>CAUYUJ010017207.1:25000-135000 GCA_963575745.1 Prorocentrum cordatum
TCCTCCTCATCATCATCATCCTCATCCTCATCCTCACTCCCCTCCTCCTCCTCCTCCTCCTCCTCCTCCTCCTCCTCCGCCTCCTCCTTCTCTTTCTCCTCCTCCTCCTCCTCCTCCTCCTCCTCCTCCTCCCGCCTCCTCCTCCTCCTCCTCCTCTCCTCCTCCTCCGCCTCCTCCTTTCTCTTTCTCCTCTCCTCCTCCTCCTCCTCCTCCTCCTCCTCCTCCTCCTCCTCCTCCTCCTCCTCCTCCTCCTCCTCTTCCTCCTCCTCCTCCTCCTCCTCCCAGCCCTCCTGAGGTCTCCCCCCGCCCACTGGGATCCCCACCGGGGGGCGACACCAGAGACTGGGCAGGGGGGGGGGCCCAGACTGACGAACAGGGCCAGGCTCGGTGTACAAGGCGCATCAGCGATGTTGCAACGAACCCTCCCTCCAAGGGCCCTCCCTCTTCACAGGCCCCTACCAGAATCTGCTTCCATTGCGGGCAATGCTCCATCGGAAGGCAACCGTTTGACAATTGATCGTTCCTTCCATCCGTTCCTCTCCCGCTCCTCTTCTCTTCTCCTTCGGCCCGTGATGCGAACCGTACGTGCGCGAGCCAGCACCATGCTGATGTGATTGTTTGCGTGGGTTTTCGTGAAAACAGAAAGAGATTATCCTGCTCCTCCTTCCTCCTCCTCCTCCTCCTCCTTCCTCCTCCTCCTCCTCCTCCTCCGCCTCCTCCTCCTCCGCCTCCTCCTCCTCCTCCTCCTCCTCCTCCTCCTCCTCCTCCTCCTCCTCCTCCTCCTCCTCCTCCCAGCCCTCCTCCTCCTCGTGCCACAACACCGCCTCAGGCGACCGACCGACTCGCCCCCCCGCTGGACCGCCGCCGCTCCCGCGGCAGCCCTCCCCGCCGCGGGGGCGGCGGCCGAGCTGCTCCGGGAGAGGCCGCACCTCCGCTCCGCCGCCCACGGCCCGCGTCGGCCGCCACCCGCTCTCCTCCTCCTCCTCCTCCTCCTCCTCCTCCTCCTCCTCCTCCTCCTCCTCGTCTCGTCCTCCTCCTCCTCCTCCTCCTCCTCCTCCTCCTCCTCCTCCTCCTCCTCCTCCTCCTCCTCCTCTTCCTCCTCCTCCTCCTCCTCCTCCTCCTCCTCCTCCTCTCCTCCTCCTCCTCCTCCTCCTCCTCCTCCTCCTCCTCCTCCTCCTCCTCCTCCTCCTCCCCTCCTCCTCCTCCTCCCTCCCTCCTCTCCTCCCTCTCCTCTCCTCCTCCCCCTCCCCTCCTCCTCCTCCTCCTCCTCCTCCTCCTCCTCCTCCTCCTCCTCCTCCTCCTCATCCTCCTCCTTCTCCTCGGCCGCCACCCGTCCAGACCCACGCGCTCGGCGCCGGCCTACTCCTCCTGTCACTCTTGCCTAGGGTCATTCTTGCGTGTCACCGATGCAGCGCGGGGAATCAGCGTGATTGAGGCCCGCCTCCAGGGCGCTTCGGACAGGTCTCCGGGATGGCCGCGGAGGGGCACGCCGCGGCACGTGCGGCGGCGCGACGGCGGCGGCGGTGAAGACGATGCCGGCGAGGACGGCGAGGACGGCGACCTCGGGAGCGATCCGGACGACCTCCTCGACGACAGCCCTCGACGGCGGCGAGGACGACGAAGACGAGACGACGACGACGACGACGACGACGACGACGACGACGACGACGACGACGACGACGACGACGACGACGACGACGACGACGACGACGACTGCGACGATGACGACCACGACGACGACGACGACGACGACGACGACGACGACGACGACGACGACGAGGGGAGCGATGACGACGACCGCGCGATCGGCGTCGCCGCTCCATTCATCGACATCGTCCTCGTCCTCCGTCGTTGGCGGCGCGCACAAGGGGGTATGGGGGAGGGGGGAAGACTTCTGAGAAGGAGGCTGCTTCTTACAAGGCGGCGGCCTTACATCTGCAGACAAGGTCCGCGCCTTCCACGAGCTTCTAAGAAGCCTTCCCCCCTCCACCTACCCCCTTTGTGCGCGCCGCCAACGTCGTCTGTCGTCCTCGTCCACTCTGAAGTCGGGCATGTCCCTCTAAAGGAGGAATATTCAAAACTGGTCAGAAAATAATGAGCGAACGAATCCTCGATTATGTTTCGACTCTGTTCGAGCAGTTTCTGACTATTTTCCATTCTACTTCACAAAATCCGCCTGTAGGGGGACATGCCCGACCCAATCCTCCGAGTGCCGCCGAGCGCTGAGGTCACCTACTCGCCGCCGTGCTGGCGGCCCAGAGACGCGCCGCGCCCCCGCGAGCCGCTGGGCGTGCCCCTGCAGCTCAGCGAGGCGCCGCCGCCGCCGCCGCCGTCGTCGTCATCGTCGCCGTCCATCGCCCCTGGATCTGCTCGCGTCTCCAGATCTCTGGCGATATGGACATGTTCCATGCGGGCGTTTTTCCTCCTCCTCCTCCTCCGCCTCCTCCTCCTCCTCCTCAGCCTCCTCCTCCTCCTCCTCAGCCTCCCCTCCGCCTCCGCCTCCTCCTCCTCCTCCTCCTTCCTCCTCCTCCTCCTCCTCCTCCTCCTCCTCCTCCTCCTCTTCCTCCTCCTCCTCCTCTTCCTTCTCCCCCTACTCCTCCGCCTCCGCCTCTCGGTATCTGCTGGCTTCCGCAGATCTGATTGTTTCAATGTGGGCGTGTTTCCTTGATTTCGGCTCCGCGGGGCCCGTCATCGGGCGGGCCTCGGGACCATCAGAATTAGATCCAGGGCGACAAACTGGCCCCCAGGAAGGGGCCGAGACCTCTGGGGCCGCCCATCGTGACAAGCAGATCGGCGGTTGCCTGGGCTCTTCGCCCCGTGGGCTATCAAGACGCGGGGTGCTCCTCTGTTTCCGGCCTCTGGGGGGCCCTCGCTGGGCCTCTGGGGCCGTCCAAGAACGAACCAGGATGAGACACCGGCCCCCAGGAAGTGGTCCGAGGCTCCGCGGGTTCACACTGCAACAAGGAGTCGCGACGTCGAAGGGCCGGGTCGCCCGCGGGCGCCGCCCGTGCGGGCCGGGGCAGGCGGGGTGCTCTCACTGCGCCCACGTGGATGCGGCCGCCCGTGGCCTTCGGGAGCTGGTGGCCTCCTCGACTACACCTAAGAGTGACCCTTCGCCGGAGTGACCTTTGGTGCGGGCTCACCAGGGTCCCCCAGACCGCTGAGCGCGATGCGATAGTGGCTGCTTGCGCCCTTGGATTTGGCCACCTTGCGCCCCCTCAGTCCGCGCACTAAAGGTCACTCTTACCCAGGGTCACTCTTGCGTGTCGCCGAGCCTCCGCTCTTGCCTCGACCTTCACCTTCCGAGCCCTCCGCGCAGCAGATGCTGCCGCGGCTGGGCCGCGGCGGCGGTCGAGACCGCCACTGCAACCTCAACAGCAACCGCCACTGTGGCCGCGCCGGCGGGGGCCGCTGCGCCGAGTCTGGCGTCCAGAGGGTGCGGAAGGTGGAGGTCGAGGGGAAGACGACATCTTTTGCCAGTCCACTCGCATCCCGGAGTCGCTCTTGAATCGGAGGTTGATAAACTTCCTATCCTGACACGTCGATTAGCGAATTGGCCGTTTTCGGTTCGCGAGAGGGCGTCGCGGCCGTCATTTTGCGGGTCCAGGTCCGTCGGTTTCGGTCCTAAGTTGTTTTCACTAAATGGAGGTTTACTAAAGGGAGGTTTGTCCACCGCCAATTGAAGCTGGTCCCCCCCTATGAGGGCGCCCGACACGGGCCCCCCCGAGGCCGCGGCGGGGGAGGCGCCTCGGACGGCGGCAGCGACGGCGCAGCCCCGACCGTCCTCCAGAGGCCCACACTGATGGGCCGATGTCCCAGCACCACTACCATAGGTAGGAGCAGGAGGAGGAGGGAGGAGGAGGAGGAGGAGGAGAAGGAGGAGGAGGAGGAGGAGGAGGAGGAGGAGGAGGGAGAAGCAGGAGGAGGAGGAGGAGGAGGAAGAGGAGGAGGAGGAGGAGGAGGAGGGAGGAGGAGGAGGAGGAGGAGGAGGAGGAGGGGGGGGAGGACCTCCCAATCCTTCCTTCTCCCCCGTCCAATCTGCGCCTGCACACCAGCGGCGCCTTCCAGCAGCCGCGGCGTGCACGCCCCTGGCGACGGCCACTCGCTCGATGGTGCAGGGCTTCCGGGCGCGCTCCGCCGCTCCGCCCAGGCCCCCCATCGCGGTTTGAAGGGAGCAGGGCGGAGGGTTTTTTTTTGCTGCTGCTGGCCGGTGGTTGCTGTGGAGATACGGGAGCATCTGCGAGGATGCCAAGGTGGGTGTATGCCTGGCGGAGCTCATTCCCTCCCCCCCCTCTCTGTTAACTCAGGTTTCGCGCGGCCCGCTCGGCTTCGACCGGAAGAGGTGCGCTCTCGACCCGCGAATCAAAAAAAGTATATGCCTGGCTGAGCCTATGTTACAAGTGAGTTGCAGCTGGCCCAAGTGGCCTAGGATGGTCAAGGTGGGTGTATGTCTGGCTGAGCCTACGGTGCAGGTGAGTTACAGCTGGCCCGAGTGGCTTATGATGGTCAACCATCCAGGCCAAGTGGGCCCCGCCCACTTGGCGGACCTTTCAAGCCCCCGAAGCCATTG
This sequence comes from Prorocentrum cordatum, assembly GCA_963575745.1. Lineage (NCBI taxonomy): Eukaryota > Dinophyceae > Prorocentrales > Prorocentraceae > Prorocentrum > Prorocentrum cordatum. The sequence continues at coordinate 29,571 of CAUYUJ010017207.1, forward strand.
TGGGCACTCGTAACCCACTGATTCAGCTGCCTGCGGCAAACCGCGCCACCGTGCCTGTGCAACAACGCGGCAGGAAGGAGGCTGAGTGTAGGAACAGCGCAATTCCGACGAATGCTCTGATAAGGACGGGTCGTGAACTCGGCCTCGCCTTCGTCCGCGCGATATCGAGGAGGAGGAGGAGGAGGAGGAGGAGGAAGAGCAGGAGGAGGAGAGAGAAAGAGAGAGAGAGAGAGAGAGAAGAAAAAAAAAAAAAAAAAAAAAAATGAGGACGTGGAGGAGAAGGCGTTTGGGACCCTCGTGGGACCTCCAAGGGGCCTCTTGGGAGCCTCCTGACAGCCTCTTGGGGGCCTCCTGGGGCCTCTGGGGGCCTGCTGGGGCATCTTGGACCAGCTTAGGGAGACTCTTGGCTCGTCTGACGCCTTCGGGGGCCGTCTTTGGGGGCTCCCTGGCCAGTCTTGGTGAACTGGTGGAGCGATTCAGGCCCGTCTTGGGGCCCAATTGGGAGGCTCTTGGGCGATCTTGGGATCCTCTTGGACCAACTTGGGGCCCTCTTGGGGCTGCCTGGGAGCTATCTCAGAGGCCTCGTGGGCCATCTTGGGCGGTCGGAAACCCAAACAGGCGAGAACGTCAAAATGTGCGATAACATTAAAAAAGTGTGTGCCTCTTCGGGCTCGCTTGGAGGGCCTCTTTGAACTCTCTTGGAAGTCTCCTGGGGCGTCCTGGGGGCTTCTTGGGGCCTCCTGGGCCATCTCGGGGGACTCTTGGCACGTCTGACGCCTTCGCAGGCCGTCTTGGGAGCCTCCCGCCGTCGTAGTGCGTTCTGGAAGCGCTTTAGGCTCGTTTTGCGACCCTCCTTGGGAGTTTCTTGCACGGTCCGAAGCACAAACAAACGAGAAACCGCAGCATCTTTCAAAAGCCCAAGATCAATCAATGTCTGTTGCTTCTTGGGGCTCTCGTGAAAGCCTCTTGGGCCGTCTTAGGGAGACTCTTGACCCGTCTGACGCCCGTCGGAGGCCGTCTTGGGGCTTCTCTTGACTGTCTTGGTGCCCTCTTGTAGTTCTTTAGGACCGTCTTGGGGGTCCTAGGCTGTCTTAGAGCCATCTAGGAGGTCCTTGGGCAGTCTTGAGCGGTAGGGAACCCAAACAGGCGAGAACGTCAAACATTTGCGATAACCTTGGGAAAATCAATGTTGCGTGCCTCTTCGGGCTCGCTTGGAGGGCCTCTTAGAGCTCTCTTGGAAGTCTCTTGGGGCGTCCTGAGGGCTTCTTGAGGCATCTTGTGCCGTCTTGGAAGGGGCCCTTGGCCCGTCTGACGCCTTCGGAGGCCGGCTTGGGAGCCGTCTTGGGAGCCTCACTGGGCCGTCTTGGTGCCCTTTTGGAACGCTTTCGGGCCGTCTTGGGGCCCTCTTGGGAGCCTCTTGGGCGATGTTGGGGTCCTATTCGGCCGACTTGGGGCCGTCTCACGGGCCTCATAGGCTGTCTTGGAATTATCTTGGAGGCCCCTTGGGCCGTCTTAAGCGGTCGCAAACCCAAACAGGCGAGAACTACAAAATCTTTTTCACTAAAGACCAAAAATGGAAAATCAATGGTTTTGGCACCTCGGGCTCTCCTGAAGGGCCTCTTAGAGCCCTCTTGGGCTGGGCCGTCTTGGGGGCCTCTTGGGCCGTCTTGAGGCTGTCTTGAGGCTGTCCTGACAGCTTCTGGAGCCGTCTTGTGCTATCTTGAGCCGCTCTGGTGTCGTCTTGGTTCTGGTGTCGTCTTGGTTGTCTCGGAAGCCGTCTTGGCCGTCCGGAGGCCGAGAAGAGCGCTGGGGGGCAATTTCAGGGGAGATGGTCTCAGAGGGATGCGTGTAATGAGGCGGGGGGTCGGCCCCTGAAACCTCAAGAGTCTGGCAGACAGCAGACGAACAGTCTAGCACGCCCACTCTGTGCAGGCACGGTGGCGGATAGGCCGCCAGGTTGGGCCAGACATAACCCACCTTGGCATCCACTGGCACCCCCGCCCTATATACCCCCTCAGCAACCCCCGCGCCCATGCCAGTGGGGGCCCACGTTACGAACAAAAACATGACGTCGTCGGGGGCCCCGATCCCCGACGCCACGATTGGGTTCGTAACGTCGACCCCCAAGGGTCTGGACCCCTTCCCCGCGACCGGTTCTTCATCCTGAGTCGTTGTTTGATGGTCTCGGGGCCCGGTAGGGGCCCCTGGGGGCCAAAAATACCGAGAAGACAGATCGTCGCGATTTCTTCATGACCCGAGGGGTCTGCGTGCGTGATGAGTCAATTTTCCACCATCACTACCATAGGTAGGACGGGGGAGAAGGGAGGATTGGGAGGTCCTCCCCCCCCCCCCCTCCTCCTCCTCCTCCTCCTCCTCCTCCTCCTCCTCCTCCTCCTCCTCCTCCTCCTCCTCCTCCTCCTCCTCCTCCTCCTCCTCCTCCTCCTCCTCCTCCTCCTCCTCCTCCTCCTCCTCCTACCTAATGGTAGTGGTGGTGGGACATCGGCCCGTCAGCGTCGGGCCTCGGGAGGACGGTCGGGGCGGTGGCCGTCGCCGGGGGCGTGCCCGCCGCCGATGCTGGAAGGCGCCGCTTCTGCGCAGTGCGCAGACTGGAGGGGTCTGCGAGTGGGCCTCCGGAGGACGGTGGGGCTGCGCCGCCGCCGCCGCCGTCCGAGGTGCCTCCCCCGCCGCGGCCTCGGGGGGGCCCGCGTCGGGCCCCCACAGGAGGGGCTTCAAGAGCGACTCCGGGGTGCGAACGGAGTGGCAAGAGAGGTCGTACATTCCCGGACCCCCCTCGGCGTCGGGAGAAGAATCACGACGCGAGGTTCTTCGCTATGTTCGGCCTCCAGAGGCCGTTCGCCGGCCCCGGGGCCGTCGAAAAACGACTCGGGATGAGAAACGGGTCCCGGGGAAGGGGTTCAGACTTCTGGGGGTCGACATTGGGAAAGAAATCACGACGTCGGGGGTTTGGGTTCCCCTCGACCTCCACCTTCCTCACCTTCCGGACGGCCGATGCGGCGCAGCGGCCGCCGCAGTGGCGGCCGCCGTCGAGGCTGCAGCGGCGGTCTCGGCGGTCGCCGCGGCCGCGCCGCGGCGGCACTTGCTGCGCAGAAGGTTCGGAAGGTGGAGGTCGAGGGTCAGGAGGTTCGATGTGAACGCGCGTGTGCAGCCAACAAAAAACATCGTCGGATGTCTGGGTGGTCTTCCCCAGACACCCCGACGTCGCAGTTTTGTCGCAACGTGGACTCCGAGAGGCCTGGGCCCCTTCCCGGGGGCGGGCGCTTCATCCTGAGGCGTCTTTTGGCGGCCCCGAGGCCCAGCAAGAGCCCCCCGAGGCCGAAGTCCATTCGCGAGAAATCCTCCACCGTGATGTTTGCTACGCCGCGAGGGGGCTTGGCCCGGAGATCCGACGCAGCAAAAAAATCGCAGCACCGCGAAAGTCACGACCAGAATTAATTATTCGGCCTCTGTCCCTGGTCGCCGTTCCCCGGCTACCTGACGCGTCCGACGCCTTGCATATTTGCACGCTGGCAGTACGACTCAGTTTCAGCCAGCCCCCTCCACTCGCCGGTCCGCCGCTGAGGTGCTGCGTGAGGCTCCGCTTAGCCGCTTTAGGCGAGGCTGCGCCCCGTTGCTCTAGGTGAGTTTGTCGCTGCATGCCCCGCTTTGACTGGACTCGCCGCCGGCGCGCTCGCCTGCGGCCGCTGACTAACAAGAAAATCACGACCAGAGCCCCCCAGACCCCGTCCTCCCGCACCACACGCTGCGAGCCGCATCGAGCCGGGGGGGCCCGAGGCCGGGCGCCAGCGCCCGCCTCGGCCAAGCGCTGCGACGCGAGGACCCTCAGGGCAACGGGGCCTGGGCCTGCCGACGGGCGCGCGGCGCGCGGGGCCGCCGAGAGGCCCGAGGCCGCCCGGCGGGCCGCCCCCCCCACGGCCGGCCCGCCGGCGCCGGCGTGGCCCGAGCTGCTGCAGAGGGCGTCGGCAGCCAGGCCCCCCCCCCGCTCCGCCGAGGGAGCGCCCCGCGCCCCCCCCCCGGCGCGTGGCTGGCCGCCCGGGCCGCCGGCCGCGCCGTCTATAGCCCCAGACGTCCGCCGGCCGGGTTCTCCTCAGCCACGCGCAGAGGGGGGTGGGGGGAGGGGGGAGGGCTTCTTAGGAGAGTACCCCACCCCCTTGTGCGCGCCGCCAATCTCCAGCGCGCGCTCTCCCGCAGGGGATCCCTCGACCGCCTCCGTCCGAACCTTGCGCGCACCGGGTGCCGCCCTGGCGGGGCCGCGGCCACCGCCGAGGCCGCCGCTGCGGCCTCGACGGCCGCCGCCACTGCGGCCGCGCTGGCGGCGGCCGCGGCTCGGCACCCGACGACCGGAACTCTCGGAAGGTGGAGGCCGAGGGGTCGGCGCTGGGGTTGCGGGGGCGCCTCCAGGTCCGAGGTTGTCGGAGCCCTCGTCGGTGCTCGGCATAGGTTTCGCCAGCCTCGGGAGGCGCTCCGGCGGCTCCAGCTCGGCCGAGGGCGCTCCCGGGGGCGCGCGGAGCCCCGGTCGTCCCGGGGGACCGCCAGAGGCCCGAGCTGGGGCCCGAAAGCGACCTGGGACGGGGGGTGCCGTCGGGGCGCTGGCCTAAGGAACCCGAGATCAGGAGCGAGGCCCCTAGGATTTGCACATAGATCATGTCTAAGTCTTCGAAGGTTCCTTGAATCTTCGGGGGGGGCAGGGTCCTCTCATGTCTACTTCTTCTATCCTGGGCCTCTTCCTGGCCACTAGGGGGCCAGGAACGATTAGAAACGAGAACAATTAGAAATCAGCACGATCAGAAATGAACGACGTGTAATGAACCCTAAATAAAGAACGAGGCCCTTAAGATTTATGAAAACCTCGGGACAATCTGAGGCAAACTGCCAAACTGTCAAGGAACACCGAGTCCCTCCCCAGCGAAGATGATTCCTTCTTCAGCGCCCAGACGGTATCGGGATCGGCGCGGGGGTTGCTAAGGGGATGGGGGGTCCCCAGTGGATGCCAAGGTGAGGGTTACATCTGGCCCAACCTGGCATCGAAGTGAGTCACCACTGCAGCAAGTGGCTTAGGGGCGTTAGAGAAATCCGCTATATGGGCGGAGCCCATTCAGCCCTCACCCACCTAAGCCACTTGGGGCAGCTGTAGCCCACTTATTACCTAGGTTAGAGTAAATGTAACCCACCTTGGCATCCACTGATAGCCCCCTATCTCCTTAGTCTCCTCCTCCCCGATCCCAGCAGAGGTCCCGACCGCTTTCCCTACCCGAAGATCCTGGCGTCTCCATATTTTTCAAGCAAGGCGTTTTCGCCGGGTTTCGGGCCCCGGGACCCTCACAGATCGATTTGGCTCGAAAGATGTTGCAGAAACATCGCGTTTGGGGCTCTGGTCCCGGTTTTTCAAGATGCTGTACGTTTTCGCTACGCCGGATCTCAGGGTAGCTTCTCGCCCCAGATCCATTCTGATGGTTCCTAGGCCCTGCAGGGCCGAACTCGAAGAAACGTCTGGATTGAAGAAACCCGTCGTCGGAGATCTGGGCGATAGGCCCAGAAGCCCACGCGCACGCGCAATGTACACCGCCGCCCCGCCGCCCTCCGCTGGCGCCTGGGCGCCCATGTCCGCGTCCCGGTGTCTGCCGATCACGCGATCGGCGATCGCAGATCGCAGGGGTCGGGGGAGAACGTGATCGCCAATCACGTGATCGGCCTGGCTTGCTCACACAATTGTCCGAGCTCGAGTGTGCGTGATCGATCCATTATCGCCGCGGCAGCTGACGTGGTCGGGGCTGCGATCGCACCGCGAGATCGCCCGAGGGATCACTGAGATCCGACGACGCGGGAAAGTTGTGACATCATGAAAAAATACGACCCGAGCCCCAGACTCCATTTTTCTGCGCCAGTTTTCCAAGCCGGATCGATCTATAATGATCCCGGAGCCCGAATCCAAGCAAAAACGCCCAGCTTGAAAGAATTGAGACGTCAGGATCTCAGGGTCGGCCGAGCGATCGGCCAGATAGTAAGGTCCGCGTCCCCCCGGCCCGGCGCTGGCGGCTTCGGCGGGGGAGGCCAGCGACGTCCAACCGATCCCCATCCCCATGTGGGCCATGGAGCCTGAGCCCCACCAGGTCACCCGCCTTGGCGGGGTGGGTCCTGCGAGACCCGAAGGGGAGAGCATATATGATCCAGGGTGTCGGGTGCCCACGTCCCCCCCCCCCCAGATGGTATGGGTCCCAGGGTTCCCACGTCCCCCCCCAAGATGGTATGGGGGGGGCGGCGGCGACGACGACGGCGACGACGACGACGACGACGACGACGACGACGACGACGACGACGACGACGACGACGACGACGACGGCGACGGCGACGGCGACGGCGACGGCGACGGCGACGGCGGCGGCGACGACTGCGAAGACGACGTCGACGACGACGACGTCGACGACGACGACGACCGACGACGACGACGACGACGACGACAGTGAAGACGACGACGATGACGGCGCTGCCTTTGCTGACACGACTACGCCAGAGACGCGCACGCAAGCGCGCACGCGCACGCGCACGCGCACGCGCACGCACGCACGCACGCACGCACACGCACACACACACACACACACACACACACACACACACAGAGATACACGCACACAACCACCACGCAACGCAGCACATCATACCACACCCAAAGGGGGGGGCCACGCACGTACGTGCGCAAACCACCACTCCACCGCACACCACCACGCCACGCACAGGGGGGGGGGGGGGCGGGGGGCGGGGGGACACACTTACGCACCACCACACCACGCCGCACCCCCAGGGTGGGGGGGCGGGGGGACAGGCGTGTAGGCACGCACGCACGTGCGCAAACCACCACAGCACACCACGGGGGGGCACCCATCATGCGGGGGGGAGGGGGGGGGCTGGACACCGTGCCATCTGGCGGGAGGGGGAGGGCAGACCCTGGACCATACGTGATCCAGGGTCTGGGCCCCCCCTCTTCTGTCATGCCGATGCCTTCGGGCCCCCCCGCCACCACCCGCGCGAGGGTCCCCTCCCCCCTGGGCGTGGCGCGGTGGGCCGCACCCCAACGCCACGGTGAGCGTCCCACACAGTTGTTTCTGTTGTGCCTGTTTCCCTTGTTGTTTTTCTTTTTTGTTTCTCTCCCTGGTACCCCTGGGCCCTCGGTCAACTTGTACGTCATCCACACAAAGAGCCCTCTGGTGGCGGATTACATAAGAATTCCTTCTTTGGCGGATTGCAGAGGAATCCTTGTGTGTCAGAAACGTGAAAGCCACATGCGATGTGGTCTTCTTGTTCTGTCCCTTCTTACGTTATATTTACTTTTTCCCTGGTAGCCCTGGACCCAATAGGATTTGGTCGGTGGCGGGTTACAAAAGGGATCCATCTGTGGCGCGTTACAACCAGATTCCTTATGCGACGGATTACAAAAGGAGTCTTTGTGTGGCGGATTGCAGCAGGACTCCTTTTTTTGTGGCGTGGTCGGTAACGCAAAACTTGAGATACCGAAACATGTTCATATAAGCAAAAAGTGCGCGTACATTGGTGTTGTTTGTTGTTTCTGCTTCCCTGTTTGTTGTTAGGTTTCTGTGTTGTTTCCCTGTTACCCCTTGGGCCCTCGGTCAACTTGCACGTCCCCCACACAAGGAATCCTTCTGTGGCGGCTTACAAAAGGATTCCATCTGCGACGGATTACCAAATGAGTCTTCCTGTTGCGGATTACTGAAAGATTCTTGTTGTGGCGTGGCTGCTAGCGCAAAAATCAAAGTTTTGGAGAACTGAAAACTTGAGAGCTCCATACGTTTTTGCTGTTGTTTGCTTTCCTGTTTTATGTATCCCCGGTACCCTTGAGACCTCGGCCAATCTGTACGGCCGCCACAAAAGCATTATTGTTGTGGCGGGTCGCAAAAGGATTACAGAACGGAAAAGGGGACAAGGCGTAAAAGAGGCAGGAAGGAAAATGCACAGGACGAAAACGCGACAAAACGAGAAAGGAGACAGAACGAGAGGGGACAGAACGGAGAAAAGGATAGGACAAAGAAGTGATTGGACATAAAAGATTCACTTAACAAAAATGCGACAACACGAAAAGGGGAACTGGACGAAAAGGGGACAACGGAAAAAAGAACATGACAAAAAAAGGGACAAGACGAAAAATGCAGAGGACGACAATGCGACACAACGAAACAGGGGACGAGATGAGAAAGGAATAGAACGGAAAAAGGACAGGATGAAAAAGGAACAGGACGAACAAGTAACAGGAAGAACAAGGGACAGGACGAAAAAGGGACAGGACGAAAAATGGAAAGGACGAAGAGAGGACAGGACGAAAAAGGAGACAACGCGAAAATGGGAACAGGACGAAAGAAGGGAGCGCTGCGAAAAATATGTGGTTACAATGTTGTTGGTGTCGGCTGCTGGAGAAAAACGATGTTTCAATAAAAAAGCTGACCAGCTTCCGGAGCTCTAAAACGTTTTGATGTACATTGTGGTTCTACCTCCTCATGCAGAAAACGTTGTGGAACACAGCGCTTTCAGCATTCATAATTGAAGCGTTGCGTTTTACAGCGTTGTCTTGGCTTCGGAACCAAAAAACGATGCAACACATAGCGTGTTGGACCTCTGGATGCTGAAAACGTTTTGTCTTATAATGTGTTAGACTTCCCGATGCCGAGAACATTGTGATAAAATTGCACGTTCAGCATGCGTTCTAAAAAGTGTACCATGTTTTGGCTTCGGAATCAAAAAACATGTTGAGACAAAACGTTTGGGAGCTCTGGATGTTGAAAACGTTATGTGCTTGCAATGTTGTTATACTTCCCGATGTCGAAAACATTGTGAAGCACAGCGTTTTCATCACTCGAAGGTAAAAATGAAAGAATGCTGTGGTGTACAGCTTTTGCTTGCTTAGGGGAAAAACAGTGTACAACACATGTACTGGAGCTCTTGATGCTGAAACGTTGTGTTCGCACAGTGATTCGCAAGGTTCGACTCAAAACAATATCGAAAACACAAGACACGTTACACTTTTCATTGGTGTTACCTGGTTTTGTTGATTGTTTCCTTTCTCTGGTTTCCTCCTAAGTACCCCACACAAACACTAAAGAATGCCTCATGAGTTGAATCCCTAATGCTCTCCAGGAGCATGCAAGGCCGCCGCTAAGGATTCTCTGTTGCGGCGGATTTAAGGAAGATAGAAAGGGAAAGAGAGAGAGAGAGAGAGCGCCAGAAAGAGCTAGAGAGCCAGAGGTAGAAACAGAGAGCAAGCCAAATAGGGCGAGTTTTCTCACTTCCCCCCCCCTGTGCAGGGAGGTAGCGGTGGTGGTGGTGGCGGTTGTGGTGGTTGTAGTGGTGGTGGTGGTGGTGGTGGTGGTGGTGGTGGTGGTGGTGGTGGTGGTGGTGGTGGTGGTGGTGGTGGTGGTGGTGGTGGTGGTGGTGGTGGTGGTGGTGGTGGTGGTGGTGGTGGTGGTGGTGGTGGTGGTGGTGGTGGTGGCGGTTGTGGTGGTGGTGGTGGTGGTGGTGGTGGTGGTGGTGGTGGTGGTGGTGGTGGTGGTGGTGGTCGTCGTCGTCGCCGTCGTCGTCGTCTCCCCCCATACCATCGGGGGGGGTCCCGAGGGACCCTGCGTGTTGGGGCCAGGGCCTGGAGCCCGGGATCCTATATCCCCACCTGGGGGGGGGAAGGGTGTGAGTCGGCCAGCGGGACCCCAGGCCCCTGGGCATGCCCAGGGGCCCCGACGTCATAAATGCTCGCAGCGTGGACCCCCAGAGATCTCGACCTAGGACCCCCGACGTCATAAATGTTCGCAACTTGGACCCCCGACGTCATACATGCATCGTGGACCCCCGACGTCATAAATGTTCGCAACGTGGACCCCCTGGGCCAGCTTTTCATCCAGAGGGGTTTCTTGATGGCCCTGGGGCCCAGCAACGGCCCCCCGAGGCCGAAAACGGTTAAACCCAAAAAGCGCCGTGAATATTTCATGATTCGCGGGGGCCTGGGCATTGGGGTCGGCGCGGGCGGTGCCAAGAGGATAGGGGGGTCGTCGGTGGATACCAAGGTGGTTTATGTCTGGCCGAAACTAGCTCATTAGGGGGGTCGCATATGTCCCAAGTGGGTGAGGGGGGTAACCATCCAGGCTAAGTGGGCTCCGCCCACTTAGCGGGTTCACCTAACCCCCTGGGCCATCTGGGGGCATGTGCAACCCGCTGATAGGCCAGGCTCATCCAGATTAACCCACCTTGGCATCCGCAGATAATCCCCTATCCCCTTAGCCCTCAACCTCCACCTTCCGAACCTTCCGCGCACTGGGTGCTGCCGTGGCGCGGCCGCGGCGACCGCCGAGACCGCCGCTGCGGCCTCGACGTCGGCCGCCGTTGCGGCCGCGCTGGCGGCGGCCGCGGCGCGGCATGCGCCGCCCAGGGAAGGCTTGGAAGGTGGAAGCCGACGGGTGAACAACGCCCGCGCCGATCCTTGTGGGGATCGGCCCAACGATGCTCAGGCAACTTCGGCGGGGGATCCGCCGCGCCGCACCTGGCCACCGGTGGCACCACCGTGCACGGCGCTGGCGTCAGCATGGCTGGGCCGCCCGGGCTCGCCGGCGGCCCCAGCCTCGGCCCGCCGCTGGACCCAGACGGCGGTTGGCAGGCCTCGCCCCAGGACCCCATCGCGCCGTGGAACCATAAAGATCGAGGCGGGCGGTTCGAGGAGTCAGGTTTCCGGAGGTTTCCGTCAGTTCTCGGCGGCTTTCCGGGGATGCCCAGATCGTCCCGAACGGCCGCCAGAGACCAGAGTTATGGCCCGAAAACCGAGTAGCCCATCGGACGGAAGGTTTTTCTATATTTTCGGCATCTTGGCCATCCGAAAGCGGCTCATAATGGAAAGTCAATCCTGGGGATGTGATCCAGAACTCCAGGGGTGCACGCTGCGACGAAGGTGACAACAGACGACGTTGACGACGACGACGACGACGACGACGACGACGACGACGACGACGACGACGACGACGACGACGACGACGACGACGACGACGACGACGGCGCCGGCGCTGGCGCCGGCGACTACGATGGCGACGGCGACGGCGGCGGCGGCGGCGGCGGCGGCGACGGCGGCGACGGCGGCGACGGCGACGACGACGACGACAACGGGGGTCTGGGCCCCAGGACCCCTGCAAGGGCATGGGCGTGGCGGGCCTGTGCCTGGAGCCACGAGAGCAGCTCGTCGACTCGAGGTACCAGTACGTCGGCGAGGGGCGGGGCCAGTATGAGCAGGCTCGGCGATGGACGCTGGGCCTAGTTATCCCCCCTGCTGCCGCGCCCCACTCTGGGCGCCAGGAGGAGCAGGGGTATGGATAAAGATCGCGGCGCGTGGAGCAAGATCCTTGCCTCGAAGAAGACAAATGCCATAAACTGAAACTGTCGGCGCTCCGCGCGGATCTCTTGCATCCGCGCTGGACCCCCGCGGCGGCGCCTCCGGCGCCGCCCCTGGCGCGCTCCGCGCGCCAGGGAGGGGGGGGCCCAGCGCAGATCCAGGAGATCCGCGCGGAGCGCCAAAAGTTTATGTTTTTTATGGTGCTTCTCTTCCTCTGTGTATCCATGCCCCGCTCCAGCCCCAGGGTAGGGCAGGGGCGTGAGTTTATGTTTATGGCCTTTTCCTTCCTCTGATATCCATGCCCCACTCCAGCCCCAGGGTAGGGCAGGGGCGTGAGCAGGGGCGCGGACCAAGCGTGTCGGCCGCCCGCAGGTGCCCACGTACAACTACGTGGGCGAGGGCGCCGGCAGTTTTGACAGGGAGGCGTTCCTCGACCCCGCGGGGGCCTGGAGGCGGGCGACGCAGAGGAAGCCTGGTCGTGGGCACGGACACTGGCGCGCAGAGTCAACCCGCATCGGAAGGACGGGAAGCCTTCCCAGGGATACCCTGGCATCCTGGCCCCCCTGGGCCCATCCTCAGCGGCTTTCGCTGGCCAACCTCGCTCGAAGAGCTTCGGCATGGGCTCCCAAGGGCATCCAAGGCCCCTTGCATCCTTACCGCGCATCCTGAGGAGACGCGTTTGCTGTGAGCTGCCCGCGTCAGGTCGCGCGTGGGCGCCCTCGTTGCCCGCGCTGGCGGCCCGCGCTGGCGGCCCGCGTAAGCCACCGCGTGGGGTCGCTGTGTCGCTATGCCGTCTCGCGCATGACTCGTCTCGCTTTGCCGCTCGCGGTCGGTTCGTGCGGTGTCCGCGCGGCGACGTCCCCAGCGTCGGCGTTCGAAGCTGAATGCCGCCAGAGGCCCAGAATCGGCCGATATCGAACGATGTGCGCTGTCGCGAAGAAGGCATCGCTCCAGGTTGAACGGTCCACGCGGTGGTGTGAGAGACCAACGTCGAAGCCGCCACCACACGAACCTGCCGCAGGTGGAGGCTCCAGCTCTGCTGCATCCTCACGATGGCGTTCGCGATCATAGCGGCCCTGTTCTCGTGGGTGGAGCAGCGGCAGCCAGCGTCCCCAGACGCTGGCGCCCCCGCGGCCACAGCCGCATCCGAGGGCTCCCTCGTGCAGGCCAGTAGATGTCAGGGGCAACGTTAGGAACACTCTGAGATCCTGGCGTCGCATTATCTTCACCCTTGCAGATCGATCTGGCTCCGAAAAGTGTCGCAGAATGAGGGGGCACAGGGCTCTGGTCGTGGTTGCTCGCGATGCTCCATTTTTGTCCGCAGCGGCGGATCTCAGGGCAGGCTCAGGGAGGGATGCGTCGAGCCCCAATGGCCCACTCATCGCCGATAGGGGGCCCGCCAGCCCGCCCCGCCCGGGAACAGGCGGATCGCGCTATCGGGGACCCGTCGCCGATCTGGCACCGCGGATTCTCAGGAGGGGAAGAAGCACACAGACACAATTGAGCGTCGACTCCCAGGAAAATATTGGAAAATATGGGAATTGTGGGGAAGACAAAAACCCCGAAAATATGGAAAAGATGGGGAATCCTGTTATTTGTGTGTGTTTATGTGTGTGTCCCAGGGCCCCTTCAGATTCAGGCTTCCCCTCTGAGCCAGTCCCCACCGATCGTTCCCCTCTCGCGATGACGTTCAACCGCTGGGGGCGCTGTTCGTTTGAAAAAAATTGACGTCTGTTCAGTTTGGGAAGCAATTTTCGTCACGCTTTCTTGTCCAGCATGGCCACGTGGTTCACTTGCCCGTTGTCTTCCCGGCTCTGGTGTTATCGGCATCACAGTGACGCTTGCTTGAAGCTCAACTTCTGGGGTGCAGCTTGATTAGTCGGGTCGAACCCGAAAATAGAAATAGGGGTGAAAATATAAACAGCGCTTCCCAGACCTCCCATCCCTTGATGTGTTTAACACGGGGTCTCTAGAGTTCTCGACCCCTTTCCCAGGGACCAGTTTTTCGTCCCGGACAGTTTTGGTTCGACGGCCCCAGGGCTTGGCAAGGAGCACCAAATGCCGAAAACGATGAAGCTTCCGCCCAGAGTATTTCAATACGTTCGGGGTCTTGATTTTGATGGCAGCATTTCTTCAGCACGCGGCCCCAGAGATCCCCCCCCTTTCCCCATGGCCAGGTTTCCGCCCCATATCCGTGTTCGATGGCCTCAGGGGTGTCCGAAATCGACGAAAAAAACGCCCAGATTGAAACAATTGTTTTGATTTGCGGGTCGAGAGCGCACCTCTTCCGGTCGAGAGCCCAGATTGAAACAAGCATAGCTGGAAGATACCGAGACCACTACTCGCTGGACCTTTCCTGGGGTGCGCTCTGACCACAATCTCGAGGCCAACCCAGCCTTGACCACGAGGGCCTCCCAGGGAACCCCAAGAAAACAGAACGAAGCAAGGGCAATGGCATCGAGGCAGAACGCACACATTGAAAAAAACAGATCGTCGGAGATGTGGGCTCCCAGATCCCCGACGTAAGAGATTTGTTGCAACGTCGACGCCAGAAGTCCCGAACCACTCCCAGGAGCGGCTTCTCGTCCTGAGTCGGTTTCTTGACGGTCCCGAGGCCCCGTAAGGGCCATCTAACATTGAAAACAGCGACTCAACCCAAAAATGTGTTTGAATTTTTCAAGACGCGAGGGGGTCTGAGTCTGGGCTTCTGGGGACCCTTGTCGCCCTCGTCGTCGTTGTCGCCCTCGTCGCCGTTGTCGTCGTTTTCCTCTTCGCCTTCGGCGTCGTCTTCGTCCTCCCCGTCGTCATCGTCGTCCCCCCCGTCGTCGTCGTCGTCGTCGTCGTCGTCGTCGTCGTCGTCGTCGTCGTCGTCGTCGTCGTCGTCGTCGTCGTCGTCGTCGTCGCGCTCGTCGCCCTCGTCGTCATCGTCGTCGTCGTCGCCGCCGTCGTCGTCGTCGACGTCGTCGTCGTCTCATGGCTCTCTTCGTCGTCGTCGGCGTCGTCGTCGGCGTCGCAACCGCGGCCTCAGAGTTCCCGCCCGCTTCCCTGGGGGCAGCTCTCGTCCTGGATCCGCCTCAGGCGGCCCCCGGGCCCGACAATGGGCCCCGCGGGGCCAAGAGCGAGGGAAAAAACGCCTGGACCGAAGAAATCCTGTCGTCGGAGACCTGGGCTTTTCGTCGTCGCCCAACCGAGCGCACGCCCAGCGACCCCTCGTCGTCCCCCTCGTCGTCCTCGTCGTCGACGTGGTCGTCATCCTCCACGGCTTCCTGGCCTTCTTCGTCGTCGGCGTCGGCGTCGGCGTCGTCGTCCTCGTCGTCCCCGTCGTCTTCATGACCCTCCTCCTCCTCCTCCTCGTCGTCATCCTCCCCGTCTTCGTGGCCCTCCTCGTCGTCGGCGCCGCCGCGGGCGTCGCGCAGGCCACGGCGACCGCCGCCGCGGCCCCCGCACCCGTGCCCGGCGCGCAGCAGCCCGCTCTCGGCCTGCAGGCGCCCGACGGCACGCCGCAGGGCGCCGGCGCGGAGCGGGCGGGCGCCGGCGCGCCGCTGGGCGAGGCCCCAGGCAGCAGGGGGGTCCAGCAAGATTCGGCGAGGAGGGGGATCCTCCTCCTCCTCCTCCTCCTACTCCTCCTCCTCCCCCTCCTCCTCCTCCTCCTCCTCCTCCTCCTCCTCCTCTCCTCCTCCTCCTCCTCCTCCTTCCTCCTCCTCCTCCTCCTCCTCCTCCTCCTCCTCGTCCTCCTCCTCCTCCTCCTCCTCCTCCTCCTCCTCCTCCTCCTCCTCCTCCTCCTCCTCCTCCTCCTCCTCCTCCTCCTCCTCCTCCTCCTCCTCCTCCTCCTCCTCCTCCTCCTCCTCCTCCTCCTCCTCCCTCCTCCTCCTCCTCCTCCTCCTCCTCCTCCTCCTCCTCCTCCTCCTCCTCCTCCTCCTCCTCCTCCTCCTCCTCCTCCTCCTCCTCCTCCTCCTCCTCCTCCTCCTCCCTCGCCCCAGGCGGCGAGGGCCCCGGGCAGCAGGGACGAGCAGGATCTAGTCGAAGTCGGGAGCGGCAAAGAGGGGGGTGGTGACTAGGGGGGGGATCTCATGGCGGGGGCCATGATGTGTCCCCAGATTTCATGGCGCCTCCTCTTATTTCATTACGTCCCTGCCCCCCCCCCCTGGGCCGCGCACGTGCCGCCAGTCATGACTTGCGCCCCCCCTCTTGGACGCCCCCCTCTTGGCCGCTGCGAGTGGACTTCTTGGATCCGCACCAGGGCCCCCTGGCGGCGCCGCCCCTGGCGCGCTGCGCGCGCCAGGGAGGGGGGCCCAGCGCGGATCCAAGAGATCCGCGCGGAGCCCCGAAAGTTTATGTTTATACCGCTTTTCCTTCTTAGGAGGAGAAGGAGGAGGAGGAGGAGGAGGAGGAGGACATTGAGATCCTGGCGACTCCATTTTTTCGAGCTGGGCGTTTTCGCTCCGCTTCAGGCCCAGGGACCCTCACAGATCGGTCCGGCTCGAAAAAGGACGCAGAAAAACGGGGTCTCTAGGGCTCCGGGCGTAATTTTTCCCGGAAAGGGCATGGGCCCAGGGTTCTCTTTTAGTTGGTTTACCCCCGGTTTTTACTTGAAGGGGGCCGGCGGAATTCTTGTGCGATAAATTACGAGGTCGAAGGGGGCTGGCGGATTTCAATTGTGAGGACGAAGGCCATTTTTCGCCACCCCTCACGCAGATCGTGCTCTTGGAATTTTACTGCCTTTAAGGAAACCTCGATACTTCACAGGTGAAGTCCACTTTTTTCCGACATCGACTTTGAACGATAAAAAACAAGGTAAACGCGTTCGCTCGATAAATAACGAGGTACCGCGGCCTCCGGAACGGCGCTGGGAACAGAGTTCTGGATTCTTGAAGTTGCATAAGTTCGGAAATAGCAAAAATCCCCTGTGTTTTTTTACCCTGACCCCGCCGATCTGCGTGAAGTGCGGCACGGAATACCAGAAATGTCTCAAATCCCCTGTGTTTTTGGACCCTGACCCCGCCGATCTGCGTGAGGGGTGGCGCGGAACTCCAGAAATGTAGCAAATCCCATGTGTTTTTGGACCCTGACCCCGCCGATCTGCGTGAGGGGTGGCACGGAATTCCAGAACTGTTGCAAATCCCCTGTGTTTTCGGATCCTGAGTGTTTTTGTACCTTGACTTCGCCCAGGAGGGCCCAGGAGGCTCCAGGAGATCCCAGGAGAGCCCAGGAGGGCCCAGGAGAGCTCAGGAGGGCCCAGGAGGACCCAGGAGGCTCCAGGGGGCCCAAGGAGGGCCCAGGAGAAGCTCCAGGAGGCTGCAGGAGAGCCCAGGAGGGCCCAAGAGGTCCAAGGAAGACCCAGCAGGGCCCAGGAGCCCTTACGAGGGATCGTGGCCCTGGGAGCGCTGACGTAGCGTAATTTACAAGGGATCGTGGCCCTGGGAGCGCGGGCGCAGTGTAATTTACGAAGGATCGTAGCCCTGGGAGCGCGGACGCGGTGTAATTTACAAGGGATCGCGGCCCTGGGAGCGCGGGCGCAGCGTAATTTTTACATAGTTTGTTGAGGATGTCTCGAAGGAAACGCTGGTTTTGCAAAATTTGGGGATGTCTCGAGCGGGGGCTTCGTGGGGGGCCAGAATTCAAAGGATGTCTCAGGCGAAATGCTTGTTTTCGTGTCCCGCTCGCAGGAATTCCAAGGATGTCCCTCGCGCAGGAATTTCGAGGATGTCTCGACTAATTCGTTTGTTTTGCCAGGATGTCCTTGGATTATGACAGGATGTCTCGAGCGAAACGCTTGTTTTTCATAATTTGTTGAGGATGTCTCGAGCGAAACGCTGGTTTTGCAAACTTCGGGGATGTCTCGAGCGGGGGCCTCGTGCGGGGTCAGAATTCAGAGGATGTCTCAGGCGAAATGTTTGTTTTCACGTCCCGCTCGCAGGAATTCCGGGGATGTCTCGCGCGTGCCACGTCCCGCGCGCAGGAATTTTGAGGATGTCCCGTAGCGCGTCCCCTTGGCACGTCCTACGGTGCGACCCCATGGCACGTCCCTTGGCACGTCGCCTGGCGCGTCCCTTGGGACGTTTCGCGGCGCGTCCTCCTGGCATGTCCCCCTGTCAATTAGCTCTGGGGCAGCTACTATGTGTTCAGGCAGCTCGAGCTTCAGATCCAGATCAGTTCGGTCAGGACTCGGATGCAAAGGAAGACTCGATCCACAACGCTATAGAGCACAACCGCGGCATGGCACATCGCAATTCAGCACGGTGCAGCACAGCACAACCCTCGGCACGGTACATCAAGATCGATACAATCAGCATTGCACTTGCCCGTCACCCAATCAAGTGTCTTTGAAAACGTTGCCATGCGTTACATTTCTATCTTCCTTTCCGGGTTCGTGGGTCGATCATGTTCACGAAATTGCAACTTTTCGCTACGTCAGATGTCAGGGAGGGAAAGGGGAGGAAGAGGAGGAGGAGGAGCAGGAGGAGGAGGAGGCCTATCGATGCTGCTCTCCGAGCCAGTGTCCCCTCCCAGCTTCTTGCGCCGCGTCGGGGCCCCGCCATCCTGGGCCTCCCCGCAAAAGCTGGTACGGTCGGACCGAGGTATGTCGCATCGAGGTCGGTTCTGGGAGGGTACCCTGATGTTCTTCGTGCTTGTCGGATGTTCTTATGCATCCTGGGGAAGGGTGCCCTCGAATGTTTTTCCGTCTGGCACGCCGGAGGGTCTCGTGTTGGTGAGGGATGCTATTATGTCCTAGGTCCGGCCGTGGGAAATCGATTACAGAGTTGATATACCACACAATAGAATCTTTTATCGAGTCTACGAAAACCGGCGGCGAACGAGGGGGGGAAGCGAGAAGGAGACGGCCTTCTTAGAAGGTTCGGAAGTCCCCTGACTTCTGTGAAAAGTTGTACAAGCCTTCCCCGAAAATGTTTTATTATCTTTCTTTCGAAAAAAATAAAAACACATAAAATTAAACAAACAACAAAAAGAATAAAAAACAATACAAAAAAAACAACAAAACAAAAAAAAGCGCGAGGGTTTCTGAGAAGTCCCGCCGCCCTCTCAGGGGGCCTTCCGCCTCTCGCTTCCCCCCCTCGCTCGCCGCCCAGAGAAGCACGCAGAATGCCGGCGCGCCGCAGGCAGAACCCAGACCTCATCGAGCCATGAAAAGATCACGGCGGAGGGTTTTTGCAGGAGGGGAAAAAGAAAACACAGACACAATGAATCATCGATCCCCTAGAAATAAATGAGAAATGAGAATATGGGAAGAGAGGGGGGGGGAAGACAAAAAACAACCCAAAAAATATGGGGAAATGTTGGGAATCCTGCGACTTGTGTCCACTTGCCAGATTTTTTCGGCCTCCGCGGGTGCCCTTCCTGGGCCTCGGGAGCCTCAAGAGAGAGCTCAGCATAAGATGCGGGTCCTCCTCCTCCTCCTCCTCCTCCTCCTCCTCCTCCTCCCCAGGAAGGGGGTCGAGGCCTCAGGGGGTCCAGGCAGCGGAGGACCGCGGGCCCCCAACCTTCGAGTAGAAGATCGACTGCAAAGTCGAGTCGAGCCGAGTCCACGGAGAACGTGCAGAGTGTCCGCAGATCTGCTAAAACTATGCACATTGCTCATTTCTCATGATTCGGAAGTTCTTTGATTGTTGGGAGGGGCCTAGGTCCTTTCATTTCTAGTTCTTCCATCCTGGGCCTCTTCCTGGCCACTAGAGAACCAGGAACACATAGAAACGAGCACAATTAGAAATGAGCACAATTAGAAATGAACGACGTGTAAGTGTTTGGTCGATTCGGCGAAAAAGCTCGATGTTGGGGCGGATCTCAGGTCTGAAGTCGATCGCCCACCCGAAAACTCAGAGGAGGAAAAAATACACACATGGCACGGGTGTTCGCGGTTCGGTCGGTTCGGTTGCGTCACAGTCGGTTGCGTTCGGTCGGTTCGGTTCGGTCGGTGATTGTGTCATTGTCGCGTCGTTGCGCCCTTCTGAGCTGCATTCCGCTTGTGGATTTTGGTAGGTTTCGGTTTCGTTGTCGGTTCGGTCGGTTTTCGGTTTTGCTGTCGCCGCTCACGGAGTCCAGGCCTCCCAAAATGGGGTCCGAGCATATGGAGTCGGAGGATCGCGCCGCATCGGCGATGCATCCCCGATGAATCGAGGATGCAACTCAGTGTGGCGCCCGATTCTCCGCGTCGACGTCGGCGATGCATCTCCGCCGCATTGCCGACGCATCGGCGATGCATCGGCGATGCGGCGCGATCCTCCTACCCCACCTGCTCCGACCTCATCTGCGAGGCCTCTGGTGTCAAGTCGGGCACGTTCCTCTACAGGAGTCATATTCAGGAATAATAGAACAATTGTCTGGTCGCGATTTGTCGTGCTCTCTGTGATTATTTCTGCATCTCCTGTTGGCATTTTTCCAGAAAGTGCATAGGCCCAGAGTTATCGTTTAGCTCTTTACCCCCGGAATCGACTTGCGCAGGGCCGGCGAATTTCCGCTCGCTTAAAAATATGTGAAGTCCAATTCGGCGTGGAAGAAATGCATTTCGCGCGTGCCCGATCGAGGAAAACGTGTCCCTGCATCGCAGATCGTCTATGTATAAGAACAGGGTCCGCAGATACACGTTTTCCCCAGTTAAAAGTTGTGTGCGGAGAGTTTTGCGCGGAAGCCGCGATTAAACACTTGGTATCGGGACCCTAAGAAAGTTAATGTGTTGCGTGCCCACTCGAGGATGGCGCGCCCCGCGCGCAGGAATGTCGAGGATGTCTCGAGCCCCGCGCTTGTTTTGCAGAAGGAAGGTTGGCTTGTTGCGTGCCCGCTCGAGGGTGGCGCAGCCTGCGTTCCGAATGTCTGAGGCTGTCTCAGGCGAAACGATTGTTTTGCAGCGCTTGAATGGCCTGGGCGCCCCAAGATGCCCAGGTGGCGGTCGGATCGTCATTTACTCAGGACCGTGGCCGTGAGAACGCGGATGCCGCGTAATTTACAAAAGGATGCTGGCACTGGGAGCGCGGACGCAGCGTAATCGACGAGGGATCCTGGCTTTGGAGCCGCGAACCCAGCGAAATTTACAAGTGATCGTGGCCCTGGAAGCGCGGACACTGCGTAATTCACAAGGGAGCGCGGCCCTAGGAGCGCGGTTGCAGCGTAGTTGACGAAGGATCGTGGCCCTGGGAGATCGCTTTCCGAACAGGAAAACGTGTTTGCCTAGGGGGGAATACTTTGGTATATACCTTTAGATCTATGCTTAAGTGCGTATTATATATATATATATGCAGATATACAGATATATACATATATATATATACCTATGTACATACAAACATACATACATACATACATACATACATGCATGCAGACAGACAGACTGACAGACAGACAGACAGACAGACAGACAGACATATGTAGATGTATATATATATATACATACATATACCTTGTAGATGCCTCTGAGCTATGCTTCAGATACCTCTTCGATATTTTTTTCCCTGGAAAGGGCATAAGCCCAGGGTTCTCTTTTAGTAGGTTTACCTCCGGGTTTGACTTGAGGTGGGCCGGCGAATTTCTTTTGCAATAAATATCGAGGTCGAGGTGGGCCGGCGAACTAAAATTTGAGGATATCTCGAGCGAAACGCTTGTTTTTCAGACTGTGGTGAGGATGTCTCGAGCGAAACGCTTGTCTTGTGTTCTAGATTGTCATCTCCTGGGGACCTGAATTCAGAGGATCTCTCAAGTGAAATGCTTGTATTCATGTGCCCAGGTCTTAAGGATGTCTCGAGCGAGACGCTTGGCTTCACGCCTCCAGGTTGCCCAGACAGATGTCTAGCATGAGGATTTGTTGAGGATGTCTCAAACCAGAGACTTGTTTTCACGTGTCCAGGTCGCCCAGGCGGATGTCTGGCATGAGGATGTGTCGAGGCAGTCTCGATCGAGACGCATGTTTGCACGTGTCCAGGTTGCCCAGGCGGATGTCTAGCATGAGGATGTGCTGAGAACGTCTTGAGCGAAGCGCATATTTGCACGTGTCCAGGTCGCCCAGGCACAGCACAGCCCTCGGCACGTTACATCAATATCGATACCCTTAGCATTGCAGCCTAGCATGTTGCCTGGCACGTTCCGCGGAGCGTCCCGTGGCGAGCCCCCCTGGCACGTCGCGCGGTGCACGTCCACTGGCACGTTCCGTAGCGCGTCCCTTTGGCACGTCCCGCGGTGCGTGCCCATGGCAAGTCCCCTGGCACGTCGCCTGGCGCGTCCCTTGGGACATTCCGCGGCACGTCCTCCTGGCATGTCCCTTTGTCGATTAGTTCTGGGGCAGCTACCATCTGCTCAGGCAGCTCGAGCTCGAGATCCAGATCAGTTCGGTCAGGACTCGGACGCAAAGAGGACTCCATCCACAACGCTATATAGAGCACAATCGCGGCATGCCTTACGGTACATCAAGATCGATACACTCAACATTGCACCTTGGCACGTTTCTTCGCGCGTTCCGTGGCGAGTCCCCCTGGCACGTCGCGCGGCGCGTCCCCTGGCACGTTCCGTAGCGCGTCCCTTTGGCACGTCCCGCGGTGCGTCCCCATGGCACGTCCCCTGGCACGTCGCCTGGCGCGTCCCTTGGGACGTTCCGCGGCGCGTCCTCCTGGCACGTCCATTGGCACGTTCCGTAGCGCGTCCCCTTGGCACGTCCCGCGGTGCGTCCCCATGACACGCCCCCTGGCACGTCGCTTGGCGCGTCCCTTGGGACGTTCCGCGGCGCGTCCTCCTGGCATGTCCCCTCTGTCGATTCGTTCTGGGGCAGCTACCATCTGCTCAGGCAGCTCGAGCTTAAGATCCAGATCAGTTCGGTCAGGATTCGAATGCCAGGGAGGACTCGATCCACAATGCTATATATAGGGCACAATCACGGCATGGCACATCGCAGTTCAGCACGGCGTAGCAGAACACAGCCCTCGGCACAGTACATCAAGATCGATGCATTCAGCATTGCATCTTGGCACGTTCCGTGGCGCGTCCCGTGGCGAAACCCCTTGGTACGTCGCGCGGCGCGTCCCTTGGCACGTCCCGTGGCACGTCCATTGGCACGTTCCGTATCGCGTCCCTTGGGAAGGTCCCGCGGTGCGTCCCCATGGCACGTCCTTTGGTACGTCGCTTGGCGCGTCCCTTGGGACGTTCCGCGGCGCGTCCTCCTAGCATGTCCCCCTGTCAATCAGCTTTGGGGCAACTACTATGTGCTCAGGCAGCTCGAGCTTAAGATCCGGATCAGTTCGGTCAGGACTCGGATGCAAAGGAGGACTCGATCCATAACGCTATAGAGCACAATCGCGGCATGGCACATCGCAATTCAGCACGGCGCAGCACAGCACAGCCCTCGGCACTGTACATCAAGATCGATCGATTCATCATTGCATTTGCCCGTCGCCGAATCAGGTGTCTTTGAAACGTTGCCATGCCTTACATGTCTAGATTCCGTTCCGGGTTCGTGGGTCGATCATGCTAGATACTTGCCAGATACTTCGTAGATACCGCTCTGTCTATCTCTTAGATACCTTTGTATATACCTATGTAGATACATCGTAGATACCTCTTAAATACCTTCCAGCTCCCGCGAAAAGTGGCTTCCTTCGCGGCGGCTGGGGGGGAGGGTGGGGGGCAAGCCGCGTTTTCTGGAGCAGAAGAATGGGATTGCTTGCGAGCGCTGTCCCGTGCCACGTCCCGCGGCACGTTCCGTGACGCGTTCCTTGGCACGTCCTTTGGCGCACCGCCTGGCACGTTCTCGCGATTGCCCGCTCGATAAAAAATAAAGTTCAATTCGGCGTGGACGCAATGCGCTCCGCGCGTGCCCACTCGAGGAAAATGAGCCCCCTTACCTCGGATCCCCGACAAATAACAAGGTCTGCAGACACACGCTTTCCCCTAGTAAACAAAGAATGTGTGCGGAGCGTTCTGCGCAGAATCCACGGTAAACGAAGAGGTATGGAGACTTTCAATTTGCACCACCAAAAAAAGGAAAAGTTGACTTGTTGCGTGCCCGCTCGAGGATGGCGCGTCCCGCGCGCAGGAATGTCGAGGATGTTTCAAGCCCCGCGCTTGGTTTGCAGAAGGAAGGTTAGCGTGTTACTTGCCCGCTCGAGAATAGCGCACCCTGCGTGCCGAATTTCTGGGGATGTCTCGGGCGAGACGCTTGTTCTGCAGCGCTGTGGTTCTGGGAGTGCGGTCGGACCGTTATTTACAAAGGATCGTGGCCTTGGGAGCGCGGATGCCGTGTAATGTACAAAAGGATGCTGGCACTGGGAGCGCAGACGCAGCGTAATTGACGAGGGATCTTGGCCTTGGAGCCGCGAACCCAGCGAAATTTACAAGTGATCGTGGCCTTGGGAGCGCGGACATTGCAGCATTCACGAGGGAGCGCGGCCCTGGGAGCGCGGACGCAGCGTGGTTGACGAAGGAGCGCAGCCCAGGGAAATCGTTCTCCGAGCAGACAAGCGGGCTTACCCAGGAGGGATACCTCTGCAAATACATGTTGGTAGTTGTTTATATGTTTGCATACATACCTTGTTAGATACCTCTTAGAAACATGTGTTGTAGATATCTCTGCGATACCGTTTAGAAAGTTTAAAGAATACTTCGGTTGATACCCTTTAGATACCTCTTATAGACCTGTGTGCATACTTCTTAGATACCTATGTAGATACCTCTGTATATACTTTTTAGATACCCCTTAGATAGCTCTTGGACATCTTTTAGATATCTCCCAGCTCCCGCGAAAAGTGGCCTCCTTCGCGGTCTCTGGGGGGGAAGGGGGGAGGCAAGCCGCGCTTCTTGGAGCAGAAAAATGGGCATGTCTGGGAGCGCGGTCCCGTGCCACGTCCCGTGGCACGACGCTTTCCCGGACACGTCCCCTGGAGCGTCGCTTGGCACGTTCCCTCGCACGTTCCGTGGCGCGTCCCGTGGCGAGTCCCCCTGGCACGTCGCGCGGCGCGTCCCTTGCTTGGCACGTCCCGTTGCACGTCCATTGGCACATTCCGTAGCGCGTCCCCTTGGCACGTCCCGCGGTGCGTCCCCATGGCACGTCCCCTGGCACGTCCGCTGGCGCGTCCCTTGGGACGTTCCGCTGCGCGTCCCCCTGGCGTGCCCCCATGGCATCGCCCAAATGCATCTGCAACTGGGGTTCTTAGAAATGGTGCCATGCCTCGCAGCTCCCAATCCCTTTCCAGGTTCGTGGGTCCATCACGTTCTTCCAAAATCCGCCCGTAGGAGGACGTGCCCGACCTGACTCTCGTGAGGCGTGCCAGAGAGGGCCTCACCCTCCAGGATCGAAGGGGTTGGCATCTCTTCCTCGGCAGAAGGGCGGCGGAAGCCCGAGGCGGGCGGAATCGCAGCTCAAGAGATGGTGGTCAATGCAAACGGGGGTCAGCCAGAGCTTCAGAATTTGCAGGATCGTACAGGGCCAGGGGTGCACTGACCCGGGCTTGGGCAGAGGATCCTGCAGGCTCTTGCAGGATCCTTCAAGCAGGATCCTTCCAAGCATGACTGACCCTGGTTTGGATTGACACCGGTCAATAGGTCCCCGACGGAAGGCCAGGGGCTCTCGGGCACCCAAAAACTCAAAAGGAAAGGCACCCCGCCGCCCCCCAATGTAAAGGTAACCCAGATCTCCGGCGAAGCACATGAATTTTCGGGCTCGAAGTTTTCCCAGAAAGGGCGGGGCCCAGGGCTCTCGTTTAGATGGTTATCCCCACGGCCTCGACTTGCGCAGGGCCGGCGATTTCATTCTGCTATGAATCACGAGGTCGCGGAGGGCCTGCGAATTAAAGAGGTAAGGATGTCCCAAGCGAGACGCTGGTGTTTTAGAATCCGATCGATAGAAAACACCCCAGGGATGGCGAGGAGGTTGGGCAGAAGGCAAGTACAGTTGGGGTCCTGAAGAAGGAACCCTCTTCGTTGGGGAGGGGCTCCGCGTTCCTTAAGTGTTTCGCAGCTTGCCTCAGGTTTTCCTTATGTTTTCGATCGGAAATCGAAGTTTAACTCATGGAAAAAAGAGGCCTCGTTCCTTATGTTGGGTTCCTTAGGTCAAGCCCCCGACTGTAGGAGGCAGCGCAGCAGGCAGGCAGGCGGCAGGGAAGCCGGCAGGCAAGAAGGGGGGAGGGGAGGGGAGAAGGGAGGCGGGAGGAGAAGGGACCGCGGCCGCAGCGCGGCAGGCAAGAAGGGAGGCGGGAGGCAGGCAAGAAGGGAGGCGGGCAAGAAGGGAGGAGAAGGCGGGAGGCAGGCAAGAAGGGGGAAGGGAGGAGCAGGGGGGAGGGAGGAGAAGTGAGGCGGGAGGAGAAGGGAGGCGGCGGGCAAGAGGGGGGAGGGAGGCGGCGGGAGGCGGGAGGCGGGAGGAGAAGGTAAGGATGCTCCAACCGACTTTGGCCTGGACCACCAGGAAGAATGTCGAGCGCCCAAGAAAGTACCGAAGCTCAAGGGCTTTCGCGCACCGGGCCCCGGGAGACACTGTTTCGACATTGTTTCGACACTCTTTTGGGGTGCTCGAAGTTGTTTCTGGGATGCGGTCCTGAAGTAAGACGGGAACAACTTAATGCTAGATCAAGAGCGAGAGCCCAACGCAGGAGAGCTGGGAAGGAAAAAAAAAAAACATTAAGAAAAACCAGTCTTGGGAAGAAAAGACTCGGGCTTCCGGGAGCCCCGCCTTGGAAAAATCGAGCACCCAGGGTCTTCCACCCCAGATGTCTGGCAGTATGATTTGTTCAGTCTTGGCCGACTTGGCTGAGTGTGCCGACCTGGTTGGCCGATGCGGAGAGCAGAAGCAAGGGGGAAAGGAGGGAGGAGGAGGATAAGAGGAAGGAGACGCGGGGCGCTGTCTTGTCAAAACGAGGACCCAACACCACAGGATGGCTGGGACAGATCAAGACCGATATCCGACGATATGATTTGCTCAATCCCAGCGTTCTGTTCGACCTCGGCCACTCGGGGGAGGGCCCTTGGTCGGGCCCCCCGGGGCATGACAGTTTGATCCGGGACGGAAGATCTGTCCCTGCGAAAGAGGCTGCGAGTTCTCGGGTAGTGGTTGAGCTTTCTGGGGTTTTCGAGCGTTCTGGCATCGCGTTGAATCCTCGTGTGCAGCATCGGCCTTCACCCCCCTCGCCTGGGGCTGCAAGTCTGCATCGCGATCTCTTGTCCCTTGCCTCGCGGTGCGCACGGCATGCGCGCGCGAGCCAACACTGACGGACTGAAAGAAGCACACCTCGGCGGATGTCACAATCTGTTGGACACTTCTGGGACATTCTCGAGGTCTCGAGGGGGCGCTCCCACCAGCGCTCCTCCTCCTCCTCTTCCTCCTCCTCCTCCTCCTCCTCCTCCTCCTCCTCCTCCTCCTCCTCCTCCTCCTCCTCCTCCTCCTCCTCCTCCTCCTCCTCCTCCTCCTCCTCCTCCTCCTCCTCCTCCTCCTCCTCCTCCCTCCTCCTCCTCCTCCTCCTCCTCCTCCTCCTCCTCCTCCTCCTCCTCCTCCTCCTCCTCCTCCTCCTCCTCCTCCTCCTCCTCCTCCCCCCCGGCGGCGCGCCCTAGCAGGTCTCGCCCTCCCGGGGCCTCCCGGGGGCTTCTCGCCGCCACTGCTGGATCCGCCTCGACATTCAGCTCGGGACGGAGCCCGGGAGGGTCGGCAGCGCCCCAGAGGGGGGGGTGGCGCGGGGGGGTGCGGCCCCCCGAGAAGGCGGAGGGGCCTTCTCAGGAGGGCCTGGCGGCTGCTGAGAGGCTCTGTCAGAAGCCGCCAGGCCCTTCAAGACGGCCCCTGCCTGCCAAGAAGTCCCTCCGCCCTCTCGGGAGGCCGCCCCCCTCGAGCCACCCTCTTCTCTGGGCCGCCGCCAAGAGGGGTCCAGGGACTGATCTGTTGGGCGGACTCGGGCTCTCCTCCGACAGGCGCCGCCGAGGACGCTGCCTCGGGCGAGCGCTTCGACTGCGACGAGGGCTACGCGACCTGGGCGACCACGTGGGAGGCGACCAAGCAGAGCTGGTGCTGCACCAACAAGAGGCGCGGCTGCCAGGCGCCGGGGCCCGCAGCGTCGGAGGAGAAGTACGACTGCCTGGCGGGGTACCACCACTGGAAGAAGGCATGGGCCCCGGAGCAGAAGGCCTGGTGCTGCAAGGAGCACGGGAAGGGCTGCGAGGAGTCTTCCACGACTGCGGCAGCCACAAGCAATGCGGTGGAGGACCAGGAGGCGGTCTCAGAGGCAAGCAGCGCGCCCTTCGACTGCGAGGCGGGTTACTCCAACTGGGCGGCGGGGTGGTCCGAGGGGAAGAAAAAGTTCTGCTGCGAGGAGGAGCAGAAGGGCTGCGAGGCGGCGGATCAGCAGAACGAGTCCGGGGCACAGGACGCCTGGGACTGCGGGGGCACCGATTTCACGTCCTGGGAGAAGGAGAGGCGAATATGGTGCTGCACGCAGGAAGACAAGGGTTGCCCAGACATGGCTCTGTCCCACGACAAACCTGTGGTGGAGCCGCAGCGCGCGCCAAGTGATGGAACTGAGGTTGGTACTGCATCCCCGCCTCCCGCTGCGCCAGTGAACGTGACGAATCCGCCACCGCCGCCGTCGCAGTGGCCCTCGAAGCCAGCGCTGCCAGCAGCGCCGCCGCCACCGCCCCTGACGCATCCACCGCCGCCGCCGCCCCCACCGCCGCCGCCGCCCCCACCGCCGCCGCCGCCTCCGACGCAGCCAGAGCCCACGGGGCATGCGGCACTCGACAACCAGTCGCTGCCCGCTGGTCTGCCTGGCGCCCCGGCTGCCCCGGTGGCTACTGCAGCAGGCTGCCGCGAGATGTGCGTCCTCAACTCGAAGGCGTACTCCTGCCAGGACCGCATTCTGTACACGTCGACGCACAGGGTTGCGGGATCGCCGCACGCGTGCGCGGAGGCGCGCGACCAGGTGCTGGAGACTTGCCCAGGTTGCGGGGGAAGCAAAAAGATGCCGATATCAGATATACCGCCGCCCCCCCAGACCTCTACCAGGGGTGCGCTCTGATCACGATCTCGCGGCGACTCCAACCGTGGCCGCGAGGGGTGGGCGGCGATATGTCGCTACTTTTTTGTTCCTCTGAGGCTGCTCCTCCTGCCCACTGGCGGCCACTGGCTGCAGGGACCCCGCCACCGCGCCGCTGACGCAGCCGCCGCCTCTGCCGCCCGCGGGGGCCGGGGTCCAGCCGCTGACGCTGCCGCTGCCGCAGCCCGGCGGCGCCGCGCCAGTCGCGGGGCTGCCGGACGAGGCCGCAGTAGCCGCGGCGGCAGTGCCGGACGAGGCCGCAGTGGCCGCCGCGGCGGCCGCCCGCGGCACGGCGGGCGCTGCCGCGCCGGCGGGCGGCACTCCCGAGCTGCCCCCGGGGCCGCCCGCCGACGAGTACGACTGCGAGGCGGAGCCCGAGGACGAGTGGTCGCCCGAGAAGAACAGGTGGTGCTGCGAGAACAAGGGCATGGGCACGGGCTGCGACGGCGACGCCCCCGCCGCGGCGGGCGGGGCGGCGAAGAAGAAGAGCGACCACGACTGCATGGATGGGTTCTTCGACTGGCAGCACGAGTGGGCCCCGGCGAAGAGGATCTGGTGCTGCGAGCACAAGAACCTCGCCTGCCCGGAGAGCGAGACCACGGAGGTCAGAAGCGTGCGGTGATGCATCCGAGCGGGAAGCCTCTCGCCTTGCCGAAGTAGCTTGTAGGAAAGCCATTAACGACACCAGTTCTGCACACGTTTTGCAAGAGCCCGCTCTTAAAGAGCGGGCCCCGCGAGGCCGAATACGACAATGCTGAGGCCCTACCTGGGGGCGGAACGCACCGCGGCTGGCTGCCGATTCGCCCAGTGCCTGCGCGACGTGGTGCAAAGCCCCCCACGTCCGCGTGGCATGCGGGCAGATGCGACTTGGTTGTCAGCCCGCGTGGCGAAAAAGGCACGATCCAGGGGCGTACCCAACCGATCCGCACGAACAGCCAACTGCAATGAGCCCATCCTGAACACATGATGGCACGACCAGGAGCGCGGTCCTTCGTGCAGGCTGTGTACGGGGCAAAGGGGCTCGCGCGGCTGGTAGCAACCAGTGAGGTCGAGTTCCTGTTTCGGTCCCCGTAGGACCACACTCCGTTGGCGCTCCCACGTGCTCGGGAAGACGTCGTCAGGTGCGCGGGTGGCAGTACAGGGAGACGAGTATTAGCTCGGATCCGGATAAGACTGCATTCCGTTGGGCTTCTCAGAGGCACAGGAAAGTGGCGGCAGTGGCGCCATTGGTAGGACACTCGGGAGGGGAAAAAGCATTTGAATATGCGTGTCCCCGCACTCGGCTGGACCGCCTGGGAGCTTACGAAAGTGGCCCCAGTTGCGCAAGAGGCAGGAAGGAGGCAGGCGAGAGGCAGGAGGCACGGTAGGAGACAGGCAAAAGGGTAGGTGGCAGGAGGAGACGAGGCAGGAAGCAGGAGGGGGACAGGAGGAGGGGAGGAGGCGGGAGGAGGAGACGAGAAGGAAGAGGAAGAGGAGGAGAAGGAGGAGGAGGAGGAGGAGGAGTGAGCAGCAGCGTTCTATTCACAATGCGAAGACCGCACGGAAGGGTTGGGACGAAATGCTATGATGGACCCCCCGAAGACCTGCTTGGAACGAATGTCTGAGCGAGGGCTGAGGCTCGAGGATCGATGACGTTTCCGGCCGCCCTTCTTGGGCCTCTGGAGGCCTCTGGGGACTCCAGGGACTTTCGAGGACCTCTGAGGACATCCAGGGACCGTCGGGGTTCTCGCCGTCGGGCGTCGGCCTTGTCGTCGTCGTGCGAGGATCGAGGATCAAGGTTTTCGGAAGTTCTCGTCCAATGTTTTTGCCTGCGGAGGCATCCAGAGGCCTCAAGGGATTCCAGGAATCTCCGATGACCTCCACGGGGACCTCTGGAGACTTCCAGGGGCCATTGGGGTCGTCGTCGTCGTCGCCGCCGCCATTGCCGCCGTCGCCTTGAGGTGCGAAGATCGAGCATCGATGGTCCCGATGTTTCTGGACCTCTCTCTCTCTCTCTCTCTACTTCCAGAAGCCTTGGGAGGCGTCTATGGACCTCCAAGCGACTCCTGGGATCTCTGAGGGCAGTCGGGGCCGTCGTCGGCGTTGGTGGTGGCGTCGGCGTCATCGTCGTGCACAGGTCGAGGCTTCTGGCTGTTTCTGCCCCCCCCAGTGGCGATCCAGGGGCCTCCGAGGAGGAACTCCAGAGGCCGTCGGGGGTCGTCGGCGACGGCGGCGGTGTCGGCGCCGGCGCAGCCGCCGTCGCCGGCGTCGTCGGCGGCGGCGGTAGCGGCGTCGGCGTTGCTGACGCCGTCGCCGCCGCCATCGTCGTTGCCGTCGTCGCTGTCGCAGCCGGCGCCGCCGGCGCCGCCGCCGACGTCGCCGCCGCCGGCGTCGGTATCGACGCCATGGTCCCCTGACATCCTCCGATGTGTTTTTGGATGCGCGGCCCCGGAGGTCCCGACCCTTTCCCCAGGGCCAGCTGGTCGCCTCAGATTGACAGCCCGGCAGCCCGACAAATGGCCCCAGGGGCCGACATCGAGGGAAGCCGCTTGGACTGGCAAGATCACATCGTCGTTTGTCTGGGACGCTTGGGCCTCGAAGCTCAAGCCTCGAACCTTGGACCTCCGCTCCGACCAGAGCCCCGAGGGGAATCTGGCCGTGGCGACGAGGACGCGCCAGGAGTTCCCAAGAGAGCGGCAAACGCCCAAGAGCTCAGACCCCGAAGCCCCGAGCCTCGGTCGAGCGCGGAGCTGCTGTTCTCCCCGGCCCCACCTCACCCGGCCCCTCCCGCCCTGGGCGTCAGCATCGGCGCCGTGGCCGTCGTGGTGAACGTCGGCGTCGGCATCGTCGTAGTTGACGCCGCCACCGCCGCCGCTGCCGTGGTCGTCGTGACTGCCGCCGCCGGCGCGGCCACCGCCGCCGCCGCCGTCGCCGACGCCGTCGCCGTCGGCATCGGCATCGGGCCGTTGTCGTCGTGCGAGGTGCTGTCGTTCTCCCCGGCCCCGCCGCCGCCGGCCCCGACCACCGCGGAGCTGCCGTGGGAGCCCGCGCCGCCCTGCAGCCCACCGCCGCCGGGGAGCCCGCCGCCGAAGCCGGCCAGCCGATTCCAGGCGCCGCCCGGGGGGCGCGGGGGCGGCTCGCCGCGCGGAGACCCTGGTATCTCACATCCTCCTCCTCCTCCTCCTCCTCCTCCTCCTCCTCCTCCTCCTCCTCCTCCTCCTCCTCCTCCTCCTCCTCCTCCTCCTCCTCCTCCTCCTCCTCCTCCTCCTCCTCTCCTCCTCCTCCTCCCTCCTCCTCCCTCCTCCTCCTCTCCTCCTCCTCCTCCTCCTCCCTCCTCCTCCTCCTCCTCCTCCTCCTCCTCCTCCTCCTCCCTCCTCCTCCTCCTCCTCCTCCTCCTCCTCCTCCTCCTCCTCCTCCTCCTCCTCCTCCTCCTCCTCCTCCTCCTTCCTGAGACGCTAGGATGGGCGCGGGGGCTGCGAAGTGTATGGGGTCGACCAGACGTCAGAGTGACATTTCGCCGGAGTGGCCCTTGTCGCGGGCCCAGAGGGGCCCCCCCGATCGCTGAACGCGAAGCGGCAGCAGCGGCTTGCGCACTCGGGTTTGGCCACCCCGCGTCCGCCGTTAAGCCGCGCACCAAAGGTCATGCTTGCCTAGGGTCACTCTTGCGTGTAGCCGATAGGGTGTGTGTGGGCATTGGTTACGGAATGTGCTTGGGAGGCTTCAGACCCTGTAGGATTCCTTGTCTGATGAGAATGGCAGTGATACCCATGGCCAATCCACGATTGGAGTTCCACAGGCATCCAGACCTGGGATTCCTGATTCAATGGTTCCTTATCCAATGCCCTCACAGTAGGGGGATCAGCAGTGGATGCCAAGGTGGTGAGTTGTATCTGGCCTGCCCTAGCTTGTAAGTGGGTTACCAATGCCCCGAGTGACTTAGGGGGGTTAGGTGAGTCCCCTAGGTGGACCGAGCCCACTTAGCCCGAATCTTGAACCCCCCCTTCTCGAGCACTTGAGAGCCACTTATAAGCTAAGTTGGGCCATTCTGATTGATTCATTCGCGTCTTTCTTCGATTTCGGCCACTGGCGCCCGTTGTCGAGCCCCGGGGCCATCAAAAATGGACCTGGGGCGGAAAACTACCTCTGGGGCCGCGGATTGAACAAAGAAGATCGACCGATGACATTCAGGAGGGGGAAAAATACACAGACACCATGAATCGCCGATTCCCAGGAGAACATGGGAAAATATGGGAAGTGGGGGGCGACGAGAACCCAGAAAAGATTGGCAACGATGGTAAATGTTGGGATTTGTGTTTATTTCTGTGAGTGTGTGCCTTGACCCCTCGAGCATATTTGTGTTACCTCTCTGCCCTTTCTTCAGCCTCCTGGAGCGTCCTCGTCGCCGCGGCTGGCTTCCCCATCGGGACTCTGGTCGGAGCGACCTTCCAGCACTGGCCCAGGGGCCGACCTTTGCAGCCGCCAAGCCGGGGATAGCCTTAAGTCGGGCCTGTCCCTCTACAGGGGGAAAATTGAAAAATGATCAAAAAAATGTCATTTGGGGAATATGTGTTGGGTATTTCTAGTTTCTCATCCAAAATCCCCCTGTATGAGGACAGGCCCGACTTAAGGATAGCCATGAGGGAAAAGATGTCGTTTGGCAATGGATCATAGAAGTAGTTTTTGGCAGTGGTGATAGATGATGATAGGCATCAGCTTGCCATGGGAGGCACACTTCTCGAGACCTGGACAGATTCCTTCTCCGAAGAGGCAGCAGCATCAGCGGAATGCACGACAGTAGTGCGTAGGCTGGTTGAGCGCTTGGAGCACGCATGATGAGCACCCACAGCGATGTGTCCGGCTACGGTAGGTTCGCGTCGTGTCGACCGGCGGCGACCCCGCCGCGGGCGTTCCAGGTTGAGCGTCGCCAGTGGCCCAGAATCGGCCTACATGGAACGATCGGGCGATCGGCAAGCCGCCGATCGTTCAAGGTCGCCACGGCACGAACCTGCCGTAGTCTTGGCAGACTTCAGGCCGAAGGACGACACGACTCGAAGCGAAAGATGTCCTGCAAGAGGCGGGCCCTGAAGTTCCTCTCGCTGCTGCCGGGCTCCCGCGGGCCCCCCGCCCGGGCCCCTATGGCCGTCCACGGTACGTTTCGGGATGGGAGGCTCGTCTTGGGCCGGGGGATCGCCCTCTTTCGGGGCCGGACCCAAACGCTGTTTTGCTGGACTTCGGCTGTGTTTTGCTCTTCGTGTTGGCAGGGAGGTTCAGGAGAACAGGTAGAGCAAAACACGAAGACCATCACGACAACAGAACGAAAAAGCAACGTCTCGGTCCAGCCCTGTCCTCGTCCTCCGCCCTCGACCGCCGACCCTCGATCACCACCTGAACCTCCGATCCTCGGCCATCCGCGACCCCCGCACCTCGGCCCTCGCCCCTCTGCCCTCGAGACCCCTCGAACCCTCGGCCCTCGACCCCGAGACCCTTCGATCCTCGGTCCTCGACCGTTCGGCCCTCGACCGTTCGGTCCTCGCCCGTTCGGTCCTCGCCCGTTCGGTCCGGGGCCCGTTCCCCTCGGGAGCCCGCTGCCCGCGGGCCGCTGCCGAGGCACACCCGCGGGGGGGGGCGCGGAGGTGGCCGCGCCTCGCACCGCCGAGAGCCCGGGCCGAAGAGTTGCCCGCCTCGAGGCGACGGCGCCGCGAGGACGGCCGCGCATCGCTTGGGCGCGATGCGCGCAGATGCGCGAATTCGCCGCCAGTGCCGCCGCCGCCGCCGCGGCCCGCGACAGTCACCGCAGCCTCCTCCTCCTCCTCCCTCCTCACTCCTCCTCCTCCTCCTCCTCCTCCTCCTCCTCCTCCTCCTCCTCCTCCTCCACCTCCTCCTCCTCCTCAGTAGCCATTTTGGCTCAAGGCTGATGCCTTGGCGGGCTGAGCCCGCATTGGCGCACACGGATACCGCTATTCCGCGGCAGTGCCTGAGCGCTTGCGCTCGACGTCCTTTTCGCGCTCAGTGGTCCGCCCCACTGACCGCCTGCCTCCTGCGCCCGCGGGTGAGCAGTTCTCGTGCCCGCTCCAACCAGCTGCAGCCATGGGTGCAGAGAGCAAGGAGATCATGGCCGTGCTGCAGGCGATGCAAGCTCAGCAGACACAAGACATGGCGAAAATCAACGATAGCATCAGGGCGACTGACCTCATCGTTGCCCGCCTCATCCAGCTGGAGCCTCAGATGGCACAAGTGAACAAACAGTTGACGGAGATAGAACGGAAGTTCGAATCAAAATATTCGGAATGCGTGAAGGCAGTCAACTCCCTGAAGGATGACATGAATTCGTAGGACGGTTCCAGCACTTGGGGAAGTATTGGTGTGAAGAGGCGTCGCGGAGCTGTCTCGTCACTGTCGGGGTCTGGCTCATGGACGGGATCAAGCAGCTCTCATCCGCCAGAACTTGTCACTTCTGCTGACCCTTGCCGACGATGGATCGGCACATACCCGAGGAAGGTTTTAGACATCACGAGACGTGCTACGTGGGAAAGTATGGTTGTTCGTTTTCCAGCTCATTTTCCTGCTGACGCCGCTGCACCACATGTTCCTCGTTCCTCTCAAAATTGCTCAGTGACTTGGTCCAACGAGCAGCGGGCAAAGGACTTCGCAACATGGTTCGGCATGGCTGGTGTCACGTGGGAAGACCCGAGGAAGCCTCCCAATCATCCACAGAAAGTCACACAACTCCGATGCCGCGGAGATCTACCTCATGAAGTTCGTATGCGACAGCGCCACCTTGGGATGGCATGGAACCCGATATTGCACTTACTGAAGCAAGGTGACAAATGGACAAGTGAATGCAAATTTGGTTGCTCAGGCTTTTCCAACTCAATGTCTATCACAACCAAGGCCGACGTATTCGACGTGATCAAAGTCGATGGTTCGGGCAATGCGGAGATGGTCAAGGAAGACTTAGAGTACTGGGGCCTCACGTCCGAGAGGATCCAACCTGCACTACAAGTGATGAACGTGGCCTGACAGATGACCGAACGGGATGGACGGCATGATGACCTGAGCCCTCCGCCTCCTGCCGCTTCGCTGCCTTTGCCTCTCTTCTTGCCCCTCAGTCGCCCATCTGTCCGCACGTGGAATGCCGCCAAACTGTTTGGCGCAGTGAGCGGGGCTCATGCGCTGCAAGCGAAAACATTCAGCACAGGTTTGCGTCTTGTTGAGAAATTCGGTTCTGTTTTAATCCAGGAAGCACACGGGCACTCAGGGGATCTCAGTGCCCCCTCTCGTCTCCTCCCCCACCATCGTTGCGTTGGTTCGTTCTGCCCAGATGGCATCAGTGGTGGCGTTCTTGTCTGTGTCCATGAACGATTACATATGCACTTCGGCTCCTTCATCACAGTGGAAATAATACAAGGTCGCTCTATTACATATGAAATGACAGGTCGCCACGGCCCCCTTATCCTCTGCTCATCTCATCTCAACCCGAACGACGGCATCATAGGTAAGAATGATTTTTTGGCTACTGTATCTCAAGGGCTTGACCCAGCCCATTGGACAGTCATCGTCGGAGGAGATTGGGACTTCTGTGCGCTAGGCGAAGCTCGGCAGCATATATACCCTAGTTTCGATCGCACCCCGAGCGGCTCGCTGACAACAGAAATTGGCAGGCTATTGCATCGTCAGACTGAACTCGCGCAGAAACACACCACACATGCCACTCAGCGCGCAGGTAGCTTGCTCAGCACATCGAGACTGGACCGCATGCATTGCAGTCTGCCGCCACCAGTCATACTCGATTGCGCACCGGCTGCAGGAGTGGAGTGGCAGCCAGCTGAAATGAGAGACATCAGTGATCAGGTACCTGTCTATGTTTGCCTCTCCGCTCTTAAGCTTAATGTTGTACCTGTGCCGCCGCGCTGGCTCTGTCGGCCACCTGACTTTGGCACGAAGGTTGAAGCTGCCATTGAAGAGCACGGCCTGTCCGAGGATCCTGCCTCAGCAGCGCAGGGAGCGAAGTCCATTATGCATGTGGTTGCACATGAGATACGCATGAGTACGCGCGCGTCCACTTCGCGGCGCATCTGCCACACAGTAGAACGGCTCGTCGCAGGCGGGGACACAACGGAGATGAAACATGCGATCCGTAGATTTTCTCGTCTATTGGAACTTGCAGATGAAAGCGCCAACCTGGTCGACACCGACCGCTTTCACCAGTTCCTGGCTACCCTCAGCCATCTCGAATTAGAAGGAGAATGAGTGGAACTCGTTCGTGATAGTGCTGCATCTGCTCAAGCGAGGACTTCAGGGCTTGCCAAATTTGAAAGACTTTCGCGCGCTTGGGCCCCCCGCCATAAGCGAGTGGTTCTCCAGGGCATTGTCGATACTGCGGGCGCCCCCCACACGGACCCCAGCAAGTGCGCTGCTCTCCTTCAGGACCGCTGAGCTAAAGGTTGCCCTTCCTTCTCGCCCCTCCCGTCAGGACATGGAGCGTTTCCTCCCATGGATCCAAAAAGCCCCCCAGGACCTTTCTTGGACTTTGGACCCCGAAATATTCAATGACCTACTTAACCGCTCTCGTGATTAGAGTCCTGGATGAGATGGCACCCCTCATTCTAGTTGGAGGTTCGGAGGTGCCACAGCTAGGGTAGCATTGCATCAGCATTACCTTCATCATTACGACTGGCAAGATCCCGCCATAATACAACGACGCCTTCCGCGCCTTTCTTCCCAAGGGCGCGCTGGAGGCCGACCCGCGCAAGTCAGCTGCTGATACTCGGCCGCTCGTTCTCGGCCACTGCGATTGCAGACTCATCTGCAGTGCTCTTGCACAACCGCTTGGCCAGGTTGCTCGTAGAACGATTGGCCCAGACCAACGGGGCTTCGTTGGTGGCCGTTCTCCCGTGGACAATGTACTTGCATCGGATGGCAGATTCACCCAGTATGCTGCATGCGAAGCCGCCCCCAGTGATGGCATGGCGTTGTACGACATACGCCATGCGTTTCCTAGCATTGTACCTGATTGGATGTTCTATGTTCTTGAACACATGGACATCCCTGCATGGTATCGCACTATTGTGGTCAACATGTATGCCAATATTTCCCTGCATGTTCGTTTCAAAGGTACTGTGTTTGGTAAATTTCAGCTTTCACGCGGCATTCAACAATGGTGCCCCCTCTCTGGCCTCCTCTTCGGGCTCGCGTTGGACCCCTGGTTCAGATGGGTTAAGCACGATATCCTGCCTGTCCGCGCTCACCCGCGTGCGCATGCCGACGACATTGGTCTAGCAGCATTCAACCTGGCCAGGGCGCATGCAGTTATGTCGGGACATCTTATTCAGCTTGCACGAGGTGCTGGACTTTTTTTGCACTCCGACAAATGCCAGCATGCATTAGCTACAGATACTGCGGAGAACATATTCCGCCAGGACTGTCGGGAAGCAAAACTGAAGGTTGCTCAGGCAAAAGTCGGCCGTGTCGGTCTTTACCTTGGCGTTATCCTTGGGATTCGGGGTGGCGTGATTTCCTGGGACGCCCCCCTTCAGTCTCTTATGAAACGCTCTATACACCAGCCCGTGGCGCAGCACGTCGCGCAGTTATGTTCAGCCCCACCCGAGAGTGTTGCGGTGGAGAGAGAGGCACTGCAACAGCTTCCATGTGCCCCTCGCCACTCTTTGACCAGCGCGATGCTGTAGGATGCAAGCTCCGAGTGAGTAGCGAGTAGTGAATAGTGGGTGGTGAGTAGTGACTAATGAGTACTGAGTACTGTTTGGGGCTAGGAGTAGGGTTTGGGGTTGGGGTTACGGGTGGTCGGGGTGGTAGTGTTAGGGGTGGTAGGGGTCGGGTTCCGGCGCCAGGGGGCACCGTGGCGAAAGGAGGGGCGGGTTCCCCGACGACGGACGGGAAAGGGGGGGAGGGGGAGGGGGGGGTTCCCCGACGACGGATCGGGGAAAGGGGGGGGGGATCCCCCCCCCCTGGGGCCATCCAGCGGCTCGCCCTCCCCGGTTACTGAGCTGCCCCTGGCCGAAGGTCTCGAGCAGGGGATCGACTACAAGTTCGATTTGCCCAAAGATGATTTTCTCGTCGACTGCTCCAACAACGGCGTGTAGTGGTCGTAGAACTACAAGCACGATACGCAAGTTTCGTAGATTCGGCGAACACATCAAGTTCGGGGTGAATCCATCCTGTAGTCGACTCCCTACTCGAAGGTGGTTTTCTTTCGCGCGGAGCTAGGACGAGAACAGATTCGTTCCAGCACGCCCCGGAACGCCCTCAACGCTCTGAGAAAGCCGCGGCGCCCGAGACATCCTCCAGAACGGCCGGATTTGAGAGATTTTCGATTTATCCTGACACGGTTTTTTCAACCGCATCTTGTGCGCGCGTTGGCTCGTCCTCTCGTGAGGCGGGCTCTTCTGGGGTTTCCACCGCAGCCCCCAGTGTGGCTGGTGCACTTTGTGCACTTCAGGCCCCTTGTCCCGCTGCCCCTTCTTCTTCCTCCGCCTCCGCGAGCACGCCTGCGATTCAGGCGGTCTGGGACCGTCTCCTTGCGGAGGCTGTTCCGTTTGCGGAGGAGGAGATCGGATCCGATGGATGTTCGTCGGGCTTCATCACGTCGATGGCAAAAAACATCCTCGCCCTGGCTTCGTCTTGCGTCGATCCCCCAGGGCTCGAGCCAAACGGTGTTTGGGCGGTTTCGTGGGCCTGGTGTCGTTCCGATTTCGTGTAGCAAAACAAAGGCAGGACGAAGACGGAGCGAGGGAAGAAGGCAAAACGAAAGCGAAAAGAACCCTCTAGCTCGAGCCCCGCGATGCCCCACCTCGGAGGTGGTCTTCTTCTTCCCGCCTCCGCCCCGCGCCAGGCGGCGCAGCCCACTCCGAAGTCCGCCCTGGTGCCGCCGACCCCGAGCAGCCTCGGCTTCCCCCACGAGACCCCGAGCAGGCACGCGGGGGGGGGGGGGGGCGAGGATCAGAAGGGAAAAACAAACGTCTGCACAAACACCACAAGAACAAAAGCAACAATAACAATAACAACAATAACAAGAACAAAAACAACAACAACAACAACAACAACAACAACAACAACAACAACAACAACAACAACAACAACAACAACAACAACAACAACAACAACAACAACAACAACAACAACAACAACAACAGCAGCAGCAGCAGCAACAACAACGCTGACCTGCCATAGCTTCATGGGGGAAATGTGGAATGGAGAGAGGGGGGAGAAAGAGAGAGAGAGATAAAGAGAGAGAGAGAGAGAGAAAACAAAAAAACAAAAAAGAGAGAGAGAGAGAGAGAAAAACAAAAAAAGAGACAGAGGAAGAGGAAAGTCCAGGAAGCGGAAACATAGAAGGAGTCCTGGGGTTTCTGTTCGTTGGTGTCCCCCCCTGGGGGTGCTGCCCCGATGTGCTCCCTCCTCTACCCCCTCCTGCTGGTGCTCTCCCTGGTCGTCCACCTCGGGGGGCGTAGGGCGTGCTTGGGCCGCGCTTGGGCATGCTGCTCGATATCCCCCGGCCCACGGCGCAGGCGACGCGGGGCGGGTCGCACCTTCCTCCTCGCCCGCATCGGGAGCCCCCCCGCAGAGCACCGCGAGAAAGAGCACCCAGTCTTCGGGGCGGTTCGCACCTTCTCCTCCTCGCCCGAATCGGGGGCCCCCTCAAAGAGCACTGCGAGAAAGAGCAACTAGTCTTCGGGGCGGTTCGCACCTTCTCCTCCTCGCCCGAATCGGGGGCACCCTCGAAGAGCACTGCGTGAAAGAGCACCCAGTCTTCGGGGCGATTCGCACCTGCCTCCTCGCCCGGATCGGGGGCCCCCTTCGAAGAGTACTGCGAGAAAGAGCACCCAGTCTTCTTCGGGGCGAGTCGCACCTTCCTCCTCGCCAGAATCGGGGGCCCCTTCGAAGAGCACTGCGAGAAAGAGCACCAGTCGGCGGGGCGATTCGCACCTTCCTCCTCGACCGAATCGGGGGCCCCTTCGAAGAGCACTGCGAGAAAGAGCACCTGGTCTTCGGGCGCCCCCGGCTCGGCAGAGTGCTCGGGACCTTCCCGCAAACCCCCGCAGTTGCGCGCCGACTTTAGCGCGCGTCGCGAGCCAGGGAGGGGCGGGGACCCCAGAGACCCAACGCATTTTAAACAACCAAAAAAATTAAACAGATAAACAAACAAAAAAAACGACGCGACCACGCGCAGAGGGCCGTAGGGGAAGGGGGGAGACTTCTGAGAAGCACCCCTGCTTCTTAGACAGCGCGGGCCTTATATGTAGAGGTAGGGCAGGCAGCCTCCTTCTGAGAAGCCTCCCCCCTACCCCTAGCCCTTTGTGAGCGCCACCAAAAGACGGAGGTTTTTCATTATGTTCGGCCTCTAGGGTCCCTCGCCAGGCCCCAGGACAATCAAAAGAATGGCTCAAGATGAAAAGCGGGTCCTGGGGAGTGTGTCGATTGGGGCTCGGACATCCGCCGATCTGATTTTGTTCACCCGCGGCCCCAAGAGGTCCCGACCCTTTCCCTGGGCGTAGTTTTCGCCCTGGGCCGCTTTTTGAGAATCCCGGGGCCGGACAACTGGCCCCAGAGAGGCCGCAATCCAGGAAGAAGGCCCAGATTGAAAAGAACGTGGAGGCGGAGATCTGGGGGATTGGAGGCCTCAGCGACCTGTGGAGCGTGCCGTCCGCAGACCTCCGAGGCCTCTGCGAGGGTGGCTGTCCCACCCACCCGCCCCAGGTAGCAGGGCTCGAGCTAAACGGTGTTTGGGCGACTTTTCGTGGACCGCTTTCGTTTTGCCTTCGTCCCG
This sequence comes from Prorocentrum cordatum, assembly GCA_963575745.1. NCBI lineage: Eukaryota > Dinophyceae > Prorocentrales > Prorocentraceae > Prorocentrum > Prorocentrum cordatum. Next base: position 70,720 of record CAUYUJ010017207.1, read on the forward strand.
CAGCGAAGACAGAGCGAGGACAGAGTGAAGGAAGAGCGAAAACAAAACGAGAACGAAAAACATGCTTCAGCTCGAGCCCTGCCAGGTACCCGTCGCCGTACCAGGACAGCACGCAGTGGCAGCCGCAGAGCGCGGTGCCGCCCTGGCCGGGTGCTCCGGCGATGCCGCCGCCCCTGCCGGGCATGACCCTGCCCAGCGCCGCGGCCACGGGGACGGCCGGCGCGGACGGCTTCCTGGGCGGCTTCTCCGACGGCGCCGCCTTCGCGGCCATGGCCTCGGCCATGGCCTCGGCCATGGCCGCGCCCTGGGCCCCAGCCCCGGCGTGGCCGATGCCGACGCCGCCCTTCCTGCCGGGCTTCGTGCCCACGGCGCAGGCCCCGTGGGGCGCGGTGGTGCCCGAGGCCGCCCCGCAGGCGGGCGGAGCCGCAGCCGCCGAGGCGGGCCCCGAGGCGGGCGCCGCGGGCGAAGGGCGCGCGGAGTGCAGGATCTGGCCCGGCCAGGCCAGCCCGGACGGCGAGGCCGCGCTCGGGTCGGCCGTGAGGCTGCGAGGCCTGCCGTTCTCCTCCACGGAGCTCTGGGGGCGCATGGGGCTCCTCCTCCTCCCTCCTCCTCCCTCCTCCTCCTCCTCGTCCGCCCTCCTCCTCCCTCCTCCTCCTCCTCCTCGTCCTCCTCCTTCTGCTCCTCCTCCTCCTCCTCCTCCTCCTCCTCCTCCTCCTCCTCCTCCTCCTCCTCCTCCTCATCCTCATCCTCGTGGTACCAGTTCCGCTGCTGGGGTCGGGGCGGGGGGTGCTAAGGGGATAGGGCGGGATCACTGGGGGGTCCCCTTAGATCCTGGCGTTTCAATTTTTCCGAGCCGGGCGTTTCCGCTTGTTTTCGGGCCCGTGGCCTTCACAGATCTATCCGGCTCGAACAATGACGCAGGAAGATGGGGTCTAGGGCTCTGGGCGTGATGTATTCCGATGTTGCATTTTTTCGCTACGTCGGATCTCAGGGGATGGGGGACTGCATAAGGGTGGCTGAGGTGGCTTATCTCCAGGCCTCCCGCTTTCCTCCACGGAGCTCAGAGCTCTCGACCTCCACCTTCCGCACCTTCCGGGCGGCAGGTGTCGCGCAGCAGCGGCCGCCGCCAGCGCGGCCGCAGCAGCGGCCGCCGTCGAGGCCGCAGTGGCGGTCTCGGCTGTCGCCGCGGCCGCGCAGCGGCAGCACATGCTGCGTAGAAGGTTCAGAAGGTGGAGGTCGAGGGAGGAGGAACAGGTACCCGGTCGGCGCAAGGGGCGCTAAGGGGATAGGGGGATGATCAGTGGATGCCAAGGTGGCCGATCACCTGCTTGGCCCAGCTTATGAGTGGGTTAGACATCAAAATCCCAAAGTGGCCAAGGCGGGTTGAATAGCTTCGCTAAGTGGGTGGAGTCCACTTAGCACGGATCGCAAACTCCTCTCAGCCACTCGGGGCAGATGTAGCCCACTTGTATGCCAGGTTCTGCCAGATATCACTCACCTTGGCATTCACTGGTAACCCCCCTATCCTCTTAGCAACCCCCGCGCCAAACCCAGCGGAGGGGGAAAAGGCACCGATGTCGCAACCTTGCCTCGTTTTCGCCTCCTGGGCCTCCTGGGAGGACCTCGTCGCCACGGCTGGATTCGCCTCGAAATTCTGGTCGCAATGCATCCCTGGAGAGGTCTGGGGAGTAGCGGCATCGGTGTCCCCGATGCCTCCGCAGGAGCAGGAGGTGCTGGCGTTTTTCGCGCAGTACGGCGCCTCCGACCGCATCGCCGCTGGCCCCAGCCCGGTCAGCCTCATCATGCGCGCCAACGGGCGGCCGTCTGGGCAGGCCGTGGTGCAGATGCACAGCCGCGCCGACGCGGCCGCCGCACAGCGCCTCCTGGACAGCAAGTACATGGGGAACCGCTACATCGAGGCCCGCGGAGAAAGCCAGCACGGGCGAAGCTTCCGCCGATGGCTGCGGCGGCCTGGGCCGCCAGCGGGCCGCTTCCCTCCCAGGGGGGGGGGGGCGGCGGGCCCTCTCCTCTCACGGGGGGGGGGGGGAGGGGAGGGGCCCGCGGCCGCGAGGCGCACGTGCTCTCTGTGCACATGGTCTATCTCTCTCCGTGCGCGTGCTCCTGCCTGCTCCCCACCGCAGGTGTTCCTGCACGTGGAGGGCGACCTCGGGCCGGGCGCGGCGGGCGGAGAGGGCGCGGGCTCCCGGGGAAGAAGCGCCAGCATGAAGATGGTCTCCTCCTCCTCCTCCTCCTCCTCCTCCTCCTTCCTCCTCCTCCTCCTCCTCCTTCCTCCTCCTCCCTCCTCCTCCTCCTCCTCCTCCTCCCTCCTCCTCCTCCTCCTCCTCCTCCTCCTCCTCCTCCTCGCGGATACTCCTTGGATCCGCGCTGGGCCCCCCCGGCGCGCTCCGCGCGCGGGAGGGGCCCTGAGATCCGACGCAGCGAGCCGCCACCCACCAAACCACCCCAACCCAGCACGAAGGCCCCAGCTTGCCCTCCGTTCCCAGTGGGGGGGGGGCGTCGGGGAGCACTGAAAAAGCACATGTGGAACACGCACCCCTCCCGACCCGAAGTTGGGGTCTTCGGGCTGGGTTTGGAGTGGTCTGATAGGTAGTCTGCGAGAATGCGACACATCGCCAAAAATCACGCCCAGGGCCCTGGACCCCACCTTTCTACCCCTTTTTTTTCGAGCTGGATCGATCCGAGAGGGCCCGGAGCCCACGAAACCGGGGGCGGACGTGCCTGGTTCGGAAGTGTGGAGACGCCAGCCTCTCGGGGGGGGGGGGTCCAGTGCCGAGCCACGACATCCGCGCGGAGTTCCGCAAGTTTATGAGCATGCCGCTCCTGCGGGCACGAACTACATCCATATGACACCAGAGGAAAAGCCCACGAATCACATATTACATTCATATGACACATTCAGACACGAATTACATTCATATGTGGACGGTTTGGAATGGGATCGATAAAGAGATCGATAAGGAGATCGACCGGGAATCCAGGAACCCGGGAACCCAGAACCCACCGAAATGGGCCGAGAACCATGAACCCAGGAACCCGGAACCGGGAACTTGGGAACCCAGCCAGCTACGAAAATCGGCGGGGAATTGTTGCCTAATCTTTCAATATCCGCTAGGACCCCTTCAGTGCAAGCACTGATCGAGGAATATCCGCTAGGACCCTATTCAGTGCAAGCACTGGTTGGGGAATCAACCGCGTCTTGGACTGTCTGAGAAGGGGGCCGCCCAAAGACCGAGGCGCACTTGACATGGGTAGAGATCTAGCATCTGGGCGCCAGCCCAGGGTTCTTTTAGTTGGTTAACCTCCTGGGCTCGACTTGAAGGAGGCCAGCGGAATTATTCGGTCATCAATAACGAGGTCGAAGAGGGCCGGCTGAGTTGAATTTTGAGGATGTCCCTAGCGAAACGTTTTTTTCACATATATGCATGTGTTGAGGATCTCTCAGGCGAAACGCTGGTTTTGCAGAGCTGGGGAATGTCTCGAGCGGGGGCCTCTTGGGGGGCCAGAATTTAGAGGATGTCTCAGGCGAAATGCTTGTTTTCACGTGCCCAGGTCACCCGGGGGGTATCGAACATGGCTGTCCCTAGGTGGACCCACGTGTTCTCACGTGTCCAGGCCACCCAGGGGGTACCTAAGATGGTTGCCCCTTGCCCCTCGCTGGCACCACGTGTTCTCACGTGTCCAGGCCACTCAGGGGAGTGTCTAACATGGTGGCCCCGAGCTGGAACCATGTGTCTTTACGTGTTCAGGCAACCCAGCGGGGTCCCTAGCATGGTGGTCCCGCGCTGGAGCCACGTGTTTTAACACTTGTTCCGCTCTGGCGCGAAAGGGACCCACGTGCTCTCACGCTTGTTCCGCTCAGGGGCGAAAGGGACCCGCGTGTTGGCACCCTTACTTTCGAGGGACCGTGGCCTTGAGAACGCGACTCCCGCGTAATCTACGAGTGGTCTCGGCCCTGGGAGCACGGACGCAGCGTCATTTACGATGGATCGCTGTATTGGGAGCGCGCGGACGCAGGGTTCCCTGCCACGTCCCCTGGCACGTCCGCTGGCACGATCCGTGGCGCGCCCCCCTGGCGCGTCCCGTAGCGCGTCCCCCTGGCACATCGCGCGGCGAGTCCCCCGGCACGTCCACTGGCACGTTCCGTGGCGCGCCCCCTGGCATGTCATTGCGCGGCGCGGCACAGCGCAGAGAAGCACAACACAGCCCCTGGCACAGCGGCATCACCATTGATACCTGGCGCGTTCCCTGGCGCCTCCCCTGGGCACGACGCGCGACGCGTCCCCTGGCACGTCCCCTGGCACGTCCCCTGGCACGTCCGCTGGCACGTCCCGTGGCGCGTCCCCCTTGCACGTCCATTGGCACGTCCTCTGTCGCGTCCCCTGGCATGTCACTGCGCGGCGCGGCACAGCGCAGAGAAGCACAACACAGCCCCTAGAACAGTAGCATCACCGTTGATACCTGGCACGTTCCCTGGCGCCTCCCCTGGGCACGTCGCGCGGCGCGTCCCCTGGCACGTCCCCTGGCACGTCCGCGGGCACGTTGCGTGGCGCGTCCCCCTGGCGCGTCCCCCTGGCACATCGCGCGGCGCGTTGGCATGTCCAGTGGCACGTCCATTGGCACGTTCAGTGGTGCGTCCCCTGGCACGCCACTGTGAGGCGCGGCACAGCGCAGAGCAGTACAACACAGCCCCTGGCACAGCGTCATCATCACCATCGATCTCTTCAGCATTGCTACTGCGCATCGCCCACTTGAGGTGCTTGGAAACGTTTCCATTCCTCGCAGTTCTAAATCCCTTTCCGGATTCGTGGGTCAATCATGTTTATCCATATCCATTGCATATTGAGTTTCTGCCAGACGGCGCCAGGACGAGGATTAATCCGTTCCAGAGCGTTTTGGAACGCTCTCGGGGCGTTCTGGAACGCTCTGAGAAGGCCGCGGCGCCCGATACATCCTCCAGAGCCGGCAGATCCCAGAGATTCCCGATGTACCCTCACCCGAAGTTGTCATCGTGCTTCGCTTCATTCTGGGGAAATCTAGGCTTCCCAGATAGGGTCAGAGTAACTTTGGCCTCCCAGATAGGGTCAGAGTAGGTGGGGTCGAAGGATCGCGCCGCAGCGCCGATGCATCGGCGATGCGGCTCGATGTGGATCCCGATGTTCTCCACGCCGACGTCGGCGATGCTGCGCGATTCTCGGACCCCATCTACTCGGACCCCATCTAGGAGGCCTCGCAGGAAAGGCACCCGAACCTCGAAGACGCAGTGGGTATGGGCACCAAGTCTTGCCCGCGGCGTTTGCTTCCTCTCCCAGGCAGGGGCGCGCAGCGGCCGGCGTCCGGGGCCCGGGCGCCGGAGGCGCCCGCCGGAGCGCAGCCTCACGCCAGCCAGGCTCGGCGACGACAGGTCGAGCAGGAGGTGGACTGCAGAATTGGTGTGCCCAGAGCTCGGATTGGGTCGTCGAGCCTACCAGAAGTTCGCAGAGCGGCCCGTATGTCGACAGGGCATGCTGCGCACTTCACGTAGGTTCTAGGAAACAGCCACAACAATAGCAGCAGCAACAGCAACAGCAGCAACAGCAACAGCAACAGCAGCAACAACAACAGCAGCAGCAGCAACAGCAACAACAATAACAACCACAACAACAACGATCATTTGAGACTGTTCGCTCTTACTGGCACGCGTGTCTTGCATTCCGTATACCCCAACCCTCGATACCCGCCCTCTTCGTCTTCGATTGCACCCCCTTTCGGGGGGAATATTTTCCTTGTCGGCCACTGACTGAAGGGCGAAGAAGGTCTCGAGCGAGAGCGCCGTTCCGGAGTTCGGGGGCCTCTCTGGCCAGGGGCTCTCGGAATACCTATGGAAAAATATCTAGCGGGAGCCCTTATCGCCGTGTCTGGGCTTCCACCAACTTGCCTGAATTACGCGAAAGTCTCGAGCGAGAGCGCCGTTCTTGAGTTCGAGAGCCTTCTTGGCCAGGGGCTATCGGAGTGAATCGTGAGGAAGAATCGAGCAGGAGCCCTTGTCGTCGTGGCTGGGCCTCCGACAACTTAATTGAATTGCGAGGAATTCTCGAGCGAGAGCGCCGTTCCTGAGTTTTGGGGCCTCTCTGGCCAGGGTGTCTCCGGGTAAATTGTGAGGAAGAATCGAGCCGGAGCCGTTGTTGTCGTAGCTGGGCCTCCAAGCGCCCACATTTAGGCTCAAGCCAACGGTCGAGCGGGAGCCTCGTTTTCAGAGAAGATGTAGCCGGCGTCGAGGCGAGAGCGCGCGGAACCGTTTCCGGAGATCCACAACCATTACTTCTAGAAAAGAGCATTCAACGATAATAATAACAAGAACAACAACAACAAGTTTAAGATTGTTCGCTCTTATCTGCCCGCGTGTCATTCAACATGTACATCCCAAACCCTCGATGCCCGCCCTCTTCGTCTTCGATCGTACCCCCTTTAAGGACATGTCTTTCTTACCCGCCAAGTGCGTTTCGTGTAGCCCCTCAGGCCGGGGAAGAGAGGACGGATGGAAGAAAGGGACGAGGTGCAGGCGGGTTGCTGAAGCGTGCGTCGTGCAGGAATTACGAGGACGTCTCGAGCGATAGCGCGATTCCCAAGTCAATCGTCAGGGAATCCACCGCGAGAGCGTGATTCCTGAGTGTCGAGGGCGTGGCGTCTGAATTCATTGCGGAGGAGTCCCACGCGAGAGCACGATTGCTGCATAAATTGTGAGGACGTCCCGCGGCGAGAGCGCGATTCGGGAATAAATTTTGAGGAAGTATCAGGCGGGAGCCGTTGTTGTTGTTGGAAACCAGGGGCCGGCGGCACAGTTTGGTATCATCTTATTTGCTCGAGTTGAAAAATCGGTGCGAGCCCCAGGGGAAACATTTCAATTGAAAAATCAGCGGTCACGGAGAGGGGATCAAGAATAATGACGCTTTAGAAATGAGAACCCAACAGCAACAACAAACAAACAATCAAACAAACAAACAAGCAATCAATCAATCAAACAAACAAACAGCCACAGAAAACAACAACACCAAAAACATTGGAGCGCACCTATTCTGCAGCATCTCCTACTCGAAGTGTGTGTGTGTGTGTGGTTACGTCTGGGTGTGGTTTGCGGTCGGCGCCGTTGGGGCCTATTGCAGTCGGCGCGGGGGGTGCTGAGGTCTCTAGAATTGAGGTGTTCGGGAGGTTTCGAGGTTCGACGTTCGACGTTCTCGGGATGCTCTCCAGCAGCTGCGCCTCGCCGAGAGCGTTCTGGAAAGGCCTGGACCCTCTCGAACGGCCGTGGGAGGCCCGAGTTATGGCCCGAAAACTACTTGGGACGGGGATGCTGGGATTGGCGCGGGGGCTGCTAAGAAGATAGAGGGGTGTTAGCAGTGGGTGCCAAGGTGCGCTATATCTGGCCTAACCTTACTTATAAGTGGGTCACAACTGACCCAAGCGGCTTGGTGAGATTAAGGATCCGTGCTAAGCGGGCTCCGCCCATTCAGCGGAGTTTTTTTTTACAAAACCCCTGAGCCATTTGGGGCGTGTGTGGTGCATCTGTAGGCGAGGTCACGCGAGATACAAGCTACCCTGGCACCTTCTGGCAACCCCACCCAAGCCCCTCAGCAACCCTTGCGCCGACCCCAGTATGGAGTCACAACCTGCGCCACAAAATTTGATGAGCCCTAGTCGGGGCGCGGCAGAGAGCTCTGTCGAGGTCCTCGCTCCCCTCCCCAAGGTGCGGGTTGCGAACCACTCCCTCTGCAAACCGCACCTTTCGGAGCTGCCGACAGGCAGCCTCGGCGCAGACCGCGATGGCGGTCGCCATGGACACAGCGCCAGCCGCGGCCGTGGCCGTCTGCGGGGACGGCCAGCCAGTGCAGGGGCAGGTGCCAAGGCGGCCCAATGATGCGCGACAGACGGCCCGAGGTTTTTGGGCGGCTTCGTGGGTTCTCGGCGTTGTTCCGCCCTCGGGTTACCTTCCAGCGGCTGCGCCTTGCCGAGAGCTGTCTTAGGGGTGAAGGGATCGTTCCGAACCGCCGCCGGGGAGCCGAATCGGGCGCCGGCGAGGAGGTGGAGGGGGAGGAGAAAGGAGGAGGAGGAGGAGGAGGAGGAAGAAGAGGAGGAGGAGGAGGAGGAGGAGGAGGACGTGGACGAGGAGGACGCGAAGGAGGACGAGGAGGAGGAGGAGGACGGGATCTTAGAATTGCCAGACCTCAGATCTCGCTTGCGGCCCTCGGGGGCCTGATAGGGCCTGCTACTGGGCCCCAGGGCCATCAGAAGCGGATCGGGGGCGAAAGCTGGCGCAAGGCCGAAGGCCGAGCGAGATCGCGCACAAGGCCAAAAGGACGAGGACGACGCGAAGGAGGACGAGGAGGAGGAGGACGGGATCTTAGAATTGCCAAACCTCAGATCTCGCTTGCGGCCCTCGGGGGCCCGCTACTGGGCCCCAGGGCCATCAGAAACGGATCGGGGGCGAAAGCTGGCGCAAGGCCGAAGGCCGAGACTGCGCGCAAGGCCAAAGACCCGACGCGCCAGGCCAAACAGAAAACTCCACAGGCCAAAAAAAAAGTTTTGGCCTGTGGAGCGCGGGCGGGGTGAGCAATGGAGCAGCGGAGCACCCCCCCCACCCCGCGCGCGCGGGGTCCCCCGGATTGAAAAACCCACATCGGCGAATGCCAGGGCACGATAGGATTGCCCCCGGAGCGGCCGCCAGCATCCCAGCAAGACAGCCCGCCTTGCCACATTCCTTCGGGCAGCCCGCCCTGTCGGAGTCGCTAGAGCACCCCACGCTAGCGGTGCCATTCTACAGCCTCGGGGATGCATCTATCAACGCGACACGGGAGCCCGAGCAACAATCGAAGGTTAGTGCACGCTGTTGCGCCGTAGCCACGCTTGCTATTGCGCCCCAGCCACATGAATGCCGCCGCGCCCATCCCAGCCACCCATCCGCCCATAAATTTCAAATTCTTCAAGCGTGAACCCGAAATCGTGAGTTATTCGAATGTAAGCCATGTTGTGTAGGGGCAAGATGCGGCAATTAGGCCGCAACGGGCGGCAACGGGCAGCAACGTGGCGAATCTTCGGCATACTCCCACAGGCGGTATTGGGTGGCAACGAGGCGAATCCTCGGCATACTCGCATAGCGCACGAGGTGGCAACGACACGGCAACGGGCGGCAACGTGGCGAATCCTCGGCCTACCCACACAGCTGGCGAGGCGGCAACGAGGCGACAACGGGCAGCAACGTGGCGGCACGAACCGAGCACCAGCCGAAACCCCGACACACCCACCCAACCAGCGCACGAAGCGGCAACGAGGCGGCACCAATTCAGCATCAGTTGAAACCCCGACACACCCACCCAGCGCACGAAGCAGCAACGAGGCGGCATCAACCGAGCACCAGACGCACCCATCCAGCTCACAAAGGCGGCAACGAGACGGCAACGAGGCGGCAACAGCCAGGCACCAGCCGAAACCCCGACACACCCACCCACCCAGCGCACGAGGCGGCAACGAATCGGTACCAACCCAGCATCAGCCGAAACCCCGACACACCCACCCAGCGCACGAAGCAGCAACGAGGCGGCATCAACCGAGCACCGGACGCACTCATCGAGCTCACCAGGCGGCAACGAGACGGCAACGAGGCGGCAAGAACCAGGCACCAGCCGAAACCCCGACACACCCACCCAGCGCACGAGGCGGCAACAGGACGGCACCAACCAGGCACCAGCCGAAACCCCGACACACCCACCCAGCGCACGAGGCGGAAACGAAGCGGCAGCAACCGGGCACCATCCGAAACCCCGACACACCCAACCAGCGCACGAAGCAGCAACAGGGCGACACCAACCAGCCGAAACCCCGACACACCCACCCAGCGCACGAGGCGGCAACGAGGCGGCAGCAACCGAGCACCAGGCGCACCCATCCAGTTCACCAGGCGGCAACGAGACGGCAACGAGGCGGCGACAACGTGGCACCAGCCAAAAACCCCGACACACCCACCCACCCAGCGCACGAGGCGGCAACAGGACGGCACCAACCAGGCACCAGCCGAAAACCCGACACACCCACCCAGCGCACGAGGCAGCAACGAGGCGGCATCAACCGAGCACCAGACGCACCAAGAAAATCATCTTTGGTAGCTTGGCCCGCTCTTCTGAATGGCGTCCGAAGGTCCAGGGCCCTGCCGCGGATGCCCTTCGCGGAGCTTCAGGCGTGGCTCGAAACTGGCGCCCTCTCGCCAGCAAGGGGCGTTGGAAAAAGCGCTGCTTGGCTGGAGCCTGCTGGACCTCGTCCCGAGACTCCCCGCCAGGTCAAGGCGCTGGCGAGAGCCGCGAGGGTGGCGCGGGTGGGCAAGAAAAAGGGAAAGACGGACACCGCCGAACGACATTGGGAACCCAACGAGAAGGCAGGAACCCAGGGTGCGCCGCGGGAAGGCATCGAACCGACAGCGGGGAGCCAGAAAGGTTCGAGTTTGCCCGCGAGAAGGCAGCAACCCAGGAGAGAGAAGCCCCATAGGCCTGGGTTTGCCCGCGAGAAGGCAGGAACCCTGGGCGTGCCCGCGAGAAGGCAGGGACCCAAAAGCGGAGCCCCATAGACTTGGGTTTGCCCGCGAGAAGGCAGGGGCCCTGGGCTTGCTCGCGAGAAGGCAGCGACTCGCACGCGTCCTCGCAGGGAGCCCGGCAGAGCCCGCGAGAAGGCAGCGACCCCAGAGTGGGAAACTCTGAAGGCCTGAGTTTGCCCGCGAGAAGGCAGGGACTCTGGGCGCGCCCGCGAGAAGGCGGAGACCTGTGGTTTGCCCGCGAGAAGGCGGGGACCTTGCACGCGGCTGCTCACGGGGAGCCCGGCCGAACCCACGCTGCCATTGGGGAGCGCTGCGGCCAGGAGGCCAGGCCCAGCAAAAGACCGCGGTCAAGGAGCGCGGCGCGCTTTTGCGCCGCCGCGCCACTGGCGCCGGGACCCCGCGGATTCGCGGACGAGCTGGGCCGAGCGGCGCGACGCACGACCTGGCGACACAGGAGCCGCTCCGAGACATACTTCCGCCGCCCCAGAACAAGCGGGCCAGCGCGCCGAGGACCGCACGCCCGCGAAGCAGGCGCCGAGGCGCGCGAGCGGAGGAGAGGGGATGAGGCGAGCGACAGCGGGCCTGCACCACATGATTTTCCTGCGCCAAAAGCAAGAAACAAGTTTAACCCAGCGCCCCCGATAAAAATGCACCCCTCTTCACCCCCCCCCCTAACATGTGCACCCCGCGTCAGTGGGATTTAATTGTGGAGAGGGCACGGACGCCGAACGCGATGATCCCCAAGGGAAGTTGCGAATCGAAGTTGCCATCATCAGCATCAGAAACGCTGAGCATGGCAATGGTGGTCCTACCATTTCATCTCCCGCAATCACGAGCGCGCGGCGAGTCTTATGCCGAGATCTACGAGGTCTGGTTACATCATCATCATCATCATCTTCATCGCTATCGTCACCATCATCATCACGATCGTCATCATCATAACATCACCTTCGCCGGGAAAATCGCGGATCATCCCCGCCAGACCCCCGAACTTGATTATCCCCGGGGGATTCCTATCGGGGGCACAGGGTTACGCTTCATGAAAGTTATCTTTGGTAGCTTGGCCCGCTCTTCTGAATGGCGTCCGAAGGTCCAGGGCCCTGCCGCGGATGCCCTTCGCGGAGCTTCAGGCGTGGCTCGAAACTGGCGCCCTCTCGCCAGCAAGGGGCGCGGGGAAAAGCGCCGCCTGGCTGGAGCCTCCTGGACCTCGCCTCGAGACCCCCACATGCACCAGGGCGCGACGGCCTGCGCAACAGCACCCGGGAGCAGGACATCGCGATCCGCTCCTCGCTTATTACATCCCAACGCACGCGATGCCAAGCTCAGCCCTGTTCGCCGTCGTCACAACCGGAGTGATCCTCCGACCACCCAGCAGCTGCGATTGCCCCCCCGATATGGGCGCGGGCATAGCCAAAAGCAGCCAAGCCCTTCCAGCCGTCGCTGAAAAACAACGCTGCGGGCCCTCCTCGCTGGAGGGCCCCGTCTGCGAGACCCCGCCCGAAGGCGCGAGTGCCCCAAGCGGGCGCGCCGCGCAACTGCAACGCGGCCGCTGCCAATATGTTCACGGCCAGTGCGCCCGCGCACTGCGCCCATGAAAGAGGGGCCGCCCCCGCTTCCCCCGCGGAAACCAGAGAGCACAGACGCCGCAGAAGAGGCGGCCCTGCCGGCGGCAAATGCAGCGCCTCGTCGTCTTGCAGGGCTCGCTGCACAATTTGCGATGGGCAAAACGGATGAGACACGTCTTGCGCACATCGTCAGCGAAACGAAACGCCACTGCGATGGTTCCCAAATTTAAACTTCGGAATTCCGGAGACAGAACTGGCGAGCAATCGCCCGCGATGCTGCAAGTAGCGAGTAACCAGCCTCAGCGCGCCACTTGCGGATGCGTCTGGTTTCTTCTGCAGCGGCACGGATCTTCTCTCTTCGGAACGCATCCCTGGCGATCTTCTCGGCCCCCCCGGACAATCGCCGCGCGTCCGCGCGCCAAGCGTGGTCCGCAACAAACACATGCTGCGCGCGTGAGGCAGGTACCTCTGCAAGGTGTCCCCGCTGCGAAACAGGGCGGCGACGGCGTCGAGGACCTGCGCAGATGGCGGCCAGCTCGGCGCCTCGATCGACGCGGCCGCATATCGCAGCCCCCTTGCCTTGCTCCGACCAGCCGCCGCCGCGAGCGCCAGCGTTGTGACCATCGGTCGCGGGCGCCGCGGCCAGCACCACAGCGCCGGCTGCCAAAGGCGTCGTGGATCCAACCTCGCCGACTCGGGCCTTCTCGCGCGCGCGGTCTGCCCGCTCGCGGCCTGCCCAGGCGCAGCAGAGCGACAGCAGGGCGTGAACAAGGCCGCTGCTGCGAGGTGCCATAGCCGGGACCAGCTCCGTCAAGTCGGCTGCATTCACGTCGCCCAGATCGGATGGGCGCACGATTCCCGACTCCGCCAGCACTGCAAGTAGGTTGGCGACGCTTGCGCCCGGATCCTCCTGCTCCGCCGCGGCGCGCACGACAACTGCCAAAGGCGACGCGACGACGCCATCGCCGCGCGCTTGTGCGTGCGAAAGATCTGACCGCCCAGCCCATGCCAATGAAACACAAAGCCCTACGCTTCGACCAGGGTCCCAGACAGCAGCCACGGCAAGTGCCTGCCTCAATGAGACGGTGGATGCATGAAGATGTACCTTTTTGCTCGCGCGCCGCCTTGGCCGCGATGTTCGCTTGTTCGAGCTCAGTCCGCCCTCCAGGGCACGTCGGCCGGGAACAGCCACTCCGTTTCCTCGGAACCTCCGGCGGCCAACCTACGCAGCTGCTCTGATTTCGCCTCCGGCCGCGCGGGCGCGTCGGCAAGGCTTAAATTCGATGGCACGTGCCAAAGGTGCAAGAAATGGCCGCGCCGCGCGACGGAGAACCATCATTCGCCGGTGAGCGCGTTCCAGCCCGCTTGCCTGGAACAGCTTCGCAAGAGCGCACCCAAAGCGCTCGCGCTGTCGACGAAAGCCAGGACCTTCAAGTCTCCGGGCAAGTGACGCACTAAAAGTTTTAGCGCGCAAATCGCCGCCGTGAGTTCCCAGGTGCCGATCTGGTTTTTCTTGTGAAAAGCCCATTCCTTGGCTACCGCTGGGACTGCAGCGGCGGCCCACGCCTTCAAACCTGGAGCATGGATGACCCATGCCACGCGTCCCTGGCCGGCGGCGTCGGTGCACAAGACGCAACGTGCTCTTTGAGCTCGCACCACTGGCACGCCACGGGAAGGCGGTCCTGTAAGAAGCGCAGCCACCACTGCAGGCGCAACCTTGCGCGCTCGGACAGCCAGCTTTGGTTCATCGAGCCGTGGCGGAAAATGGCAGCCAGGCAAACACGCGCGCCCCGGCCGAACGCAGCTGTTGCACCCCAGCTCAATTTGCCTGCCAGTTTCAAGGCGCGCGAAGGCGAAAGCGAACGATGTCGCAATGCTTCCCGAATTTCTGCTGACCACTTTTCTAGTTTTTCTGCTTCGAGAGAAAAACTGATGAGCTGCCTGGCGTCGTCAAAATGGACGCACACGCCCAAAATTACCGCGCCGGCGGCCTCAGTGACAGATTTGCCGGCGTCGAGTTCCCAGCCCAACAAATCCGAGACGACAACCTTGGCAAGCCGAGCTGACCCTCGTGGGCCAACTATTGAACCCTCGTTTTCCACAGGCGCGCCCGCGGCGGAATCGCCCGCGAACATGTCGTCGAGAAAGCGCAAATACAACAGGTGAAACAACGCAACCAGGACGATTTGCACTGCCACGCCGAATCAGCCCCACCCAGACACAGGCTGACGAGCCAAACGGCAAGCAATGCATTTGCCTTGCCCGGTATTCAGCCATTGCTTCTGGCCGCGCCGCCCCTGCCAGAGGCAAGTGGCTGCTACAAGTTGGCAAAGTCTTGAAAGCACGCCTGAAATCATCTTTCCCCCAACTCACGGCGGCGCGAGGATGGCCGTCAGATGCGCGGCGCACGAGCGCTACCAAAGAGTCAACTGTGTCCGGAGCAGTCCTTCGCGATGTACAACCGCGCGACACCAAAGAGGCGGTGAAATCATCCACGCGGCGAATGCGGGGCGCACCGTCCTTCATCCCCTGGACGATGGGGAAACGGGCCTTTCAAACACAAGTGTCCACGCTCAAGGCGCGAAGACGGGCCTTGCCTTCATCGATTTCTTTTGCACAGGTTTGCAAAAATTGAATGCGGACCCTGGCGTCGCTGTTTCTTTCCGCGGCGATTCTACCCTGGGTCGCCTCATTCCGCCCACGCGGACGGCTTAAAAGTGATTGCAGTGTCTCGGTTGGTTCCAGAGACACGTCGGTGAATTTGGCAATCGCCCCGCCAAGGGAAATCCGTGGCAGATATTGCGTATCAGCGAGGCATCTGGCCACCGAATGGCCTCGAGCACTTCCTGCAGCAGCAGGAGGTTATTCCCCGGCCCCAGCACAGACTGACAGTGCGCGGGCAAACTTTTAAAGGTAGTTTGCCACTGCGGGTCGGTCACTAGCGTCCGCTGCTGCCAGAACGCAAGAGCAGAATGCCGCGCATTCTGCAGCTCCCCAATCGACATGGAAGCCACTCGCGAAAGATGCCCGCTCAAAACTGCCGGCACAGGCGGCGTTTCGTCGACCGTGGGCGAGCGAAGCGCCCTTTGCAAGTGGTCGCACGGACCAAGACGATGCAAGTCCTGGCGATCTTTACACTGACAGAAGGTCTTTTGGATTTGGCCCAATGGGGAAACCTGTGGCACGCGTGCACTTGCACAGGTACCTGGAGGAGCAGAGGCATCCCCCTCGGACTCGCCGTCTGAGTCCGCGCACTCTATGCTGCCAGCGAGTGGTTCTGGAACCACTCACCAATTGCTCCCGCAGGAACTGGAATGCTGGCTGGCAGCGCGAGGACTCCTGGACCTGCTCTGGTGCCCGTTGCCGAGCGGGAGCCTCTGCGCCATCCTTGCTTTTTGTTGCCGCCCTTGCCGCCCTCGTTGCTGGCGGACGCGGCGTTGTCGTCGAAGCCTTTCGGCGTTCCTTTGAGCTGGCTTTGGGGTTGGCCTTCGGGCGCTGAGGCCCGTGCAATCTCGGCAAAGTATTTCTCAGCCTTGTCCGTGGCGTCCTTCAGGACGTCGCGGTCAATCTTGGTGAGGTACGGCGTCAAAACCAGCTCATCTCTTTCCAAGGCTCTGGCCATGGCCCTCCGCTGGAGCACATCACACTCGTGGGCCATTCGAACTCCACCGCGAAATTCAGCGATGCGAGCGACGCCGCGGGCGCAAGCGAGGAAATCTGCGATGCTGCATGCCTGGGCGAGAACCACATTGACCAACCACTCGTGCAGGTGGCCCATGAAGGTGGCGAAGCCGATGTATTCAACCTTTCCACCCATGCGCCGCTCCTCTTGGCGGCCGCACTCTGCTTCACACGATCTTCATAAGAACCATCACAAACGACAGCGTCGAACGCCGGTGCGCGGCCCCACGCGGGCCAGTGATGATCACGAAGATCTTCGCTATCAGCTGATCCGATCCAAGGCCGACCCTCGTCGTGCGCCACCTTCACCGCAGCCTCGAATTTGGCGAGGATCTCTTCTGACTGGATTGTGTCTGTGGAGAGGCTCTGCAACCCCAGCTTTAGTTTTCGATCCTGCAACTTAAAGCTCAAACCCTTGTGTTTTCCCTTCTGCGACACCTGGGACTGCAGCTCTGCGAACTGCTTGACTGCTTCAGCCATGCCCGTGAAGTCGTTTGGCGCGTGGGCTGCTTGCACTGGGGCCGATGGCGCAGGTGCTGCCAGCTACGCGCAGCCACCTTGCACTTTCAACGCAAACACTATCTGCGCGGGCAAAATCTTCCATGTGCCCACTTCTCGCCGCCTTCACTGGCGCACGGCGTGGCATTGACAGGAATGCCTTGATCATCTCTCTCATGTGAGGGTCTTCGACATCCGTCGGCGAAATGCCCCCTGCTGTCTCCGCCAGGAGACGCGCGTTGGAAACGTAATAGAACAGATCGTGCTTCGAACATGAATGGCGAAATCAACCCAATCTCGGACCTGCTCCGCACTCGCGCCATTGAACGCGCCGCTGGGGGCTGAAGCGAGGATCGCCGCAACGTCGCTGGACGCGTAGGCCATCGCGACAGCAACCTGTGAAATGCTGGGCAACGTCTGGGCTGTGAGCGGGAAGATTGCTAGCGCTGCGTGCGTCATCTGAGCCGTCGCGGCAAAGCACTCCAGACAGGAGGGGACACATATACCTATCACTGCGCGGTCCGCACCGTGGATACCACGCAGAATGCGGCCGGCGCTAATGCGATACCCATCGCCCTCCGCGACCTGAGTGCACCACCCAGGCCTCCGGAGGGCGTCATAGGTGCGCCTGCCGAGCGCTACGTGCGATGCTGCCACGGTGCGAGAGCCAGGCCTTGCAAAACTGATTTCCTGCGGCTGGACGGGGTTTCGTTCGTTGACCTGGCCTGCTGCACGTCCGCTGCCCTCATGAGACCGCTCACGAGTTCTCTTCGTTGCTTCCGTACCGATGTCGACGCGGACGCGACTCTACTCCATCGCCGCCGCCGTCGGAGACAGAGAGCAGGACATGGATGATGAGATGAAAGTGCGCACATTTTCGGGGCGACGCCGCCCCCCTGGGCGAGGCGCGAAGGGACTTACCGCTACAGCGCCAAAAAGCCACGACGCCCGTCACCGCTGAGCGTCCGAATCCGCGTTCTGTTTTACACCGCCGTTTTTGACCACCCTCGGAGGCGTCTGGGGCCCCCAGACAACCCGAGACAACGAGTTCCCGGCCGAGGCGCATCGCGAAGCGTGCGGACTGGACAAAACTAATACTGCCACGGCTGTGGCTCTTTTGGGAGTGCTGCTTCGGCCGCAGGCCACGGCAGCGCTTCCAGAAGAGGAGAGCCACCTACCCCCCCGAAGGGAAGCGGATTGCGACCAGCACGTCACGCCACACAGGGAGGGCGGGTGGGACCGCGAGACGCGCGGCACCGCCCCCCTGGCCTGCCCGCGTAGAGAGGAAAAGATAGACATGGGGTGACCGCGAAAACCTTATTTCCCGAATGCACAGCCTCCTGAGAAATTACGCTCTCCGCTTTACATGCACCGCCATGTTTGACAGCCTCCGGAAGCGCCCAGGGCACCCGGAAAGCCGGAGACCAAGAGTTCCCAGCCGAGGCGCATCGCGAAGCGTGCGGAATGGACGAAACTAATACTGCCACGGCTGTGGCTCTTTTGAGAGTGCTGCTTCGGACGCAGGCCACGGCAGCGCCTCCAGGAGAGGAGAGCCACCTACCCCCACGAGGCACACGTTCGGGAGGATAGCGCGAAGCGCGGACCGATGGGGACGCGAGCGCAGGATGCCAAGCCGTCGTCAACGTTCCGCAGTGCGCCGCGCAAATAAATCACGTTGGACGCTGCCAGAAAGGCAATACATCTGAATTCGCCGGTCAGCTCGCCGACGGCTGTGCAAACGCTGCACGGGCGGCTTCCAGCAGGCGCTCCTTTCGAGCTGCCGCGGAAAACTTCGCGTAGAAGTTCCTCATCAGGTCGATGGAAGACCAGCCGTCCTGGCCTTGCACCAGCTCTTCGGGCAGGGACGCTGCGTTCTTCCACCACTGCGCCCCACCCTTTCGCAGAGAGTGACTGCCCACCTGTGCATCGTTAAGGTGGCGGGCGAGCATGCGCCAGAAAGTGTCAGCGGAAACAGACTCGAGATCAGCCACGCCTGTCACACACCTCGACCTGTCCGCGGGTCTCGGCACGTAGCCGCAACGAGCTCCGCAGCAGCTTCGCTGGACACAGCGGCCCCAAAGCTGGGATCTCGGGCACCCGGACGAGCAGACCTTCACCGAACGGATCGTTCTTTTGTCTTCTGATCCTGAACTGGAACGCCGTGTCTTGGTCCACCACGTCAGATACCAGGAGTGCCTGCAGCTCCGCGAAGCGCCAGATGCCGAGAAACGCCAGGGCTATCACGGCCGCATCCCTCGCGCCAGCGACAGAAGCTGGTGCCAGACGACTCCGCTGCACTGATGTGATCTCCAGCAGCGAAAGCGGCCTCTTTGCTCGGCGGAGCGAATGATCAGCCAGCTTCTTAAGGCCACGCCAGAAATTCCAAGCCCGAGGAGCCCACGCAGGCTCGAAGGACTGCAGCACCTTACGCTCGAGGCGCCAAGCCCAGACCGCGGCTTTGCCAGCGCGCGCTGAACCCCACGGGCGCCGGAGCAGCCCCGAGAAGAGCAACATCAGCTTCACTTCGGTGTCGCAGGGCAAAAGCGCCACCTGAGTGGACGACTCCAGACCGCTCACTATGCCGCGGAGCATGTTGTCGCAGCACGTCCTGGCGCCGCCCTCCCACGCTGCGTCGAAGCACGCGTGGGTGTCCGACGCGGCTTTCTGGCGCGCCTCCAGCGCGGCCGGCGCGCAGTCTTCGGTCAGGGAGGGCAAGGCTGGACGCGGGCCCTGGAGGCGGCGATCGCCCAAGCAGCCCAGCGGCGCGAGCGGGCCCAGAAGACCCTGAGAGCCGACGCCGCCGGCAGCCGCCTGCGGCGCGCGCGCTGCCGGCGGGACAGAGCGCGGGGCGGGCCCGGTTGCAGGAGCACCACGCAGCCTCATCACAGGGGCCGGTTCTTTCGGAACAGCGGGGCTGGAAGCGACGCTGGTTTCAGCGGACCCCGCGGCATTCTCTCCAAAATCGTTCCTGTGAGCGTTATCTCCCACGTTTGGGCCGACGTGGCCACGGAGCAGAGGCGCAAGCAGCGCTGGAAGACATCATTGCCAAAAGGGCGAGCCTCGGCTGGGCCTGCGAAATGAGCGGGCAGCGGACACCCCATAGGGGCAAAGAAAATGTTGTTTTATCACAAGAGCGGGCTGGGCACGACACGCCACGGCTGCACGGTCAGTGACATGCGTAGT
Organism: Prorocentrum cordatum; assembly: GCA_963575745.1. NCBI lineage: Eukaryota > Dinophyceae > Prorocentrales > Prorocentraceae > Prorocentrum > Prorocentrum cordatum. The sequence continues at coordinate 90,223 of CAUYUJ010017207.1, forward strand.
GGCGTTTCGCAAACGAGCACGCGGACCGCGTTATGCAATCCGCGGCCGCCTAGCAGCTACGCCCAGATACGAGACGAAAGCTGCTGGAGGCCAGAGGCCGGAGCCTCGGGAGCTGAGGGTTCGAAAGATAAGGCCGGCTAGCAGTTACGCCCAAGTACGCAACGATAGCCGCTAGAGGCCGGAGTCTGGAGCCTGGGAAGGGGCCGAGATCAGTACTTGCATTCCGCCACCCAGTGCTGCAGGTTGCCAGTCCTGCTGGCGGCCGTGCACATGGTGCACGGCAAGACGCACAGATTCTTCATCTCCCGGCACTGCTTCAACCCGCGCTTGACCACGCCTTTCCCGACATCAAGCAGTTCTTGCAAGCGTGAACCCTCAGAACCACGGTCACGGCTTTGCGGGTGTCGTCGCACTGGTACTGCTTGCGATCCAGGACTGGATCTCGGTGGGGGGCGTCTTCTTCTGGACGAGCCCGACGAGCTCCTGGAGCAAGCGGTTCACCAGCTGCTTCTTGTCGCCGCCTGGGTTTGGCGAGGCCGAGGCGGCCGGCCCGTCGGTGGCGACGGAGAGCTCGGGGGCCTTCGCTGGCGGCGCCCCACACGCAGCAGCCTGAGTACCCGAAGGGGCCGGCGCACGGGACCGTTCTCCTAGGCAGATTGCACGACAGTGCAGCGGCGCTCGATCAGGTTAATCAGCAAGAGCAGCGACCGGGCGAGCGCCCTCACGTTCTCGAGAGGCGAATCGGACTTCCCCAACAAGAAATTCTCGAGCCTGTCCAAGCAGCCGCCGTGGAAGCTCGAGCACAGCTTCTTCAAGGAGACCTTGGCCGCGCAACGCGCCGTCGTCGCCCGCTTCAAATCCTGGAGCTCCAGGTTCGTAGGACTGCTCGCCGAGAGGACCACGACGTTGGCAGGGGCCGGTTTGTGTTTCACCGCCTGCACGGTCCAAGAGACCTGGTCCGAGTCGACAACAAGATCGCGCCAGGCGGCTGCCCACTCTGCGACTGTAAGCTGGCGCAGCTTGGCCTTGTACGGAAGCTCACGTCGGCGCGCCGGTCGAATTATTCGGACTGGATCAGCTGGTAAATCTCGGAGTCCTTGTCCTTCAGAGCAGCGGCCACGCAGGCGCAGGTGCGCGCGTTGGCGGCCGCGGCAGCACTGGCGGCGATGGCCCACTCGCCCCGCTGGCCTCGTTCGAACGCCTTCGCCGCGGCCACGGCGGCAGCCGGCGGCGCAGACAGAAAACCGAGAAACGACTGAGGTGGGGGAAGACCGCGAGGATTGCTTTGGACTGATGCCGAAAACGCTGCGAAGACGCCGGCAGCGTTGAAGCGACAGCTCTCGCCTGAGCGCCTAACGCAACCTCGCGCGCATGGTCGCTAGACAGGTTATCGACTTCGTGCGCCCCCTACCAGCGCACGGGCGGCAACCGGCTGGCACGCGCGTCATGCCAGTCTCGGCTGGCCCGACTGTCCAGCACAAAGCAGTCGAAGATTCTGACTCGGCCGGACACCCACCAATCATGACCCACGCGCCCGCCGCGGAGGCACCGTCTGAGGGAGACCTTGCATCGCCAGGCTAAGGCAAGGTGACCTTTGGCGGATGGTCAAAGAGGCGTGGGCTGACTACCTGTGGACTCGTGAACACTGGGATCACTTTACTTGGGAGCCTACAACCCAAGGGAAGCTGCGAGGTCGCCCAGAAATGGCCCCTGGACAGGTCGCGATTGACTTCCTGCGCTCCCCACCAGCACACAAGCGGCAACCGGCTGGCACGCCCGCCCCGCCAGTCTCGGCTAGCCCAATTGGCCAGCGCAAATCAGTCAACGACTCCGACTCGGCCAGACACCCGGCCAGCCTAGAGGGTGCCTCTGAGAAGCAGCTAGTGGCCCCTATCAAACGGTTGGGTGGCCCGAGCAAGAAGGTTTGGAGAGCTGCGGCGGGATGGCGCGAGCTCCATGAGCGAGTTCTTCGGCGAGCGCGAGCACGGCATTGCGATGCAGTCACCTGCTTCGGCCGGTCATGCACCGGACACCCATCGATCTGAGGCCGTTTTAGCCTTGTCGCAAACACACACACACACACACACACACACACCGCAGTCGCACTGCTCGCATGCCGATGTCGCCTCAGGGGCACCGTCCCTCTCCGCTCTCCCCCGGCGGTGTTTCACTCACCCTTGTTTCCGCCACTCCAAGGCTTCAGGTCCTGTGGCGTTTCGTTTTCTGTCGGAGGTGGCGCGACGTTCCCGCCACCCCCGGCGGCGCCCCCCTCCGCGGTGAGTCGTCGGTCCCCTCCTCCTCATATTCGTGGGTCGCGGGGCTCACTTGGTCGTCGCGGGTTCGGGCCGCGTCGCGGAGCCCCCGCCGTCGTCTCTCTGGCCACCCTCCTGCCCCCGCCCCTGCTTGCCCTCTCCCCCCTCTCCCCCTCCTTCCGGGTCGTCCCGACCTCGGGGGGGTGAGCCTCCTCGTCGTGCACGCCTGGCCGTCGCGGCCGCCGCGGTGCGACTCTCTATTCACCTGTCTCCTCTGCGGGGCGTCTTTGGTCGCTTGGGTGGCGACCTCGACGTCGGCCCGAACAGCGCACCTCGCGATATGACCTGTGCTGCTCGATTTGCGGTCGGCGCTCAGGCTAATTTTGCGTCGGTACCTTACCAATCAATTCGGTTGGCGCTATTGCAGCCTTATTTTCGGCCAGCCCGGATGCGTCCATGGCGCTGGCCTCCCTTGGTGGCGCGGGTAACCCCCTAAGGATTTGACGGCATGGCTCCATTTGTTTGGTGTCGGTTCCGCATGCACAAGGCTCCACGCCTGTTGCAATCGATGTTGTTTTTTGGTATTCGGGGGTTGTGCCGTTTATTGCGCGGTTGGTCCGTAGGTTACCACCGTACCACTATGGTTCGCATAACTTCGCTGGGCTTGGCGCTTTACCCCACCAATATGCTGGGATGGCATCAGTTACAGTTCCTTTTGCGCTCCACTGCCTAAGACCGTCGCGTCGGTGATCCAGCGGCCACCAATTAGCACCAGTTTGCTTGCACTTCAGTTCACTTGAGTTGAGTATCCTCCTCAGGTTTTTGGCCGCTATATGTTTACGTTTGGGGTACAGTCCCTCTTGCACACCAGCGGTGTTGCACTTGCACTGTGTCTACACTGTGCCTTCGGAAATGCTCGATCGCAATCAGCACCTCCATCTGCTGATCACGCTTGAGGACCCCTGCGCCGCTGATTTAGAAAGCGGGGATATTTTCGCCAGCATTTTTGAAGCACGCCAGTCGGCAAGCGGTGGGCTAGGCCGGAAGCGAATTGAGGCACGAAAGCTAAAGGGACAGAGCGCGGGGGGGAAGAGGGAGGACCGCGCTCAAACAACGACGACAGCCGGCGCTGGGATGCCGAAGTGTAATTTGCACGCGCAGCTTTGCCAGCACGCCCGTCTTTCTCACGTGCTCCGCAGTCCGGACGTGAATCTGAAGCGCTGCGCCCCCCGCCGGGGGGCCAGCAGGCGGGGCCTCACACTGCGGCGATGCTGGAACAGTTCGGGGGCCATTGCGTGGTCTCTCGGAGGTATTCGGGGCCCGTTGGGTCGATATCGGAGCTATCTTGAGGCCTGAAGGGCCGATTTTGGGAGCATCTTGGGGCCTTCTTGATACTTCATTGGGCCATCATGGGCAATGTGGGCGGCAAATGAGGGGCCTATTGGGGGCACCTCAGCCCTCGTGAGCAATATCGGAGGCTCCGGGGATCGTTTCGAAGCGACATTCGGACATCAAGACATGAGACAGGCAATAGAACGTGAACATGCTGTGTTTGTTCCATGCCTTGTACCCTCTCGGGGACGTCTGAGGCCCTCCTGAACCATCTGGAGGGCACCTTGGGGCCATGTTTGGCAGTCTTGGGCTCTCGTAGCCGTCCTCGAGGCCTCCTGGGCCCTCCTGGGGCCGCCCTCAAGGCTTCCTGGGGCCGTCGTCGAAGCCTCTCGGCGCCGTCTTCCAGGCCTCTCGGGGTCCTCTTCGAGGCCTCCCGGGGGCCGCCTTCGAGGCCTCCCAGGGCCGTCCTGGCCGTGCGGGGGCGCCCGGGCTGGGAGTCCTGCGGCAGCCTCGGGGGCGGCCAGGCCTCTGACGAGCGCCCCCCCACCCGGGAGTTTGTTCGGCGGCGAGCGAAGGTCAGGAGGGAAAAAAACATACAAACACAATGGATCGTCGATTCCCCAGAAAGTATGGGAAAAGATGGCAAGTGGGGTGGGGGGAGACAAAAACCCAGAAAATATGGGAAAACATGGGAAACCCTCTTGATTGTGTGCATTTATTTGTATGTCCCAGGGCCCCTTCAGAGGGGGGGGAAGTGAGAAGGAGAAGGCTTTCTCAGAAGGCGGCGGGTCTCCTCAGAAGCCCATCGCGCCCTCTGCGGAGCTGTCTGCACCTTCGGGGAAGGCGCAGAAAACTTCTCAGAAGGCCGGGGGGCTTCCGAGCCTTCTTAGAAGGCCCGCCCCTTCTCACTTCGCCCCCCCGCGCTCGCCGCCGATCTCCGTCTGGGGCGGGCGGGCGGGCCGCACCGAGGGGACAGGACCGGAGGGCAAAGAGAGACGAAACGCAACACGCGCTGGTCGTCGAGAGTAGGTGTTTCTGGGTGCCCTGATCCCACTCCTATGTCGAGCGCCGTCCTGCTTCAAGAAAACCGAGGCGTTTGCCGTGTTCTGCTGCTCCCCGGGAGGGCCTGGACCCGATCTGCTTTGACCCGCCTTTCTTGCTTTCATGATTTCACCTGCCTCTTCCGACCAGCGTCTCAAATGGGGACAGGCGAGAGTAGAGAAAAGGGAAAAGCCCACACAGTACGCCAGGTTCGTGTCGTGTCGACCGGCGGCGGCCCCGCTGCCAGCGTTCAGCACTGAGCGCCGCCGGCGACCCAGAATCGGTCGATGTTGAACGGTCTGACGTTTCGGAAGCGGCCGATCGTTCAAGGTTGAACCATCCCCGCGGTGTCAGAAACCAACGCCGAAGTCGGCACGACATGGCTGGAGAGAAAAGAGGGCGTTCCTGGCCCGTCTGACGCCATTTCGAAGCCGTCTTGGGGTCCCCTCTGGGCCCTCTTGGGGCGCTTCAGGGCCGCCTCGGAGGCCATCTTGGGCGTCCAGGGGCCGTCTCGGGGACCTCCTGGGCCGCCAGGGGGCCATCTCGGAGGCCGCTTGGGAGCTCTTGGGGGCAGGACAGGCGAAAAAAGAGACAAGACACAGCAGGCAACACAAAGAGCTCAAGACATCTGTCCAGCGGCAACCCCCGAGGGGCAGGCGGGACTCCATGGTATTCAGCCCAGCTTGGGTTTGTCAGAAGCTCCGAGCTTGGAGTCGGCTGGGGGTCTGAGGTGGCCCAAGCGCTGGCCCCGGGCGAGCAGGAAGGGCGGATCAGGTTCGAGATTCTGGGTCCGAGCAGGTGTTCGGCCTTTTGGGGGCCCGCGGGAGCCATTTTCGGGCCTGGGGACCGTCAGAAACGGATCCGGGGTAAAAAATTGCACCAACCGAATTCCAAGAGGGATCGAGGGACCGATTTTGAGCGGATTTGGCCTCATCCCCCCTCCTGACCGAATTTCTTGGGTCCCAACCAGTTCAAGCCCCCTGGAGGCCTCCAACTTCCAATGTGTACGCAGTTTCATTCATATTACAGATTCTGCCAGATTCGCGCCCAAGTCAATGATACCCTACTCTTTCCTACAGGTGATGGGGCTGCACGACTTCAGCGCGCCGTTTAAGATGCCGCAGTGGCCCATGGATGCGTGGGGGGCGATGCCACCGATGGGGGCCTGCGCAACGATGCCGGGCATCGCAGCCGAACCCGCCGTGGGCTCCGACTGGAGCACACTGTTCGCATCGCTCAGCGGGTCTCCAGACGCCGCACACCTCTGCCCGCCGCTACCGTTGGGCGAGGCCGTGCCTCCATCTGGACCCCTGGCGGAGGCAGCGGCCGCGTGAGGGGGGAAGGCCTCTTCTTGCAAGCCCCCTAGAGGGACCGATTTTCTCATAGCTTCTGTCAGTGCCTCCGACGACTGAGGCGCCAGGGTGTTAGGCAGCCGGTGAATGTCTGGCCGCACTCTTGCCCCCAGTCCTGTTCCCGCTTGTATTTATGTTCATGGCCCTTCTGTTGTTCTCGGAGCATGCCAGAGTTCACATCAAGGTGGCCAATTGCGAGGAATAGTTGCTAACATCAGTGATCCATGCCAACGTGTTGATATCAGGCGAACGATGATAATCGCCAGTGTAAAGCGACAGCATGTATGCAGAGGGCGCACCTATGATATACCCGTGCATGAGTATATTTATGTGTGCATGCATGCATACGTACGTACATATACACATACATGCATTCACACATACATGCATGCATGCATACAGGCATGCATGCATACGTACATGTATGTTCATACATACAGATACGTACATACATATGTTCATGCATGCATGCATGCACGCATTTACTTGCATGTGCAAATATCTAAACATATATATATATATATATATGTGTGTAGACGTGTCTGCACACAGGCTTCCTGTCTCTTTCATGTGCGAGCACGCAGACCCAGCTACAACTCCCATGGCTATGACACCGTCGCATTCCTGAGGCAGTTCGCTACCTCTTGCCTTCATCCGCATGTATTTATGGTACTGTTTTCTTTAATCGCTTCGATCATTCCGCGGACCCGTACTGTGCCATCGCAGGCGGTTGCCTGCACGTTCATGGCCTCTTGGGGGCCGTTTGGGGGCCGTTGAGGGCCTCTTGGGGTCTCTTTTTGGGCCTCTTGGGGGCCTCGTGGGGCCTCCTTGGGGCCGCCTGGACTCTCTTGGGGCCTTCTTTGTGCATCCTGGGGGCCTCTTGGGGCGGAAGGATCGAATTGGTGGCTCGCGTTCCCCCTCTTGGACCCCTCTTGAGGCCGCCCTCTTGGGCAATCTTGGGCGTCTCTGAGGCCGTTTTGTGGCCCTATCAGACCGTCTTGGGGCCATTTGGGGGGCCTATCGGGCCGTCTTGGGGCGGTCTTGGGGGCCTTTGGGGTCATCTTGGAACATCGGAAGCCCAAAACGAGAGAACGCGAAAAACATAGAAGAACACATGGAAAGTATATGATTGTTGCTTCTTTTGGCCCTCTTTGCGGTCCTCGTGGAACGCTCTTGGGGCTTCTTTGGGGGCTTCTCGGGCCGTCTTGGGGCCATCTTGGGCGTATGCACTCTTGCGCCGTGATTCCGATTCGGGCGCTCTTGGGGCTTCTTTGGGGGCTTCTCGGGCCGTCTTGGGGCCATCTTGGGCGTATGCACTCTTGCGCCGTGATTCCGATTCGGGGGCCCTTTTGGAGTTGCCTTCAGGTTCCTTGGGCCGCTCCTGGGGCGATCTGGAGGGCCCCGAAAACCGCCCCCAGGAGTTCCGGCATCGTGGAGCGGACTTTGCCGGGACCTTGCCAGAAGTCGGCCGTGGTATTTTCCGTCTGGGGACCCCGAGGGGCCGCCCCGCGCGCGCGAACTAGAATATTTTTATATATATATATATATATATATATATACATATATACAGATATATATATATATATATATATATATATATATACATATATATATATGTTTACATGTGTATACATATACATATATATATATGTACATACATAAAGATGTATGTTCGTATGTTTCTGTACATATGTATTCAGTGCATTTTGTTATATTACATCACATTATGTTATATGTATGTGTCTGCGTCTGAGAGGCGTCCCGGGACGGCCCGAAGAGGCCAAAATCGTCGATGTTCATGTTTTGGTCAATGTTTTTGGCTTCTCGCATTTTTTCGAGCTTCCAACGGTCCAAGAGCGCCGAAGAGGCTCCCAAGACCGCCCCAAGACCACCCAAGAGACCCTCAGGACGGCCCCAAGACGGGCCAGGACAGCCCCATACCACCCCAGAACAGGCCCGAGATTGGCCCAAGAGCGGGAGCAGGAGGCTTCCAGAGACCTCCGAGAGGCCTTCGGGACCACCCAGAGGCCCCAAACACACCCCCGACCGATCCCTGAGAGGCCCCAAGAAGACCCCGACGAGGCTCCAAGAACAGCCCAAGAGAGCTGCGAGAGCCGTCCCGAGCGAGCACAAAGAGGGTAAAGTCGTTGATTTCCCATAGTTTTTCCCATGTTTTTCGCCTTCTCACGTTTTCCCGCTTCCAACCCTCAAAACACAAACAACTTGTTTATTCAAAGTGGGACTCCTATTCGGAGATCCCACACATCCCCTGACATCTGGCTGGCACGCGCCTCCCAGCTTCCAGGGGGGCCCCCCAAGACGCCCAAGGACAGCCCAGGACGACCCCAAGGAGCCCCCAGAACGTAAAGAACGGCCCAACACGCTCCCGCGAAGCCCGAGACACCCGACGGCCCTCTAGGCCTCCAGGAGGCCTCTAGAACCCCCAGAGGGTCCGGAAGATCCCACACCCCTGAGGGGCCCTGCTAACAAATTCCCGCGAGGCACAGACAAAAAACAGCCCCGAACAACGCCTAGGAACTGGAAAAATAAAAATCCTGTTTTGCCAAGTTTGGCCCCCGGTATACTCTTGCACAACAGACCACACAGACCACAATTCAGACCCCCCTCACCTCCCAAAAAAGAACCCAGGAAGCTCTTGAGGGCCCCAAAATACGTAAAGGAAATTCATAATTCATGCGTTTCCGCACTTCCCCTTCTATACGATTCCGAAGCTTGTGCAGGGCCTCCAAGGGAGCCCCTGGACGAAAGAAGCGACCAAAAGAATTAGCCGATCAAGCCTAGCTAGAACATGAGCGCGCGCGAAGCGCGCGCGATGGTTCTAGTATAAACACACACATACAGGTACATGAACATATACATAGATATACTGTGTGAACCTTAGCACGCCTCTGGCTCCTTGGGCCAGCGAATGTCGAGTGGTATGTGTATGGGTTTTAAATATGCGCAGAACCTTTCCAGGTTCGAGGAGCACACCTTGGTCGTTGTCACCAGCTGGGTGTCGTTCTTAGCACCATGCTTCGAGTCCCCTGGAAAAGTGGCCCCAGCTCCCAAGGAGTTGCTTCGCTCATCTGCTATGGGTTGTTCGCGCCGCACTTGGCTTCCACTGATGTGATTGGTTCGGCGGTGCCTGGATGCTCTTGCTGCACCTGGCCCCCAAGAGTTTGTTTGTGCTTTCTTTGTGCTTCCTTCTTCTTTTCGCAGTTGCCTACAGCTGCCCACGCTGCACCCCTGGCTGCTGGCGATCTGCTCCGCTCGGCTACTGCAGATTGTTCCCAGCTGCCACCGCTGCACACGGCTCGGTTAGGGAGTTGCTGAGCTCAGTTGTTCTTTGTCGTCCTTGCTGCACCAGGTGCCTGGGGATCTGCTCGGTTCGGGGCTGCTCCCAGCCGATCTCTCAGCCGCTCGTGTGGCAGTCGGCCACCGGGGATCTGGACAGTTGCTCATGCTGTACCCGGCTGCTGGGGGTGTGCTCGGTCTGGCTGTTCTTGGCTGTCCCCAGTCGTTCTTTCTGCAACGCTAGAGGCCCCGAAGAGCCCGCAAGCCAGCCCCAGGCGCCCCAGCAGTTGCCAGGGTAGACCACGAAGGTCACTAGAAGCCCCCTTCCTTCGGCGTCCTTCTCCTCGTGCTCCTCGCGCGCGCGCTCTTCAAGCACAGCGCTTCCCGTTCTTGCATCGCCAGGCTTCTCACACTGCACGGCTATGTTCTGGAGCCCGAAGCCCCTAATTCCGCTAGTCGTCGCTCGCCGTTCGTTCGCTCCCCCCTCGTCATGGCGATCGTTTTCTTGATCGTTTTCTTGTTCATTGTTTTGCCGATCCACGCGGGCCCTCGCACCCCCCCCGCCTGCCCCACCCCCCCTAGAAGTAGATCTTGCCAGCTTTTTCGGCGCCCGTTTCGAACAGGTGGAGTCTCCCCCACAGGGCGCACTGCTGCAGACGGTCGCGTTAAGCAGAGGTCCGGAGCCAGACTTCCCCCCCCTTCCCCCCAATGTCGAAACACACACACACACAGAGCTGCAGTCAAGCAGTCAGCAGTCCTCCTCCTCCTCCTCCGATCTTCCTCCTCCTCCTCCTCCTCCTCCTCCTCCGCCTCCTCCGCCTCCTCCTCCTCCCTCTCCTCCTCCGCCTCCTCCTCCTCCCCCCCCCCCCTCCTCCTCCTCCTCCTCCTCCTCCTCCTCCTCCTCCTCCTCCTCCTCCTCCTCCTCCTCCGCCTCCTCCTCCTCCTCCTCCTCCTTCCCTCCTCCTCCTCCTCCTCCTCCTCCCCCTCCCGCCCCATGTCGAAACGCCGGATCCGAGAACGCTCACATGCTCGTCGGTCCCCCCGCGCCTTCGCCCCTTTCAGCTCGGTTGCTGTGATGCGTCGTTCGCTCGTGGTCCCCGGCCCCGCGCCGTCGTCGCAGCCCCCCCATCCAGGCCCCGCGCCCCCAATTGGGATCGGCGCGGGGGTTGCTAAGGGGAAAGGGGACTACGTTCATCTTAAGTCGGGCATGTTCCTCTACAGGAGGAATATGCAAGAATAGTTGTTTAAACACACTATCTCTGATTATTGTTGGACTATGTTTAATTGTCTTCCAAAGTCCACCTGGAGGAGGACATGCCCGACCTAAGACTAATCAGTGGATGCCAAGGTAGGTTATATCTGGCCTAACATATGGGTTACAAATGCTCCGAGCGGCTTAGGGGGGTGAACGATCCAGCCTAAGCGGGTTCCGCCCACTTAGCGGCGGAGTTCTCGAACCACCCTGAGCCATTTGGGGCATTTGTAACCCACTTACATGCTAGCTCAGGCTAGATATGCACCCATAAGACAATAAATGTCATGAACTCCAGATTCCGCTTAAGAGAGTCAAGAATCTGGACTGGGCTCGTCGCCCTGGGCGTTTCCTCTGAGTTTTTTTTTGTTCGTAGAACCTCCGTATACCTGGACCTGGACAATTGTTCCAGAGAGTGTTTCGACATGATGCCCATTTCCTTAGCGTAGAATGTTCTTGAATCTAAGCAGTGGCGTAACCCACCTTTTCGATGCTCGTTCTGGGGCCCTTTCCAGGGCCCACCGAATACATCTGTTCGACTTCAGTTCGGCTCAAGCTCGATTCAGGTTCGACTCAGGTTCGATTCAGGTTCGACCTAAATTCGACTCATGCTCTACTCGAGTCGATGGACATTCGATGCAGTTTCGACGCACGAGCGGAGCGAGTGGCTCCAAGAAGGTCCGCAGAATGAGCATCTCAGACCTTGGCATGCAACTGACAGAACCCCCATCCCCTGAGCAACCCTCGCGCCGATCGCAGTAGTCCTGGCCATCGCCCCCGCCCAAGAGCTCGGAGCCCTCGTGCGCCCCCCCCCCCGCCCGAACGCTCGCTCCACATGGGGCGCTTCAGAGAGGGCCGGGCGCAACGATAGGGGGGACAGGGCCAGGGGCAACGATAGCGGGCCAGGGGCAACGGTAGGGCCAAGGGCACCGATAGGTTTTCTCGCGGCTCAGTCGGTCCTCGGCGGTTTTCCAGCCCCGGGGTCCTCTCCAGAAGCTGCGCCTCGCCGAGAGCGTTCCGGGGGTGCCCAGATCGTACCGAGCGGCCGCCGGAGGCCCGAGGTATGACTGGAAAACAACGGGGGACGGGGATAGGCATAGTGGGGGACGCATCGACCCCCCATCGCAGTTGATCGCCGATAGGGGCCCGATGGCCCCAGCCCGCCCAGCAAGGTGCGGACTCACGATCGGAGGCCTATCGCCGATCTGTCGGCGATGCATCGCCGATTCCAGGTGGATGTGCCCCCCCTTTGCCAGTCGCCCCTGCCATTGCCCCCTCGGAGGGCCTTGGCCTCAAGGCTCTAAGAAGTTGACAAGCTCTTCTCTGGCAGCAAAAGCCAGCGAAGGGCGGCGGAGGCAAAACGGGGGAGGCTCCGCCGTCGAAGGCCGGCGGAGGCAGGAGCTGCGCCACCACGAGGCGTCCACGTTTCTTTGGCCTCAGGGCCCCTGGAGCAGGCCACGCGACGTCCCCAAGAGGGCCCCACGAGGACACGAGGTCAACCTTTTTGGCCGCCACGAGGACCTTGGCATCGCTCGGACGTGTGCATTTCTCCTTCGGCGAGGACCATAAAGGAGCATCCTCGATCATTTGGCGAAAAAACCACACACGAAACCGAAAAAAACACATGGAATGGGCGTCCGAGCGATGGCGAGGGACACACGACGTCCCCAAGAGGGCCCCCGCAGGGCCCCAAGAGCCGCCCGATGCCTCGCTCCCCCCGTGCCAAGAGCGCGCCACTCGTCTGGGCTTTGGCGGCACACATGGTGCCCGTCGGCGGGCCCCAGCGGGGCCTCGCTCCCCCCGCGGGCCATCCCGGGGGGGCCTCCCGGGGGGGGTCCACGGCGAGAGGTCCAGGAAGGGGGGGGGCACCGTCGTCGAGGTCGGTGCGAGGCCAGAAGAAGGCCGTGCACCCAGCGTTGTTCTTTTCCTCGCCTCATCTCGCTCATCTCTCTCTCTCTCTCTTCATCCTCTCGACCGTGCTGTAGTCTCTGGGGTTTGTACTACAGCCAGCCCCCCCCCGCCGCGCTGTACAGCTTGTCTTGCATCGTCGTTTATTTACGCCGAGGGACTGGCCGAGGAGGCATACTACTGCAGGGGAGCAGCCTTCCCGGCGTCAGAAGAAGGGTCTTCTGATACTTCCGAATGATTATTTGAGTCGCGCCTTCAGAGGAAAAAGGGAGCAAATTGTTCCAGCTGTGTCGTTCTACATGTCGCGCGATGTACTTTCCGATAGCTGCGGGGCCTGCCCCAAGTGTTGTCCACATGTTGGGCTATTCGTTCTAGATCATTATTGTGAATGCTTCGCGTATCCCCGCCAGGCACCGCTTTCTGGTTCACCAGCCGTGGCAACGCCCCACCAGAGCGGCATGGCCATGTGCACAGTGCTGGACAGGCGTTTCTGGCGTGCAGTTCCTAATTCCACCTCTGGCACCTCTGCCTCAGGTCTGCAAGTTGCATCAGCTTCCCTGGGCGTTGCAGACCAGCCATCCAGTTCCACCAGCCGCTGCTGCACCTCAGCCGCCGCTTCTGAGTGCTGGCCCGGCCGGCTTGCGTGTCGCTCAGTAGCTAATTAGGCTGGCCCGTGCCCCGGACCCCCTCTCGCCGCCTGCCCCCTGCTTGCGGCCGCGACCAAAAAGTATCCCCGCCAGCCCATCCAAACACAAACACCAGGCGAGTTGCCCTGATCAGGAATGTATGGCAGTATACAGTCACGCTCTGGGAGACTCTTGGCCCCGTCCAGGGGCCACCGCGGGGCTCTTCTTAGGGCCCTCTTTGGGCCTTATTGGGGCTCCTTTGGGGACATATTAGATCAGGAGAGGAAAAAACACACACAGACACAATTAATCGTCGATTCCCAGGAAAATATGGGGAAACATGGGAAGTGGGGGGGAAGACAAAAACCCAGAAAATATGAGAAAATATGGGGAATAGTTTTATTTGTGTGTATTTATTTGTGTGTCATGGGGCCCCTTCATTAGAGACCATCGATCAAAGAAGGGGGCGGTCTTGATTACAGTCCCTCCGTCGGGGTCGACGAAATGCTTTTGGTGGCCGGATTGGGCCCCTCTTCGGGCTTTCTTGGGCAATGTTGGAGCCACCTTGGGACATCAAGAGCCCATCTCAAGCGAAAAGACAAGAAGATGGAAAATGCTGATGCTCCTAAGATTTAGGATGGATGTTTGGCCTCTCGGGGGGGTTGTTGGGAAGCCCCGTGGCCAGCTAGAGCTGTCTTGGGACCGTCATGGCGTTTCTTGGAGACATAGTGGAAACCATCGTGTGCGATCTTGGAGGCCATCGGAGGCTATATGGGGCCAACTTGGGACTATATTGCTCCATCTTGGGCACTTTGACCGCTCGCGACAGGGCCAATCCAGACCCAGGTCAGGGGGGGGGGGGGGGGGGCAGGGGGAGAGGTAGACCTCTCCCCGAAGCGGAAGATGCGGAATGGAAGAACTCATTCCCTAGTCCACCTACGCCCAAAAGGTTGGTGGGATTCCCCTTGCCCTGCTTCCTCCTCATCCTCAACCCCCTCCCTTTCGCGAATGGTTGTCCGAATGTGCATCTTCTCGTGGGCAACTCAGCGACGCTGTGGGCTACGAAGAAGGCGCATAGAACGGAAGCATTCCCCGAACATGCGATCTCATGGTTTTTCAGTTCGCCCGCTCCTGTTCCCCAGCCTTCCCATCGGCGTTACGCAACTATCCATCCTGTCCTCATCCGTCTCCACCTCTTCCTCCCGCAATCCTCCTCCGCGCCCCACTCTCTTCGTTTCCCCAACCATGCCGTAATGCGTAAGGCCCAAAAGTGACCACGGGCTTGGGTCACACGTTGGGTCAGCATCATACCGTGTTGTTACATGCGTCATCCCCCATTCCCGCTCCTTACACTCCTCCTGCCCCATCGGCTCATCCGTTGTCCCTCCACGTCTTCTCTCGTCGCGCAGACTCTTATTATGTATTTTGTCGTTCCACTTTCCCGAAATCTCAGTTGGACGAGCTGCCTAGTTGAGGGGATCACGATTTCAGTTGCACGTGTTATCGAAGGCGCCTACGGCAATTCAACGCTGCCCCCTGCCTTTCTGGAAATGCCGATGTTGCCAAGCTTTTGCAGTATGTGCTCCCCAACCGTTGCGAATACGCTTAGAGGAGCACTTGGGGAAGGAAGAGAGAGGAGGGGGAGAATGGGAGAGGGAGAGGAAGAGGGAGGAGGAGGAGGAGGAGGAGGAGGAGGAGGAGGAGGAGGAGGCCTCTTGGGGCCCTTCTGGGAGCTTCCTGTGAGCCTCTTGGATTTGGCCCTCGGAGGCTTGGTTTGGGGGCCTCTCTGTGTGGTCGTGGGGCCATAGATTGGCGCTTTTGGGCCGTCTTGGAGGTCTCCGGACCTGCATTGGCAGTATATTGGGGCCATACTAGCGCGTCGTAAGGCCATCTTGGGAGCTTCTGGGACCGTGTGGAGCCATATTCGAGGCATTTGGGGCCGTCTTCGGTTTTCGGAAGCCCGACAAGGCGAGGACGCGAACACTGATGAATGACTCCGACGGTAGAGCCCTACCTGAGAGTCTTGCACTCTGTATCTGGAAGTAATCTTCATCATCGTCCTCGTGACTGCGGAGGCCCTCTTGCTGCCTCGCTGCCCTTCTCCTTGCCCCCGGCTCTGCCTGCCGCCCCCTGCTCTGCCTCCTCCCGCTCGCCCTCGTGCCTACTCTCCCCCCTAGCCGCCTGCTCCCCCGTCCCCCCTTGCAAGGGCGCGCGCGTCGATTTTGCTTGGCGCCGTCGCCGCCTCGGCCGGCAAGGGCGCTTTCTCCGATGGCCAGATCGCGAAGCCATCGGGGCAACCCCGCGGGCCAGGCCGACAGGGGCCCCTGCCAGAGACTTTCTCACGCCTCAATCGCAAACAAGAGAATCCCGTAGCAGGAGCCAAAAAGTGACGACAGGCGCAAGCCTTCCGATGGCCGTTCGGCCTACTAATGTGTCGCCGCGCCGCTTGTGGAGAGCGCGTCGGCCACCAGGGCAAGCTCCGCCCCAGACGCAGGGCTGGCCGTGGGTTTGCTATGGTGCCGGCTTCGTCTTCTTTGGCGCGTTCATTACAAAAGGCGCGTGGACACATGAATTGAGGGCCCCAAAGGTCGGGAGCTCCCGCTCGAGACCTCTGCGAGACTCAAGCTTCAGGATTTCCAACGGCCGCCTTGGATTAGTAACATGAAGTGCGGACCTCGTAGGGGGAGGGCCCCCTCCCGTTCGAGACTTTCGTACGTTTCACTCACAGGCGAGGCTCCCGCTGGAGAGTTCCTCTAAGCTCAGGCATCAGGAGCCCAAAATTGAACAGTTCCAGGTTTGAGCCTAGCCGCCTCAGGTTGCTAACATGAACTGCAGGCCCCAAAGAGACGGAGGTATCGCTTGAGACTTCGCGATTCGCTCACAGACAAAGTTCCTACTCGAGGTCTCCAGCTGATTCAGGCCTCAGGAGCTTGAAAATGGCGGCATTTATAAATAGTTTGATGACCCGCTCGGATTACCCGGCTCACGCTCGAGAATTCCCAGCGATTCATTCGAATGTGAGGCTCCAGCTCCAAACTTCCAGCACATTCGGGACCCGGGATCCTTAAAAAACGATTGTTACCGCATTCGGGGTATTGTTTTCGGATTAACAACATGAGGCGCGGGCTCCATATAGAGGAGGTGTGCCCTCAGGATTTCCACGCGACTCACCAGAGTCAAGCCCCAGGAACCCGAAATTGACGACAGTTACAGATATTCCGATGACCCGTTCGGATTTCTAGCATGAAGAAGAGACACCATGGTATGGTCAGGGC
This sequence comes from Prorocentrum cordatum, assembly GCA_963575745.1. Taxonomy (NCBI): domain Eukaryota; class Dinophyceae; order Prorocentrales; family Prorocentraceae; genus Prorocentrum; species Prorocentrum cordatum. The sequence goes on from CAUYUJ010017207.1 coordinate 106,558, forward strand.
TCACGTTCGAGATACTCCCAAAATTCACTCACGAGTGAGGCTCCCGCTCGAGACGTCCCTGAGATCCAGGCTTCCGACGCCTAAAAGCAGCGACGGTTACAGATCATTCCGAGGACCCGCTCCGATTACCACCACGAGGTGTGGACCCATACGGGCGGGGGGGCTCCCGTTCGAGATCTCCTCGCGATTCACTCACGCACGAGGCTCCCGCCCCAGGCTCCCCCCAAATTCAAAGCCGATGAGCCCAAAAATGATAGCAGCTATAGGTGTTCCGATGGCCCGCTCGGATTGATTACCAACATGAGGTAGGGTCCTCATAGGGGAGGGGGGGGCTCCCGCTCGAGAATTCCTTACGATCTATTCAGGGACGACTTCTTCAAGATGAATGTGTGAGTGAGTGCGTGAGTGCGCGGTGCTGATGGTAATGATAACGGCGACGACGAGGATGAGGATGACAATGAATGATCTGAGTGCGTGGGTGGTGTCACTGTTGGTGATGATAGGGGTGATGGAGATGGGGGGATGATGATGATGATGATGATGATGATGATGATGATGATGATGATGATGATGATGATGATGATGATGATGATGATGATGATGATGATGTTGCTGATGATGCTGATGATGCTGATGATGCTGATGACTACGATGGTGATGATGACGATGATGGTGATACTGATGATGCTGTGATGATGATGATGGTGATGATGATGATGGTGGTGATGGTGATGGTGATTTTATTATTGATGATGACGGCGATGGTGGTGAAAATGAAGATTATAATGGTGGTGATGCTGATTGTAGTGGCGATCATGATGGTGTTCATGTTGATCATGCTGATGCTGATGCTCATGCTGATGATGTTGATGATGGTTACGATGATTGTGATGGTGATGGTGATGGTGATGATGTTGGTAGTGATGACAATGATGATTTATGTGGATGATGATGATGGTGGTGATGATGATGATGATGGTGATGATGATGATGCTGGTGGTTGTGATGGTGGTGATGGTGGTGATGACGATGATGTCGATGCTGATGATCATGATGAAGCTGATGATGATGATGATGATGATGATGATGATGATGATGATGATGATGATGATGATGATGATGATGATGATGATGATGATGATGATGATGATGATGATGATGATGATGATGGTGATGGTGATGGTGATGGTGATGGTGATGGTGATGGTGATGGTGATGGTGGTGGTGGTGGTGATGGTGGCGACGATACTGACGAGTGTGAAAGGACGAGAGAGGGGAGAAGGGGGAGGAGGAGGAGGTTCCTGTGTGTCTAGAGAAAACAAGAACCCCACATTGGATGTGGGAAAACTCCAAAGAACAGGCATTCAGAGGTCCTCTCGGAGCCCTCTTGGAGCGTCTTGGGGGCCCTGTGGGCCGTCGAGCGGGCATCTTGGGCCGATGTGGAATCACCTTGGGCCGTTCTGGTGGCATCTAGGGCCCTCTTGGGGCCATCTTGGCCGTTTTGGAAGCGTTTTGGGACCATCTTGGAAGCCAGATTGGGCCAACTTGGCCGTCTTGGAGGCCCTCTCATGGGGCATCTTGGAGGCAGAGGAAGGTCGTTTGGAACTTTCCCCGTGGGCCGGTTGGATTGGCCGAGACCCCGTCCGGAACAGTTTGGAAGGGTTCAAGCGGTTATCACTCGGCACGCCAAGCAGCCCTCTTGCAAGCAACAGTGGGAAATGGATCTATTGGTCTTTGGCTCTTTGGATGCCTTGCAGAGCTGCTTAGAGAGCATCTTGGGGGGGCGTTTGGAGAAAACTTGGAGGCCACTGGGAGGCCTCTTTGTAGCCGCCCGGGAGCTTCTTGGGGACCTTTGGAGACCTCGTTGGAAGCGTCTGCAGGGCTTGCTGGCTGTGTCGAGGGCCTTCCTGGGAGGGGAGGCTCCGAAAGGCAGTTCGAGCTCCCTCTCTTGGGCCCCTCTTGGGGAACTACTGGGGACCTATTCGGCCCCGTTGGAAGGCTCTCAGGCCCTCTGGGGGGCTCTCTTGGGGGGCCTCGTGGGTCGTCTTGGACGCCACTGTGCGAGCTTGCGGAAACCGTTCGGGGCAAAAATCATTTTGGCTTCATGGGCCAGCCCCTGGGGCCTCCAAGACAGGCCAAGATGCCCCCAAGACAGCCCATGGACGGCCCTGGGGGGCCCTTTTAAGAGCGCGTTGGAGGTCGGGACCCGCGGTCACGCTCCCAGGGCCTCGGGGGGGAAGTCTCGCAGGAAGCCCCAAGAAAGCCCAGGAGCGCCCAGAACACAGGCGTCCAGGCCCTCGACAGAGCACCGAAGGATCCCAAGGTGTTTGAGGGCACGCTGGCATCTCGCTTCATGCTCCCTGCCTCCCTCCCTCGCTTCTTTGCTTTCTCTTCCTTCTCCTCCGTGGCTGGAACTTAGCATGGCGGGGTCCCCTTTTCCTTCAGTGGGGAAGCTGGCAATCTTCATCATCCCCGCGTTGGTCTCGCTGAGGGGGGACAGTATCTGAGGACACTCACTCCACTCGATGCCTCGTGGCACGGTGGCGGATTGTGGCACTTGCCTGCGAATGTGACGTCCACTCGCGTCCCCACCTCCTCCTCGTCCTCGTCCTCCTCCTCCTTCTCGTCCTCCTCCTCCTCCTCCTCCTCCTCCTCCTCCTCCTCCTCTTCCTCCTCCTCAGTGCGCTGCAGCAGTTGGGCGTCCTCACGCGAAGTCTGACAGCAGCACTGCTGGCCTGGAAGTCCAGAAGCTCACATTAACGTCTGGCGCACGCGTGGACGGTTGCCTGACTGGCTGTCCGGAGGTGGAGACTTGTCGCCTCCCGTCGCTCCTAGCCGGCAGCGCCCACGCGTAGCAGCGCGCCGGTGCCGGTTGTCGCCAGAGCACGGGTCTGCTCTTGGCCAGGGCTCGGGGGCAACGATAGGGGGGATGGGCATAGGGGGGGATGCATCGACACCCATTTTCCCATTGATCGCCGATAGGGGCCTGGTAGCCCTGACCTGCACAGGAAGGTGCGGTTTCGCTATCGGGGGCCTATCGCCGATCGATCGGCGATGTATCGCCGATTCCAGGTCGATGCATCCCCCCTGTGCCAGTCGCCCCCTGTCGTTGCCCCTTGAGGGCTCAGGCGAGAAGGGCGTGGCGTTGGCTTGCCGGAAAGCGGGGGAGAGTTTTGCAGGAGCTCCTCGACGGCGGCGCCGCCCATGGCGCGCCCGACGGCGACAGCCCCTTCCTCCTCAGCAACACATATTGGGGGTGCACAGACCTCCTACCCTGACACGTCGATCAGTGAATTGGCCGTTTGCGATTCGCGAGAGGGCGTCGCGGCCGTCCTTTTTGCGGGTCCAGGTCCGTCGGTTTCGGTCCCAGGCCGTTTTTGCTAAGGGGAGGTTTACTCAAGGGAGGCTTGTCCACCGCCGAACATCAAAGAGTGACCTTGTCGCCGGTGTTACCTCTGTTGCGGGCCCCTTGGGGCCCGCTATCGCGGAGCGCGGTTGCGGTAGTAGCGTCTTGCGCGCTTGCGTTTGGTCGCCCCGCGGCCCTCAAGAAGCCGCGCACCAAAGGTCACTCTTGTACCCAGGGTCGCTCTCGCGTGTACCTGACGCGCGCTCCACTTCCCACCCGGGCCAGTCCATGCCCACACTGTCCGCACGGGCCCGCGCGGGACCCTCGCAGCAGCGCCGCCCAGGAGGCAAGCGCCAGCGACGGCGACGGCCTACGGGGCAGTGCGGGGCCCGCGAGGGCCCGTCGGGCGGCGCGAAGCGGTTGGGCTCGCGGGGGGCGCTCGCGGTGGCCACCAGTGCGAGCGTTGCCGTCCCAGCCCTGCCAAGGCAGCGCACTTCAGCTTTGGCTTCGGCTTCAGCTGTGGGTGCACTGCGAAGCACCTTCGGGCCAGCTCACCTTCTGAGCCTTCCGCGCAGCAGGTGCCGCCGCGGCTCGGCCGCGGCGACCGCCAAGACCGCCGCTGCGCGGCCTCGACGGCGCCGCCACTGAGGCCGCGCTGGCGGCGGCCGCTGCGCGGCATCTGCCATCCGGGAGGTGCAGAAGGTGGAGGTAGAGGGTCACCCGAGCCAGTTTTCCGCTCACACTGGTGGTGGTGAGAGCGCGAGGACTATCGCGCCCAGCGCGGCGTTAGAGCGTGGAGCCAGGCGACTTGGATGACTGATGCAGCCACCTAGTCTTGGGCGACATCTTCGCAGTGCTCCCTCTCCTCGTAGGCGGCGGCTGCGCGGGGCCACTCAGCATCCTCCAGGTCGGTTCCTCGTAGCTTTTTCTTGTTCTTGTGCGTTTCGGTGCGGGTGTACCCTCGACCACCACCTTCCGCACCTTTCCGACGGCAGATGCCGCGCAGGGGCCGCCGTCGGCGCGGCCGCAAGGGCGGCCGCCGTCGAGGCCGCAGCGGCGGCCTCGGCGGTCGCCGCGGCCGCGCCGCGGCGGCACCTGCTGCGCGAAAGGCCCGCAAGGCGGAGGCCGAGGGCCGAGGATAGGACATGGTCATCACCTCGGTATCGCTCGGACGTGTGCACTTTTCCTCGGCGGGGACTATCCAGGAGCATCCTGGACCCTCCTGCGAAAAACCCGCGCACGGAACCGAAAAAAAACACACAGGGAATGGACGCCCGAGCGATGGCCATTCACGGCTCGCCTGCGGACCTGCAGCAGCGAGGGCACCGTCGACAGGCCCCGCCGCGCGGCCAGAGCCAGAGGCAGCGGCGGCACCGGTCGCGAGGGCGGCCGTGCCCGGCGGCGCGGCCCCGCCGGCCTGGCTGCGCCGCGCGGGCGGCTTTCCGCGCGCGGGGCGGGCTCCGCGTCGCCCCGATTCGACAGCGACTCCGGCCAGCCCGAGCAGATGCGATGCGCGCCCGACGACCCGCTGCGGCACAATGACTGCGCGGCGCCGGCGTGCGTCCCGGCGCAGCCGCTCCGATTCGAGAGCACGGTCTCCAGCGCAAACGTCGGGAGGCGAAGGCCCGAGTGGATGCTGACGGATCCTGCCAGGGCGACCTTCCGCGCGAGCATCGGGAGCGGGGGCCCCTCCAATTCAGTACCGCTTAACCTATTCCCATCCCCGCCAGGCCATGGCATCTGATTCCCCACCATCCGCCACCCCAGCTGGGGATGGGCCACTCGAAATCCGAAGGGAACAGCCTACACAACCATCTCGGGGGGCAAATCGAGTGGGGCCCAGGTCACGCCAGTGGGGATGGGCATCGGTTAACCGATGCTCACCAACACCAACATTGGCGGTTGCCTGGAGCCGGCTAGAGGTCTGAGGTGGCCCAGCATTGGTTCCGACTGGCAGGAAGGGGAGGGGCGAGGTTCCAGGTTCTGGGCTCGAGAAGCAGCAGCTCTGGGTTCTGGGATCGGTTAGGCGACGTTCACCCAACGCGCTCCTCGTCGGCAGTGGCTGCAGCTGCCGAGGAGGCGGCATATCCCCAGTCAGAGGCCAGCCCGCTGGGCTTCGCGCCCGCCCGTGGCGCGGGCTTCCCGCAGCCAGGGCCCGAGACGTCCGACGTCACGATCGTTTTTAGATGCGCGGCCCCATGGGGTCCCGGCCCGTGCCGCGGAGGACCCGCGCGCGTCGCTGGAATTCGTTCGGGGCGACCAGCGCCCGTCGCAGGAACGCCGCTGCGCTCCGCCTCTCACTGGGCGACGGGCTCGCAGCTCGCGGGCGCCCACACGAAACGGCTCCCCGAGCACCCGATCGCTCGGTCGCCCTTGCCACCGGGTTCAATGGGAATCCTTGTCGTGGGGGTGTTCAACAGGAATCCTTCTGTGAAGTGTTTGGGTAGGACTCGCCAGCGAAATGTCAACGCAATGCCAACGCACTGCTAACGCACTGCCATCGCAAGGCCAATGCGATGCCACACCGTTGCCAAGCCAATACCAATGCAATGCCGATGGCGGGATTCCTGTCTTCCAACAGATTTCACTAGGAAGCCGTACGTTGATGATTTGGTTACGAATCCTTCTACGGAGGATTTCGATAGGAATCCTCCCGTAGAGGGTGTCGATTGGAATCTTTCTGTGGGGGGGTCATTTTGAATCCGTCCTGTGGGGGCTTTCAACAGGACCCCTTCGTGTGCAAGGTTTTCATAGGAATCCTGTTGTGGGGGGGAGCAATTAGAACTCGCCAGCGCAATGCCAATGCAATACTTACCAACGCAATGCCAAACCAATGTCAAAGCGATCCCAATTCAATGCCAATGCAATGCCAGTGGGGGAAATCGTTTGTGGTCGGGTTCAAGAGGAATCCGTGTATGGAAGGTTTCGGATGGAACTCTTCCGTGAAGGAGTTTAATGCGAACCATTTCTTGTGGAATGTTTCAAATAGAATCCTTCTCGCGGGGGGGTTCAACAGGAATCCTTCTGCGAAGGGAGGCGCTGGAACTCGCCAGCCCAATGCCAGCGCAATGCCAACGCAGTGCCAACGCAATGCCGCACCAATGCCAAAGCGATCCCAACCCAATGCCAATGCACTGTCAATGGGGGAAATCCTTTGTGGCAGATTGCAGTAGGAATCCTTTTGTGGAGGGTGTCGCTTAGAATTCGTCTGCGCAGGGTGTCAATATGAACCGTTTTGTGTGGAGGGCTTCAATGGGAGTCCTTCTTGTGGAAGGTTTCGATCGAAGTCCTTCTGTGGACGGTTCCATTCGGACTCGCCAGCGTAAGGCTTGCGAAACGTAAGCACACGAGCAACGCACTGCCAAGCGCAATGCCAATGCAATGCCAATGCGATGCCAAACCATTGCCAAACCAATGCCAATGCAATGTCAACGGGGGGCTCTTTCTTTGCCGATGGTGGGATTCCTGTCTTCCAATAGATTTCACTAGGAATCCGTATGTGGGTGAGTTGGTTACGAACCCTTCTTCAGAGGATTTCGATAGGAATCCTCCCGTAGAGGGTTTCGATTGTATTTTTTTTGTTGGGGGCTTCACTTTGGATCCTTCATGTGGGGGGGGTTCAAATGGAATCCTTCTTGTGGGGGGTTCAACAAGAATCATTACGCGATGGGAGGCGTTGGAACTCGCCAGCGCAATGCCAACGCAGTGCCAACGCAGCGCCACACCAATGCCAAAGCGATCCCAACCCAATGCCAATGCACTGCCAATGGGGGAAAACCTTTTGTGGTAGATGTCAATAGGAATCCTTATGTGGAGGGTAAAAGCATGGAATCCTGCTGCGGAGGGTGCCATTATGAAGAATAACATCCGTTTGCGGGCGATTTCAATAGGGATTCACATGTGGAGGATTCCAGTAGGAATCATTCAGTGGAGGGTTTCGATAGGATTCCTTCTGTCGAGGATTTCACTATGAATCCTTCTTGTGGGGGCGTTCAATAGGAATCCTTCTGGGGGGGAGGGCAGATGAGGCCACGTCGCATTTTGTTTTCTCCGCCGACCGCTTCGCCGCCGACCGCCCCCCCCCCAAAAAAAAGTGGATCTCAATTCCGATGTTTCTGTTGTTTTCTTTTGGGGGGGGGCATCCTCATCCTCCTCCTCCTCCTCCTCCTCCTCCTCCTCCTCCTCCTCCTCCTCCTCCTCCTGCTTCTCCTCTTCCTCCTCCTACTCCTCCTCCTCCTCCTCCTCCTCCTCCTTCTCGTCCTCCTCCTCCTCCCCCTCCTCCTCCTCCTCCTCCTCCTCCTTCCTCCTCTCCTCCTCCTCCTCCTCCTCCTCCCCTCCTCCTCCCTCCTCCTCCTCCTCCGCTTCCTCCTCCTCCTCCTCCTCCTCCTCCTCCTCCTCCGCCTCCTCCTCCTCCTTCTCCTCCTCCTCCTCCTCTTCCTCCTCCTCCTCCTCCTCCTCCTCCTCCTCCTCCTCCTCCTCCTCCTCCTCCTAATCCGCACCCAGCTGGCCGCCAGCCCTGAGCGGCGCCCGCCCGCCAGCGGGCGGGCGCCACAGGGGACGAGCGCGAGGACGGCTGGAGCGAGCGGGCCCTTCGGCAGCGCCCTGAGCAGTGCCTGCAGCCTGCCAGGGCGGGCCGCTCGCAACAGGGCCTCGCGCACACCGGCAGGGCCTGCATGCCAGTCGGCTGGCCGCCCACCGGCAGGGCCTCGCCGTCGCAGGAGACCGCGCCAGGGCCGCCTCGGCCGTCGCGGCCCTGCCCCCGCCGACCGCGGGCGGTCGCACCAACTCGGCCGCGCCGGCGGACCTGCGATCCTTGGGGGCTCTCTTGTCGCCACGCGCCGTCGTTTCGTGGCGGAGGCACGCAGGCGACGACCGCGGTGACCGTGGAGGCCTCGGCTCTCTGTGGGCCGCCGACCGTGCCGCGTGAAGGGGGGGCCGTCTGGGCTCGGCGCCTGGCGTGTCCCTCGAGGCAGCGAGGTCGTGGCCGCCGAGGAGGCCGCTTGCCAGTCGGTCAGTTTCGAAGATGCTGCCGAGCCCCAGCGGGCATCGCCTCGCGTGTGTGGCAGCGCTCGGTGAGGGGAGGCGGGTCACTTGCGTTGCGGCAGGGCCGGCAAGGTCCCCTGCGGCCCCAGAGACAGCAGATCGGCTGAGTTTCGAGAGCCTGGGGGTATATGTGGCCAAGGCCCTTGCCAGCCTGCTGGGCCGAAGAAAACCCCGCGGCGGCCAAAACCCGCCGCCTCGGACCACTAATTGTCGGGCGAGAGCCGAAAGTTTAGAGAAGTGCGTCGCGTGCGCGGTGGGTCGGCGTGCAGAGCACACGGGCCGACTCGACTCTCAAGAGCCGCGTGCTCCCGGCAGCGCGTGCACGGTTTTGCCCACCCGCCCCGCCCTGCGTGGCGGTGTGAGGGTAAAGGGCAGCGCTGGCTTGGAGCTGGGCGCGCGGGGGCACGCGGGCTGCACCCATCGCCGCGTGCCCGGCCGCGCCAGCAGTTGCGCCGTGGGTCGAGTGCCTTGCGGCAGGCCTTCCACGACGTGTGCCCAGGGCGGCCCAAGAGCGGCGAGAGGAGCACGGAGTGAGAGCGTCTACCGAGCCGCCCCCTGTCCTGATGAGGAGAAGGCCCCCGGCCGGAAGACACCGCGCACACCGAGGCCCCCAACCCACGCCAGAAGCGACGCCAGCAGCTCCTGGCTTGGAGGCCGGATACAGAAAGGGCCCGTCGACCATCTCCGCGCGCCCTCCGCCTGGGATCAGCACGCCTTTTCGTCGCCATTTTCACGGCCGTCGTCGTCGCCGGCGCCCGCCCATCCCTCCCGTACGGGTACGGGCCCGTCCGCCCGCTGGGGTCATCGTCAGCCCCATTGTCGTCGCCGCTGTCGCCCTCATCGTTGTCGTCGTCGTCGTCGCCGTCGTCGTCGTCGTCGTCCTGGCTCCCCGCGGCCCAGGCTTCTGCGCGGCGGTGCTGCACGCGCCCCGCCGGCGTGGCCTCGGCGGCGCCTTCGGCCAGCGTGGCGCGGCCGCCGCGGCCACGGAGCCTGCCATTCGACGGCGGCGACGGCGGCGCAACGACGACAACGACTGCCTCCGCAATCGCTTGTTTTCAATGCGCTGGTTGTGGGACGCATGTCCACGCGCGGCCTATGGACGAATGATTGAGTTGAGCGCAGCGCTGCTCTTCGAGAGCGCAGTCGGCGCATTTTGCTGTAAGCGGTAACGGGCATATCATGTATTAATTATGTTGTCGGGACATGTTTGATTGGTCGGCAACCGTTTGATCGACGACGGCCACTTATGAGATTGACGATGTTGTTCCGCCATGTGTTTGAACGTTATTGCCTGTAACACCACGCCACTCCATCAGTCCCGTGTAATTGAGTGGACAAAACTGACGCAAAGCTGATACGCAAACAGATGTTGCTAAGTGGTCCAAGAAGTAGAAAATGTGTTCTGTCAGCGGACAGATTCCATGCAAATCAGCTCGGGCAGCACATCCCCCACCTTCCTCAATACTTATGCGAATGCCCAACGATATCCGATATCGTAGACATACAGCATGTATTCAGTCGTAAACATAGCGATGCGCGCCAACATGCACAAACACGTTCGATACCGTGCGCGCCCCCATCTCCGAGCACGCGCGCGTGAACACGTTATGAGAAGATTGGTGCGCGCGCCCCCCTGGCCATACTTACGCTCACTGTGCTAGTTGCGGCGAACTCAGGCACACTCTTCAACGCTGCCGTGTCCTTTGGCGCCAGGCTTCGCACAAGAAATGGTCTGTGCCGACCGCGGGGGGGTGTCTTCCTCGGCGTCGAAGTGGTTGCACGACCAGCGGAACGTGGTCCATTGAGCTCCAGCTCCAGCTCGGGGCAGCTTCTGGTGATCGGGCAGGTGTTCCTCCAGATCGAGGCTCAGTCGCTCTGTCTTTTCAAAAGAGCGAATCCAGGCCGCAGGCGTCCACAATCGAGCGGATCTTCGAACAGCTTTTTGTCCAGCAATCTCACCAGTTGATTCGGCTACGTACTTGCCTGCTTATGCGTTGTGGTGTTGATGACGCTTGGCGGCAAAAACGCTTGGAGCCTTAGCATATGCGGAGGGATTGCTGCCCCATCGTTTGCGTCCGTTCACCTCATGGCTCGGGCAATTGACTGGTCGTCTTCACTATGATTACATGTTCTTTTGGATGCTTGCCGAATTCGGAGTAATGGGGCGAACGACAACGAGGCACACGTCGAAACCTGCCCATGACACCCATTCGGAAGGCGCAGTATATGTTGGACGGGAGCTTGACCGGGCTCGAGGCGCTGAGGTTAGTCTAGAGCGTGCTCAGTGCATGTTGATGCGAATAGTGACGTAATGGATCGACGGTTGGTCCCAAGATTCTATCGCGTCCGATCGGCACCCATTTGATTCGACGAGGGTAACCCAATGACATATGTTGTTCTTGATTCTTTGGCTTGTCGAATCTCTGCGGCATCCAACTCAAATGGTTGAACGGTTCCGTGCACCAGGACGGTACATAATTGTTCGCGACGTACACGCGCGGTTGCCGCATCCCAAAGGCCGCATGCGAAAATAGATCGTAAATCGGCAAGTATATGTGCACACAGGCCGCATGTATTGTAGCATAGCGGAATGTCAAATATGTTCGCCAGCATGGATCCCAAAAAGCGGCTCCAGCATGCTACGTGGTGCAATATGTGTGGTGCGTCCGATGTGGCAGAATATATGTTAAGCAACCAATGTGGTGCAAGCCATGTGATGCCATCGTTGTGGTTTTGGCTATGTGGCACAATCTGTGTGGTGCTACCGACGTCGTGCAATACATGTGGTGCAGTCTATGCGTGCAGTGAATTTATGTTCGCAGTGAGTTGTCCACTCCACTGCTCGCGCAAACATCCTACCCATCCACCCGCAACTTGGTTTGGAAAATCTCTTAAGACTGTGACGGTAGGTACCAAATGGCGCTTGGCAACGACAGCGACGCCGACGACGACAGCGACAACGACGACGACGACTCCGCCGACAACGACTACGACGACACCGACGACGTCTCCAACGACTTCGACGACGCCGACAACGACGACGACGACGACGACGACGACGACACCGACGACGGCGACGACGACGCCGACGACGACGACGAGGACGACGACGATGACAACGACGACGACGATGACGACGCCGACGACGACGACAACGACGACGACAACGACGACACCGACGACGACGTCAACGACGCCGACGACGACGACGACGACGACGACGACGACGACGGCGGCGACGACGACGCCGACGTCGACGACGACGAAGACGACGACGACGCCGACGACGACGACGAAGACGACGACGCCGACGACGACGACGACGAGGGAGGAGGGAGGACGACGACGGCGACAACGACGACGACGACGACGACGACCACGACGAGTGAGGAGGGAGGACGGCGACGACGCGAACGACGAAGAAGGAGGAAAGACGGCGACGCCGACGACGACAACGACGAGGGAGGAGGGAAGACGACGACAACGACGACGACGACGACGATGACGACGGCGACGAAATAGGAGGGACGACGACGAGACGCCGACGACGGACGACGACGACGACGACGAGGGAGGAGGAGGAAGGACGACCACGGCGACAACGACGACGGAAACGACCACGACGCCAAAGAGAACGACGACGAACACGAGGAAAGACAGAGGACGACGTAAGCGACGACGACAACGACGACGAAGCGGGAGGAGGGAGGGCGACGACGACGACGACGACGACGACGCAAGAGCGCGCGCGCATGCTTTTGTTGAAAATCCGTGTTGCGAAACCTTGTGTTTTTGTAGGTTCTTTGGACACACGATGTTGAAATCCTTCCGAAGCCGATGGGTTTTGAAGGTTTTCGGCATGGACGCGCGACGACGCGCGCGTCTGCACTTCGCCATATCAGCTGCAGAGGATTCTCGCGACGGCACACGCGCAAGGGCGTTCGACAGATTTTGACATGCGCGCGCGAAGCCCGTTTAATAGCATTTTGCGAAAGTTTTGAAAAACCGATGGTTTTCTTAAGATCTCGCAAGAGCTCGCGCGGAAGCTTTTTTAGCAAATCAGTGTTGCGAAACCCCGTGCTTTTATATGTTTTTTGGAAACTCGATTGCGAAATCTTTCCGGCACCGAAGGATTTGGGAGGACTTCGGCATGCGCGCGCGACGACGCGCGCGTGTGCACTTTGCTTCATTTTTTGCCAGGTTTTCGTGAAAAAGTGCTATGTTAGAACAAAAGATGTCCCCGCGTATCGTTTTTCACAACGGAACCTCAGGGGGACCCGTCCCGGCCCCCCTGGGATAGTGTAAATTCAGATTTAGGATGGACATGTGGCCAGAGTTATATATGATTTACTGACCCGAAAGGGGAACGGATTACGCCGGGGGGGGGAGAGTCAATTATTTTATTTGTTTTAGAATGGGAAACATATGTGGTGCGGTATATTTGGCGAAAGCGATATGGCGCAATCGATGTTAAGCTATATACTTGGTGCAAACTACTTGGCGCAATGTATGTGGTGCCGTTGATTTTTACCCATGATTTGACACATCCCACGCTCTTGCAAACATCCCACCCACTCACCCGCAACTTGGTTTGCAAAACCTCTTAAGACCGACTACGACGACACCGACGACAACGACCACGACGACACCGACGACGTCTCCGACGACTTCGACGACGACTACGACGCCGACGACGACGAAGACGACGACGACGACGCCACTTGAAGACGACGACGAGGTAGGAGGAAGGACGACGACGGCAACAACGACGACGACGACGACAACGACGAGGGAGGAGGGAGGACGGCGACGACGCGAACGACGAAGAAGGAGGAAGGACGGCGACGCCGACGACGACAACGACGAGGGAGGAGGGAAGACGACGACGACAACGACGACGACGACGACGGCGACGAAATAGGAGGGACGACGACGAGACGCTGGCGACGGACGACGACGACGACGAGGGAGGAGGAGGAAGGACGACCACGGCGACAACGACGATGGAAACGACCACGACGCCAAAGAGGACGACGACGACGAACACGAGGAAAGACAGAGGACGACGTAGGCGACGACGACGACGACGCGGGAGGAGGGAGGACGGCGACGACGACGACGACGACGACGCAAGAGAGCGCGCGCGCGCGCACGCTTTTGTTGAAAATCCGTGTTGCGAAACCTTGTGTTTTTGTAGGTTCTTTGGACACACGATTTTGACATCTTTCCGAAACCGATAGGTTTTGAAGGTTTTCGGCATGGACGCGCGACGACGCGCGCGTCTGCACTTCGTCCCAGTTTTCTGCAGAGGATTCTTGCGACGGCACACCCGCAAGGGCGTTCGACAGATTTTGACATGCGCGCGCGAAGCCCGTTTAATAGCATTTTGTGAAAATCTTGAAAAACCGATGGTTTTCTTAAGATCTCGCAAGAGCTCGCGCGGAAGCTTTGTTAGCAAATCAATGTTGCGAAACCCCGTGTTTTTATATGTTTGTTGGAAACTTGATTTCGAATTTTTTCCGGCACCGAAGGATTTGGGAGGATTTTGGCATGCGCGCGCGACGACGCGCGCGTGTGCACTTTGCTTCATTTTTTGCAAGGTTTTCGCGAAAACGTGTTGTGTTAGAACAAAAGATGTCACCGCATAGTGCTTTTTTACCAGGGACCCTCAGGGGGGGGATACCGGCCCCTCTGGGATAGCGCAAATTCATATTTAGGATGGACATGTGGTCAGAATCATATGTGATTTACATACCCGAAAGGGGTAGTGATAATATGTGATTTACATACCCGATAGGGGTAGTGATAACGCCGGGGGGGGGGGAGATCCTATTCTGTTTTTAGAAAGGAGAATTTACGTATGCTCGCAATGAGTTGTCAATTCCATTGCTCGCGCAATCATCCCACCCAACCACCCGCAACTTGGCTTCCAAAACCCATGCGACGGCCATTGCGATGGGTGCTTGGCGTTGTCCGGTGCATCTCTGCGGCCGCGCTAGCCCGCGCATGCTCGCGCACGCAGCGGCCAGCTAGTGCGGCGCGACCGACGCGGCCGCGGTGGCGCTGACCGTTGGGCACTTTTCAGCGAGCACTTCAGTGCGAGTCGGTGATCTGGGCGGGCGCGGTATCATGGCGACGCCGACAATGGTAGACACGATGACGAGAGTAGCGATTATGGTGAAGATGGTGGCGATGACGACGGCAAGGCCGATGACGGCGCCGATGTTGATCACGCCCGCTGGGAATCATGACGATGTCCTCACGTCGGCGATGAAGGTTTTGGACGGAGTGCGACATGCGCGCGCGGCCGACGCGCGAGAGTGGCCCGCGTGCTATTATTTGAAACGGACTGTGCCCCCCCAGCACGCGCGGAACGGCGTTCGGATGAGCTCGACATGCGGCGCGCGAGGCCCGCTTGACAGAATCTGATGGCAGCGTTGAGAGCCGATGGTTTTTCTGGAGCATTCGCAAGAGCGCGGGCGCAGGCTTTTTTTGAGAATGTGTGTTGCAAAACCCTATGTGTTGAATATGTTGTCGGGACATTTGTTGTTGATGACATTACGAAGCCTAAAGTTTTTGAAGGATTTCGGCATGCGCGCGCGACGACGCGCGTGCGTGCACATCGTCCCGTTTTTCGAGAGGGATCTTTGCGACAACACGCGCGCAAGGGCGTTCGAGCGATTTCGACATGCGCGCGCGAGAGGCCCGTCTGGCTGCATGTTATAAAATGTTGAAAAACGGTGGCTTTCTTAAGGGTTCGCAAGAGCGCGGGCGCAGGCTTTGTTTGAAAATTCTGCGTTGCGAAACCATGTCTTTTCGTTCGGGACACTCGATTTTGAGATCCGCACGAAACCTCTAGGTGTTCGAAGGGTTTCGGCATGCGCGCCCGACTACGCACACATGTGCATGTCATCCCGTTGTCTGCGAGGGGTTGTTGAAGACTGCTGTTGTTTGATAAACAAGCGCGGGCACATAAAATCTGCTGCAAAGGATGAAAAGGGCCAACTCCGGCTGGGTTGGG
This sequence comes from Prorocentrum cordatum, assembly GCA_963575745.1. Lineage (NCBI taxonomy): Eukaryota > Dinophyceae > Prorocentrales > Prorocentraceae > Prorocentrum > Prorocentrum cordatum. The sequence goes on from CAUYUJ010017207.1 coordinate 121,968, forward strand.
ATGGTACGAGCTCATATTTAGGATGGGCCATTGGGCTGAATCACATGTAAAATGCACATCCCCAAGAGGTACCGAAAACTCCGGATTCGGGAGGGTGGTGGATCCTAGTTTGAAAAGGAAAACAAATGTGGTGCGAGGGTACGCAAAGCAACGCAGAGCAATGCCAAGCAGCGCAAAGCAACGCAAATCAACGCGAAGCAATGCAAAGCGAACGGCGACGAGGCGGCGGGCGGCGACGACTCGACGACGGCGACAATTTGGCGGACAGAGCGGCCCGCAGGCCAAGACGACGGACGGCAGCGAAGCGGCGACGAGGCAGCGACGGCGGCCGTATGGCGGCCCGAGCGGTCCGCAGGCACAGGCGACGGGCGGCGACGAGGCGGTGACGGCGGCCACATGGCGGCCAGAGCGGCCCACGGGCCCAAGTCTTCGAAGACAAATGAGAAATTCTAGACGTTTCGCGTAACCCCACCAGCCCATCCAGAAACGATGCCCAGAGGAATTGCCTCGATCAGGGAAGCGGGCAGCACACAGAGGAAGGGCCTCCGGAGGCTTGCAAAGTTCTCTGGGGAGGTGTCCCAGAGGCCTCCGTTTACGGTGTGTTTGGGGGCGTTTGGTGTGTTTTTTGGGGGCCCATGTTGGGTCTATTGGAGATTATTCTGCCCTCCTCGTGGGCTAATGGGGGGATTTTGGAGCCATCTTGGGACGGAAGGCGTGAGCTCGTGTTCCCCAGGTTGGGCCCCTCTTGGAGCCGTCTTGGGGACCTCGTGTGGGCAGCTCGGGCGATCGTGGGCGCCATCCGGGCCGTCTCGGACGTTCTGAATACCGAAAAGACGGTAATGCCAAAACCATTAACATGTATATGTATATATATATATATATATATATATATATATATGTATACACAAGCAAACAGACTACGATTATGGTTTCTTGGGCCGCCCTCCAAGAATTCCAGGGCGGTCCAAGAGGCGCCCAAAAAGGGACCTGAGGACATTCCAACTCGTGCCTCAGGGCACGGCGGCGGATATATGTGTGTGCATGTATGTTTGGATGTGCGTGTTGCCCACATTGCCACATGATCACGCATGTCCCCCACCTGCCACATCGTGATACAAATTATGCGTGGCATTATCAGCCCATACGTTTAGACAGATACTGCTGGCAAAGGGTACTACGATTTGGCGAAAGCTTTGAGCTTTGCACATCATCAAACGTGGTTCAGACTCCGTTCCCATCACCCTACTATGTGTTGTACACCCTAGTTCCTACCACACCCCTCGCTCGGTATTCCCCATATACACCTGCACACATCATATAAGACTTAATGTACACATTCCCGAATCGTGGTTCTCATGATTATGTCTGGTGGTGTTCGCCTTCGTGCGCCAGATAAGTATCAGAGAAGTACATGCATTGCCACGGTGTGCCCCGAACGACTACTTAGCACCCAATGTTAACGGGTGGGGAGGTTGATGTGGAGAGTTTCGACGCATGTCGCAATTTTCCCCATCAAGACGCGATCGCAAAGGATGTTTCGTGTTCTGTGTGTACCCACATGTCGGGATACGTGGTGAGCCCCCTTGCGGGCGTAGAACCATGTGCATCCAGGGAGAACATTGGGGGAGGCGGAAGGCCCAGATGGCCGCAGAGGGCCCCATGATAGTCACCACCGTGTCCCCAGCAGGCTGGCATTTATCCGCACACGGCCCGACAACCTTGCCAATACCCAAACGCCCGCATTCGAAGCCCACATCGGGAGCCTTGTGATCTTCGGGACATGCACAAGAAAAACAAAACTTCTGGAACAACTCAATTGGGTCATGCGTTTGCTATGCCAATACCTGGAGCCCAATGCGCATCACGGTTGTCATATTGGACAGTTTTCACCCGGTCTTTGATGGAGAAGAAGCGGTCCAGGAGACCCTCCCGGCAGCGCTGAGACCGCCCAGGACCCACCCAGACGGCCACAGCGTTGTTCGAAACAAGCATTATTACGCAGCGATTTGTCAAAACGTGTCGTTGGAACCATTCAAACGAAAAACATATCCATCTTCGGGCCGACATACATGGCAACCACGAAAGTATCGGTTTAGGTCGCAACACACTTATCTTCGATAGCCCGTCGCAGCTGTCTCAGCCACCCATGGAAGCGCGGAATTTGTCGCAGAGATGCCCATGACGGTGAACGTACGACCCGCGGCGCGGTCGGACCACGTGCGCATGCATTGGTGCAGTCTCCCGTCGCATTTGGGAGCGAGCAATCCTTCACGGCTCGCCCATCCCCACCAGTCCATTCAAAAATTTTAGACTCTTCGCGTAACCCCACCAGCACGCGGAGGGGCTCCCCCTCCAGCACCCGACATCTCACCCTCTCGGGCACGGCGGGGCCTGCCCGGCCCGTGCAGACAGGCCCCAGGCTCATACACTTTGCTGTCCGACGACGACAGCCAACCCGCTCGCCGGAGGCGGGGGGTCGGCCACTGCATCCCCCCCGCCTGCTTGGCGGTGGGCTCGACCCCTCCAGGTCACAGTTTTGGCAAGTACAGACTTGAGCGGCGGTTAGCTGCGACCCTGGAGGACCAACACCCACCATCCCCGTACAGGTATCATTCTCCGCGGGGACAGACCAACATCCAGCACAGCCTGATGTCCACGTAGGACCCCACCCTCCCTCGGCCTTTACAACCTTTAAGGACCCACCCACCATTTCGTTGTCTTGAGCGGCGGTTAGCTGCGACCCTGGAGGAACCAATAGAATCACCACTTCCCTGTCCGACGGGTTCGGGGCCAGGCCGAGGGGAGGGGCGGCGTTCCCCCCGCCTCTCCCCATCTGGGGCCAGGCGGGTGTCCCCCGCCCTTGGCCCTGGGGCCCGCCAGACGTACTGTCAGACGTCGGTGTTGTTGCCCCCCCCCCCTCCCAGGGCCGCCCGTGTCCCTCGCTGTTCGTGATTTGTCTCATCACTCTCAGCGGCGGTTAGCTGCGACCCTGGAGGACCACGTGGTGTTTGTTGGCGTTCCGGGAGTCTTGGGCGGAAGTGCCAAGCGGCGGGCTGGGTCTGGCTTTGCGTCCGATGACCCTCGTGTCCACCACTGCGCAGCTCCCCCCAGGCGCATCGCCCTATGACATCGGCACGCCCCGCTCGCACTGGCGCCACGTGCCCCGGGAGGTACAGCCCGATCTGTTCTCTTAGGGAGTCGCCTGCTCTGGTCTAGTTTCGCCTTCAGGGCACCACCACCACCAGTGCAGCTCCCGCCACTCTTCCCCGCTGGCGACGCTGACCACGCCAGCTAGTTCCCCCCCCCCTCTCAGAGGCTTCGCATTGCCGGCACGCGCCGCGTGGCTCACAGTCGCTCGGTTCCCCTTTGCGCTGTGGGGTGGTCTGACAGGGGCTGGCTTCGTTACGGAGTGGCACAGCCTTCCGCAGCAGGTACAGCCTTCCAGGCTCACCTTCAATTTCCCCAGTTGCGTTGCTCCACGGCTCACGATTGCTCAGCCTTTCTGGCTAGCTCAAGTCGTCAGGGCGTTTGGAGCCTGGCGCCCCACTGGCGACTAACCCAAATTGCCTCCCACTTGCCATCACCCAGCATGACGGACTTGACCATCTTGGCTCACGCCTCTACTGTGTGGGTCGTGCCATGGCAACCACCGAGTTCGGATACACTTTGTCTTGTGCACGTGCTCGAGCTCTCAGGATGCCGTCCGCGGTCAGCTCCCCTTTTCAGCTTCGCGGCTGCTGTGTGAGTGGGCCGGCCAGCCTGTGCCTGTTGTAGCTAAGACGCCTAGCTCGCGTCCCGGACTTTGCTCTTGCCGCCTGACCGTCGTCTCGCGGCCGCGACCAAAAAAAAAGTAACCCCACCAGCCCATCAAGAAACGATGCCCAGAGGAATTGCCTCGATCAGGGAAGTGGGCAGCACACAGACGAAGGGTCCCCCAGTAGAGGCCTTTTGGAGCGTCTTGGGGGCCTCTTGGCGGTCCCGGACGCCCCTTAGAGCGTCTTGGGTGCTTCGGAGAGCTTTTTGGTGCCTCTTGGGGGTCTCTTGGGAGCCTCTTGGAGGCCTCTTGGGTTCCTGTTGGGGCCTCCTGGGGCATCATGGGCGCCTCTTGGGGCCCTCTTGAAGCGCTCTTGGGAGCCTTGGGCGCGCTTTGGAAGCCTTCTTGGGCCACTTTGGAGCCATATTGAGGCCTCGGCGAGAAAGCCAAAAACATGGATTGTCCTAACGTTTTGGAAGGATTTGGGCATCTTCGGGGCCTCCTGGAGGAGCTCTTTGGCCTCTTGGAGCCGTTGTGGAGCGGTTTTGGGGCCTTTTGGAGCATCGTGGGAGCCATTTTGAGGCATCTTGGGATATCTTGAGCCATCCTGGAGGTCATCTTGGGCTCTCCCAGGCGCTCCTGGAGTCATCTTAATCAGTGCCCCCCCCCAGGAGGCCAAAATGTGGCCAAAATCTTCGTAAAACCAATGATTTAGGCATTGTCGCCGAGGCCTCTTGGAGCGTTTTGGGTGCCTCCGGGGGGCCGCTTGGGGCCTCTTGGGGGTCTCTTGGGAGCCTCTCGGGGGCATCTTGGGGGCCTCTTGGGAGCGTTTTGGGGCCTCCTGGCCACCTCTTGGGGCCCTCTTGGGGCACCCTTGGGAGCCTTGGAAGCGCTCTTGGGGCCATCTCGGCGGAGATCGATCCGAGAAGGGGGGTTCCCAAATTAGCGCCGCCCCCCCCAAGAGGCCAAAATGAGGCCAAAACCCGAGTTAAAACGCTACCGAGGAACCCCACATACTTAATCTAAATATGATGTGTTTGCTTATGTATATAATATATGCGCAATCCTGCGTTCTGGGCCCTCGTCGCCAATGTTCCCTATGTGTCATCCAACGCCATATAGCTTGAACCTCCTCCCTCTTCCCAGCCTTCTATCCTCCATCGAGGACAGGTTCGAGGTGGTCACCGAGGGCCGTTTCGTGGGGCGGCAAAAAGCAATGAGGTAATGCAAGACGATCTGCCACATCGCGCCTCGTCAGGGGGCCCATTGTGGAAGCCAGAGCCAATCAAACCCCTTGCGCAATCGCTCTAGGGAGCCTCTAGAGCGATCCTTTCTCCCTCCCTTCATGCTGCATTCTCCCGCACCCCTGCCTCCCCTTTTCACCTGGGCGGGCGTACTTTTCTTAGCTTTGTCTCATGCAGTCTCCACGTGTCCCCGCGTCTCTTCGACGGAGAGTCTCTGAGCCGCGCGCGCAAAGGAGCTGCAAACCAGACATAATCCACCTGCATGCAATCTGCGAGTGACCTTCGATGAAAAATCTCTGGGCTGCGGTTGGCACGTGGACAACGGATGGGCGGGCGATCAGAAAACGTCAAGCAGCGGCGCAGGCCGCGCGAATTCGACGCGGCTGGAGAGCGCTGCCTTTGTCGGAAAGACTCCGGCGCCCGTGCTTTCCAACGACCTCACGCCGCCGGCAAGATCCATTGGCGTTCCAGAGCGAGGGCCTCGATCTCCCGCGTCTCCGTAGCCATGCGCTCATCAAACTTCTGGAGGGCTTTGAGCACGGACGGAGGTGGGCCCTTCTGCAAGACCTCCCGTGGCGGTGGCCGAAGCAAGAGCATGTCTTCCATGCAAGTGGCTCTGCTGAGCATCACGTACAGGTGCAGCCACCAGGTCTCGTCTCTTTCTTCCGGTCTGCCGATGCTCTTGTCCTGCGCGCAGTCGATGGTCACCCCGGTGCGGATCGTCTGGCCCTGTGACGCGGTGGATGTCAAGAAGCGCCCGTGCGTGAGCACGTACCCATACCTTTTGACCCGGTGCGTTTTGTTTGCGTTTGTCCACTTGAAGTTCGCCTCCATGAGCGGGAAGCAGAAAAGGCCGTTCGCCTTCTCTTTGTCGATTCCCAAAGAGTTGGCGAGGGCGGCGACCACGTCCGGGACTCGCAGCGCCGGAGCAACTGTGCGGAACGACGCGCTCGTTTGGATTGAAACATCCCGACGCCTCCAAGGCTTGCAGTGGACCAGGGCCTGCACTACGGCGTTGAGGTAGCACGTATTCCCGAAGTTGGGCATGCACACGGACGTCAGGTAGAGGTTCGACAGGTCGTCTGTAACGCCGGCAAAGAAATCGAATATTCTTTCCTTTGCGAACGAGAACGAATCCGCGTGGGCGAGGCTCATGCGTCTGAAGTCCGTCCAAGCAGCGAGCACCTGTGTGATGCGTTTGGCCCTGACCGGGTCGGGGCGCGGGTCCTCCTGGTCAGCCGTGTAGAGAAACTTCACCGCCTCCAGCCGCTCTGCCAGGGCAGCCTGCCGCGAGGGGCGCGCTGGGCCTTCCACGTCACGCAGAGAGTCGATGCCATGATGCCCCGCGGCGGTTCGAAACGTCCAACGCCAAGGGGCGACGTCGCTGACCTCCCCGTAGAACTTGGCGCTAGCTACGCCGAGCACGTCAGGCTGCAATGCGAACAAATGAAGGGTGGGTACATCCATTTCGTAGTTCTTGGCGCCGTTAGAATACCTGTTGAGGGCGTGCCACAAGTTCGCATCGGCACCCCTTTTGGACGGCCGGTACTGTGGATCATCCGCTCGTTTCTCTGCAAACGATTTGTGCCATGCGACAGCTTTCTCATCCGCCTGGGCACACAAACAGGTCACCGCGACCGACTCTCGCAGGCTCTGCGACCAAGGTCCTTGCAACTAACGATCGTCCTCCTCCGCGGGCATAGGAGAAAGCTGAATGCGAGGGGTGCCAGTGGAACGAACAGAGCTTGCCAGCAAGACAGCCGGAGACCGCGGCGGAGTGCAAGTCTGCATGGGCGGGGCCCTCGTCGGCGCAGCCTTCGTTGGCGAAGCCTTCGTAGGCGTGGCATGCGCTGCGGAGGGAGAAGACTCTAGGTCAGCGCCCGCGCTGCCGGCCTCGCGCATTCGCCGGACCTTTGCAGGCGGCCCGCCGTCGTCGCCTTCCTTCTCCTCCGGCTGATCCGACAGAGCCTCCGAGGCGAAGCCGCCCGACGCAGGGTTCCGCAGGAACGCCACCAGGCACTGCCTCTTGCCGTGGTCGTCCATGTCGGAGTACTTCGCGTAGAGCGTATCGGGCCACCCATTGTGAAGTTAGCGGCGGTACGCATTAAATGCGGACAGCGCAACTCCGCTTGAGCATCTGCGAGAGCTCTCCACGCTGACCCCGCCACCCATCTGAATCATTGCGTTCTTCATCGCCAAACACGGGGGTGGCAGCGCGTCCATGGCATTTTTGGGCGGCATGACTGCCACACGCAGGCACTACAGGCGCGCCCGCGTGAAAGCGCAAGCGCGCCGAGCCGGCTTGAACCAAAGTGTCTACAGTTCTGAATGGGACGCGAACTCTCGCCAGCGCAGACCTATGGTGTCGAGACATTGCCACGCCTGCCACGCTCTGCGAGCCCGAACCGGATGACACCCCCACCCCCAGCTCATCCCTCTGTGCTGTCGAGGAAGTGCCACGCCTGCCACGCTTTGCGAGCCCGAAACGGATAGCGTCCCCACCCACAGCTCCCCCCCTGTGGTGTCGAGGAAGTGCCACGCCTGCCACGCTTTGCGAGCCCGAAACGGATAGCGTCCCCACCCACAGCTCCCCCCCTTGTGGAGTCGAGGAAGTGCCACGCATGCCACGCTTTGCGAGCCCGAAACGGATAGCGTCCCCACCCACAGCTCCCCCCTTTGTGGTGTCAAGGAAGTACCACGCCTGCCACGCTTTGCGAGCCCGAAACGGATAGCGTCCCCACCCACAGCTCTCCCCTGTGGTGTCGTGGAACTGCCACGCCCGCCACGCTTTGCGAGCCCGAAACGGATAGCGTCCCCACCCACAGCCCCACCCCTGTGATGTCGAGCCCGAAACGGATAGCGTCCCCACCCACAGCCATCCCCCTGTGGTGTCCAGGAAGTGCCACGCCTGCCACGCTTTGCGAGCCCGAAACGGATAGCGTCCCCACCCACAGCTCCCCCCCTGTGGAGTCGAGGAAGTGCCACGCCTGCCACGCTTTGCGAGCCCGAAACGGATAGCGTCCCCACCCACAGCTCCCCCCCTGTGGTGTCGAGGAAGTGCCACGCCTGCCACGCTTTGCGAGCCCGAAACGGATAGCGTCCCCACCCACAGCTCCCCCCCTGTGGTGTCGAGGAAGTGCCACGCCTGCAACGCCCTGGGCCCCCAGTGGTGCCGAGAAAATGCAGCGCCTGCCACGCTCTGCGAGCGTGTCAAGCTGAGCTGAGCCGAGCTGTGCTGTGCTGAGCCGTGCTGGGCTGTGCTGAGCTGTGCTGAGCTGAGCCGAGCTGTGCTGTGCTGAGCTGAGCTGTTTTGAGCTGTGCTGTGCTGTGCTGCGCTGTGCTGCGTGCTGAGCTGAGCTGAGCTGCGTGCTGAGCTGAGCTGAGCTGTGCTGTGCTGTGCTGTGCTGTGCTGTGCTGTGCTGTGCTGTGCTGTACGAAGAGTGAGGTGTGTGTGTGTGTGAGTGTCGCGGGTGCGGCGAGGCAGGGAAGAAAACCAGAACCCCACGAAGCATGTGGGGAATGAGTTGGGCTTCCTCGCCGAGGCCGTTTTGGACGCCTTGACCGCTCGCGGGGCGCCCCGTCCAGGTCCAGGGGAAGGGGTGGGGGGAGGGGTCAAGCTACCCACCCGCCCGCAAGCCGTCTAGTTCACTCCCACCCGCCCTCCAAACGCATAAAGTAACACCCGAGCCTCAGCATGCTCAACGGTCGTCTTTGGATGGGCAGCTACTGGGAACCAAAACCGACCCCATGTGCGCGACGCTGGGGCGAGGAGCGCCACGCGTGCCAGGCGCGCCACGCGCGCCAGGAACCCCTGGGAACCGAGCCTGACAGGCACGCTTGGTGAGCCAGATGCGCCACGTGCCTCCGCGTGCGCCAGGTGTGCCGCATACTCCAGCCGCACCAGGTGCGCCACGTTAGGGGCACGAGCAGAGTGTGTCAGCTGCGCCTGCGCACGTGACAGCACACACATCTGGAAACATGTCGTCCCCCACGATCCTCGACGAAAACGAGTGCCCATCATTTGTGTCTGTTGGGCCTGCGCACAGCAGGCCATACGCCAACACCCCCGCCGTCCCTGTCAAAAGCCACTTGACTGTGATCGCGGGGTGGCCGCGCACGATCCAGATTTAGCCGCGAGGTGCGTTTCCTATTGTTTTCTGTCAGGAATGGTACCCCTACACACAGCAGGCAATATGCTGACACCCCCGCCGTCCCTGTCGAAAACAATACGAAAAGCTCGCGGGCCTCACGAACATGATCCAAGATTTTACCCAGAGTGTTTTTTTGACAGGGATGGTGGCGGGGGCCGCATCGGGTTGGCCGCTCATGCTCCACATGTGGAGGCAGGGTGCGTTTTGTACTGCTGTCTGACAGGGGTGGTGCTCATCGCTCCTGGTTGGCAACCGGTCGCCTGGGGGAGGGGGTGTATATCAATATGGGAACCGTGATAAGCCGCTCCCCGAGGGGGAAGAAGGGAGGTGGAAGAGGAAACGCTCTAGACCACCAACGCCCAGAAGGCTGGTGGGATTCTGGACGCTTCGCGTAATCCCACCAGAATGCCCCGTTTTCCCCGATTTGTTCTGCATGTTGCACGAATTATCTGGCTCTGTGCCCCAGCCAGCCTGATTGACACGCCCTCTGGACTCTTCCTTGCGGGCCGCAGATCAAAAAAAATAATCCCACCAGCTCGGCTGGGCTCCCGGTTCCCTCGCCACCTCGGTGGTGCCATTTCCCACCTGTCCTGGCCTCTCCTTACCGCGTAAATCGCGGTTTCGCCTCCCTCTTGGGTGGGGGCTATTGGCGCTTGTGGTTCAGCCTAGGCACCTTCGTGTCTCCACCACGCCGCGGCCGCGACTTCGGCTGCAGTGCCGGTGTTCAACCCTCCGCCGTCTGTTCGCGTTTGTCGCCATCCCTGGTGTGCCGACCGCGGACAGCGCCCTCCCCTTTCGGGGCCCTGGTGTGCAATTTTGCTGGCGCCACCACTCGCGCCCGTCTGGCCTTGGCTTGCTTCTTGGGTCCCTCTGAGTTGCCCACCCTGGCCACATCGTGGTGCCCCCACGCGCCATTTTGGCCGCGCCGCAGCTTCTGCTGCTCAATTCACTCGCATTCAATTCGGTTCGTGGCTGTTGGTCCACCTGGCTTTGGCCACCCTGGTACTCTGCTGCCCCGTTGGTGTCCACGCCTCTGCATAGGGCACACAATTCGTCTCGTTACAGTCGGTTCACTTGGCTCTGCCCACCCTGGTACTCTTGCAGTTCCGTGGGTGCATACGCTTCTGCATATAATTCACTCGCAGTTTGCAGACCCTGGCAACCGACCACCCTGGCAGCCAGCCCATCCTTGCAGCGCGTTGCATGCGTGCACCCTGGCAGTGCAGCTTCCCAGCAGTTGCAGCCAGCCCCCCTTCACTCGCCGGCCTGCCCGCCGAGGTGCTGCGTGAGGCTCCGGCCCACCGCTTTAGGTTAGTTTGCGCGGCCCGCTCTGACTGGACTCGCCGCTGGCGCTCTCGCCTGCGGCCGCTGACTAAAAAGTAACCAACCCACCAGCCCATCCAGTAACGATGCCCAGAGGAATTGCCTCGATCAGGGAAGCGGGCAGCACACAGTGGAGGCCTCTTGGAGCGTGTTGGGGGCCTCTTGGCGGTCCCATACGCCTATTAGAGCGTCGTTGGTGCCTCGGAGAGTTTCTTGGGGGTCTCTTGGGAGCCTCTTGGAGGCCTCTTGGGCGCCCGTTGGGGCCTCCTGGGGCCTCCTAGGCCTCTTGGGGCCCTCTTGGAGCGCTCTTGGGAGCCTTGGGAACGCTTTTGGGGCCATCTTGGAAGACATCGATCAAACAAGAGGGGGGCATGAATTAGCGTTGCCCCATCGGGAGCCCAAAAAGTCGCCTTTGGGGGCGCTTTTGGGGCGTTTTTGGAGCGCTCTTGGGGCCGTCTTGGGGCTCTATTGAGCCTCTCTTAAAGCCCTCTTGGGCCATCTTGAAGCCATCTTGAGGCCGTGGATGGCCATCGGAAATGAGAAGGCGAGAAACGCCAAAAACATCGATTACCCTAAACGCTTTTGGAAGGATGTTGGCCTCTTCGGGGCCTCCTGGGGGAGTTTTTTGGCCACTTGGAGCCATTTTGGAGCGGTTTGGGGGCCTCCTGGAGCATCGTGGGAGCCATCTTGAGGCATCTTGGGATATCTTGAGCCATCTTCGAAGTCATCTTGGGCTCCCCCGGGCGTTCCTGGAGTCATCTTAATCAGTGCCCCCTCCCAGGAGGCCAAAAAATTTTAGTAAAATCCATGATTCGGGCATTGTCGCCGAGGCCTCTTGGAGCGTCTTGGGTGCCTCTGGGGGGCCTCGCGGGGCCTCTTGGAGGTCTCCTGGGAGCCTCTTAGGGGGCATCCTGGGGGCCTCTTGGGAGCGTTTTGGGGCCTCCTGGCCACCTCTTGGGGCCCTCTTGGGGCACCCTTGGGAGCCTTGGGAGCGCTCGTGGGGCCATCTCGGAGGAGATCGATCAAAGACGGGGGGGGTCTCAAGTAGCCCCCCACCCTCCAGGAGGCCAACATGGGGTCAAAACCTTAGTATGACCAATGATTTGGGTTTCCTCGCCGAGGCCGTTTTGGACGCTCAAACTACCCGCGGAGCCCCCCGTTCAGGTCCAGGAGAGGGGGTGGGAGGAGGGGTCAAGACACCTTCCAGATAGCAAGCCGTCTAGCTCACTCCCACCCGCCCTCTCAACACATAAGGAACATCCGAGCCTCAGCAAGTTCCGCGGTCGTCTTTGATGGACAGCTACTGGCAACCAAATCCGAGCACATGTGCGCGACGTTGGGGCGAGGTGCGCCACGCGCGCCAGGCACGCACCCTTGGGGCCCGAGCGTGCCAGGCATGCCTAGTGCGCCAGATGCTCCCACCAGCCGCGCCAGGTGCGCCACTTCCAGGTCACGTGGAAAGTGTGTCAGGTGCGCCTGCGCATTTGGCAGCACACATCGGGAAACATGTCGGCCCCCACCATCCCTGTCGAAAACCAATGCCCATCATTGTGTTTGGTGGGCCTGCGCACAGCCGGCCATACGCCACCACCCTTGCCGTTCTGACAAAAACCACTTGGCAATGATCGCGGGGTGGCCGCGCACTATCCATATTCAGCCGCGAGATGCATTTTGCATTGCGTGTCTGTCAGGGATGGTCGCCCTGCGCGCAGCAGGCATGCTTACACCACCGCCGTCCCTGTCGAAAAACAGTACAAAGTGTCCGCGGGCCTCACGAAACATGACTCCAAACTTTGCCCCAAAGTGTATTGCGTACTGTTTTTTGACAGGGATGTTGGTGGGGGGTCCGCACCGGGTTGGTTGCGCACGCTCCGAATTTGGAGGCAGAGTGCGTTTTGTATTGTTTTTTTGAAAGGGATGGTGGGGGGGGTGCCCTCATGGTGTTTACTAATAGGGAACAGTGATCAAGACACCCTCTCCGCACGCAAGACGTCTAGCTCACTCCCACCCACCCTCCCACCACATAAGTGGTGTCCGAGTCTCGACATAGCCAGGGGTCGCCACTGGATGGACAGCCACTGGGAACCAAAGCGGACGCCAGGTGCGCGACGCTCGCCGCGGGTTCCATATGCGGTTGGTGTGCCATCCTTATTCAAAACGTGATGCCCCCCCCGTCCACATGGTTCAGATGCTGATGTGGGGGGCATCAGCATTGTTCTGGGCCTGCGCACAGCAAGCATCATCATGCGGGCACCACCGCCGTCCCTTTCAAGAAACAATACAACGTGATCGCGGGTGGCTAGCACAATACCCACGACGTTGTCGCAAGGTGCACTGTGCATTGTTTTTGACACGGATGGTGGTCCTGCACAAACCCGGTGCCCCGCCATCCTGATCAAAAACAATACAACATGCGCACAGGGCGCCAGCGCACTATCCAGATTGTGCTGCAATGGGCACGTCGTATTGTTTTTTGACCGGGATCGTGAAGGGTGTTGGCAGGGTGGGCCCCGCAACGTGCATTTTGAATCGTTTTTTGAAACGGATGGTGGGGAGGGGGC
>CAUYUJ010017207.1:140000-172500 GCA_963575745.1 Prorocentrum cordatum
GGTCATTGCAAATTTCACTTCAAGCGATTCATATCATATCGAACACTTGTGATTCCAGCTTTCTCCAAGCCTTCAAACGTTATCTACGTGGTGTGTGCTATGATCAATTTTATTTTGAAACGAGAATCTATTATGTAAAACGTTGTTTCTGTTAGAACCGCGAAAACAATTTGTATGTCCAAAATACCAGAACCAGAATTAGATTCTGCACAAGTAAATATTGCGTTTTGTAAATTCAACAAAAAAAACATGACATATAAATGAAAACCTCTCGATTGTATAAAATAGAAAAATTACATGCACAAAAAAAAACGTGTTAACATGCGTTTTGCTGGTAAATCGTAACATCTAACCACCCGATAAACCGATTGTTGTACTCGTGTCTTCAATCATAAAACGTTCTGCGTGTTATATCGCACATTTCGATTTACATGCAACCATATTTTAATCGTTCAACGCATATTGCGATAAGTGCAATTATTCTGACAATGATTTACAAACATTTATTGCAGAACGTGAAGAAGTATTGATATTTGGGGATTACGTTGTCGTTCTTTGTTTTCTCACTCTTTTGGTACGGTATCGGCTTTTTATATGGTTCGAATGGACGCCGCTTCGGACCGCGTTTTTTTAGTTCGATGCACTGAATTGAGTGTCTTTTTGTTTCTCTTGGACTTTTGCCAATGCTTGAGAAATGCTCTACGCCGCGCACGGTTCCATATCCAAAAACACCTGTTCCACATGAGTTTGATTAGCTTGTTCCATTGCCATCAACTGTGCCGTCTCACCTGGATTCGATTCGCGTCGATATGAAATTCGAATCTTGGTCATCCACACTGGAAATAAGAACATGATGTATGGAAACATTCTCTCCGCTTCAAGCGGACCAAACATGTGATGTAGGAAGTCTTGAGCGATATTGCTTCGCATTCGGCCGAATAGCTACGGAGTACATACTCAAAGACAACACCATATTATAAGTACATGGAATCGTCTGGCTGGCCACCCAAGCAAAGATATTCCATCGACACTTGCGCAGCCACGAAGCGTGTGAGAAGGTCTTCTCGGGATGTACCAACCATTTCGATTGCCGATAACGGAAACCAGCTATAGTTTTGAATAGAAGTATCTACAGTTTTTTTTTTTGAAATACTCTGTTCTCCCTTTATTTTTCGGGTTTTCACTTCTTTTTATTGTTTATCTTTTCTTCTGGCTTGTTTCCAACATTGGATATGTATCGAACTCTCTTTTCTTTTGCTTGTTCTTTCTCCTCTTATTCTTATAAGCGGTCGACTTAGATTCGATACGTGTACTTCATCTAAATCTAGATTTAAATGACCGACTATGATTCGACATATATACATTTGAATCTAGATTTAAATGATTTCATATCATATGAATCAGCACGCGTTCCACGATTTTCATTTAAATCCAGAATTAAATGATTTTAAATCTAGAATCCAGTGTCTACCACGTATTATATATATATATATATATAGAGAGAGAGAGAGAGAGAGAGAGAGAGAGAGAGAGAGAGAGAGAGAGAGAGAGAGAGAGAGAGAGAGAGAGAGAGAGCGAGAGAGAGAGAGAGAGAGAGAGAGAGAGGAGAGAGAGAGAGAGAGAGAGAGAGAGAGAGAGAGAGAGAGAGAGAGAGAGGACTAAAATCACGAGTCGCAAATATTACTAGATTTTTTTTTGTTTTTTTTTTTGTGGCGCGTTTTTTTTTTTTTTTTTTTTTTTTTTTTTTTTGTTATTGAAAAATAATTCCCGAGTTTAGTTTTTTTCTCCGTGTTTATACACAGATAATCGGTCAAAAGATATTGAGTTGAAAAAAACCGACATAGAAAGATAATTCCTGTTTTGAGGTCAGAGATCATTGATATGGCATGGATTTGTTTTCTAGAATCTCACTCCCGGAAGTATTTCCGATTCCTAGGGTTTTATTTGAATGTTCTAGTAGAGTTAGCAGAATTGTCGGAATTACCGATTGTATAAGAGAGTCTCCATAAAGCAAGGGTCAGAATATTAGTTGTTAATTCCTATGATTGCTTCATATAGTTTCGTATTTAGTGAGTTTTTGTGTTGTGATCAAATATATTATAAAACATGTGAATGTGAGTTGGTCATGCAATCGGAATACGTACATTAATAATAATATCAAACATTTGTCGGGAGTCACGATTCTACATAGCATTTTCAGAGTGCAAGTCTGTGTTGGTTTGAAGAATTATGAACATAAAGAGAATATGTGTTCGAATTGCGCTTATATAATCAGTTTTTAGGAAATATTTTTAGTGTTTCCATGGCGTGCATGTTTTCTTCTTTTTGTGAAACATATTATTATTATTATTATTTTAATATATATATATAGATTAGTTGTTCGAATGTGTATTGTATATACATTCGCGGTATCGTCATATTTCAGATCTAAAAAATGGTGTCTCATTTTTTATTAAAAGAATAATATATACATATATATATATATGTTTGATAAGTGTTGCATGGTACAGTTTAGAAACAAATCAGTGTTTCATTGGCACATACAGATCATTAGTGTCGTGTCTAGTGATATAGGTTTAGTTTTGTATTTTCATAACACCTGTGGCATTATACATGATTAGAAATCTCGATTCTAATTTAAACTAATGAGTATAGTGAGAGGCAAAGAATTTCTCCAGTGTGTAATTTATTGTCCACACGATCAAAATTTAGCAAAGTGCCATGACGCTTGTTTGCAGTAAAATTGGGATTGGTGGCATTTTCCAGACTGAGATGGGGCGCATAAGATTTGTTGTGCTGATTTTCAGCTTTCTTCCCGCCTTTTTCATCTCTCGTTCACTGAGCAGTGCGTGCGACAAGTTTTTGGGGCAGCGTTGGGCTGGTCGAGCACAGTTTGATTCGCGCGGCAGTGAAGAATGGTGGCAGCCATCGTTTTTTTTTTTTTTTTTTTTTTTTTTTTTTTTTTTTTTTTTTTTCCCCCTCTCTCTCTCTATTTTGCTGCTAAGGGAAGTTGTTCTCGTGAAAAGAAGGTCACGCTGTTTTCGGGGGCGTTTCCAGAGCATCGAAAGCTTTATTTTTTAGCTCCCAGTGTTTGCAAGGTGAACATTCCCTGATGTCGAACGGAGTTTGTATTTGATATGTCCTGCAGAATTGCGTCTTCCGATGGAATTAGTTCTTTTTCGAATTCGCAGATGAAGATTTCTACGTGTTCTGGCGTTCCTCCGCGCCGACGTGGCACGAGTCTGGACTTGTTACGAGCCGCGTGTTGAATATGTTCTCTCGCCTTTTTCGCTGCCAGCGGGTCTTTTTGCTCGGTCAATTGTGGCGCGTGCCGGGTGGCAAGCATCTTCGTGCGAGCATAGACGTTATACGAGAAAACGCATGTCGAATCCTGAGAATGACCGTGGCTTACAATTGAACCCCAATCAATTCTTCGAAGTAGTTGAGGGACTCCTTGCAATTTCTTGTGCATTGTTTGTTCATGGAACGAATGCATTGAATGCGTGAATTTGACAGAGTTTTTTTCTCCTACATTTGTATTTTTTCTCTACATTATGATGGGTGGGCAATCAATTCGTTTCAAAAAGTTACGTTATCATTTTTTCTTTCCGTATGTGTTCTGTGTTTGCAGCGTCATCTTCTTTGACATTGATACAGTTGTTTATTTCATTGAGCGTTCGTTTTTATGTAATATTTCAAATGCATTGATTCGATCATTTTTTTTTTTTTTTTTTTTTTTTTTTTTTTTTTTTTTTTTTTTTTTTTTTTTTTTTTTTTTTTTTTTTTTTAAAAAAAAAAAAAAAACAAATATCTTATTATTCTTCTTCTTCTTCTTCTTATTATTATTTATTTATATATATAATATACATATTCGTATTATTATACAAAAAATATCTATTTCAGGCTATAATTCATTTTTTTGCCTAGGGCAGGGTCTCTTTGCTGCCTGGTGAGTGGGCTGGCCGGTTCGCAGCGCGTCTTGTAGCTAATTGGCTTATTCGTTACATGTTTGTCCGTGCGTTTTCGTTTGCGGCCGCGGAACAATATTTTCTCTGCAGGTGTCGGTATGTGCGGTGCATCCATATTTCTCGTCTACAGCAAAAACCACATATGATTATTAGTTCGAAGCTTGTACCAAAGCGCACAGAGATGACACGCGGCGGAAGCAGAAGCGAGAGTGCGAGCAGAGGGAAACGGTCGAGGGCAGCTCACAGGGAAACGATAGAAGGGGGTAGCAGTAGTTGTTGTAGTAGTAGTATTAGCACTAGTAGTAGTAGTAGTAGTAGTAGTAGTAGTAGTAGTAGTAGTCGTAGTAGTAGTAGTAGTAGTAGTAGTACTAGTAGTAGTAGTAGTAGTTGACGCAGTAGTAGTAGAAGTAGTAGTGGTGGTGGTGGCTGCTATTATTATTTTTACTACTATTAGTACATTTACCCGACCATTATTCGTATTAGTACCAGTAGTAGTATTAGTACTAGTAGTACTACTTTACTTTTATTACTACTATGGCCACTAGTACTGTTACTACCTCTACTACTACTACTACTACTACTACTACTACTACTACTAGTTATATTTCTTGCTATTACGACGACTGTTCATAGACTACTAAGTAGTGTTATTTTTGGCCAGGTAGGAAAACATCACTTTGCGGGTTCATATTTTCTGTCTCGTTGGGCAGCAAGAGAATCAATTTGCAAGTTAATACTTTCTGTCTCGTTGGGCAGCAATGGGCAGCAGAAGGATTAACTCGCCAGTTTATATTCTTTGCTGCCGGTGGGAAATCTGAAGAATTAGCTCCCAAGTGAATGCTTTTTCGGTCGTTGGAAGCCTGGTAGAGAGTATTAACTCGCGAGTTAATATTTTCCTGGAGGTGGATGTGCGTACCCGAAATGAAAAGTATGAAGTCACGAGAAAATTCTTTTGTGGGTCGTGACTCGATTGTTGTCGATATATATATATATGTATAAATATTCCGTTGTTGTCGGTGCCGTGTATGGCATGGCTTCGTGAGTTTGTTGTGCAGCGTAGGTCCAAAATGATGAAATGACGTCTGTTATAAGTGTTTGATTGTAGAGGCAGAAAACATATAATGTTGAAATTGCAAACGAAACAAACTGTATAATCTTGAAAGATCGATTTTTATAGTTAATCACACAATTAGTTAAATGATATATTGCAATCATATTTGGAACGCGTATACGTAATCCTGAATTGTTGATATATACAGATTCACGCACACACATAATATGTTGAATTTGTGTAGACTGAATGAGATAATACTCCGTGTATTTAAGTAAATATCACCGTTCGAATTGTCGGAAAATGTGCAGAATCATCAAAACTTAGATTTATAAAGCAATCTTTTTTTTCGTAAAAATCACAAGTTTACTAGAATTAATGCTGTGGAACCTAAGAATACATCAATCCTTAAGCGACAAGTTCTCAATCTTGCTTTAGATTTTGGAACCGGTTGTGGCAATAGTCCGACATCCGAGATTCACCGAACACGAATCGAGACAGTATCAGTAGACGTTCTGAGAGATTTTCAATCATTTGACTAAGTTTCAACTTATTATTCATGTTGTTTGATTCTAAAAAGTTGATTATCTTATTTTATATGCATTAGACTCAGTGTTTTGTTAACATTATATTCGAGTTTCGTGAGGGAAGAGTTTAGCGAATAATCCAAGCGAAATTCTCCAAAGAGTGTGGAAAGACGCTTCATTTTGTTAAATGTTTTCCGTATTTTTGTACTACTGTAAGATATTTTGCTGTGCGATTCCCGTGGATTCATTAGAAAATAAAAAATATTGTATATATAGTTTGTTTGGCAAGTCCGATGTATCCACATAAAGTATTGTGTATAGCCAAAAAGACTGCGGGGAGTGCGATTCGGTGTTTCAGAGCTAGTTTTGGCAGCAGACCGAGTTCAGGCAGAATTGTCAGAGGCAGGGTTTCTATGGCTTTTATTTCCATTGCTGCGCCGAACAGGTTTGGTGAATGATCGAATTCGAGATGACATTAAAGAGCCGATCTTGTCCATGATTCCACAGTGATAGGTACCCAACCGATCTAAGATTGAGGTGACGAGTAGGAGAAGCGAATATTGTGGAAACCTGTATGTTCGCCGACATCCTATGTTCACCCGAAGCAACGTGAAAGAAACGAAGTTTGCGGTAAAGATGCGGTCCATGGAAAACGCCTTCCATATCACGTAGTTCTGACCTTTGATCGAGAAGTTTTTCAAACAGACTGACTTTTCGGTGGACGTGTTTTTCGCCAATTTCAGCTTCAAGCGCCCCCGCCGCGTTGCCATTTTGGCTTTTATTTCATTATTACCAATGACTATTAGTATGTATTTTAATTTTTCCTCATTTTGTAGTGTTTTTTTGTGTTGTTTTTTGGTTTCTCTATTTTTAATCCAAATTTCGGCGAACACGGACGCATGTTCGCACCGGCGCCAGCTTTTCCGGGGGCAGGAGGTTGCGCGGCGCGAGCCGCTCGCCCTTTTTTTTTTTTCCTCCTCGTATTCCGCCTTCGCCGATTCGACGTCGCCAAGTTTTCGATCTGGTTTAGCCGCATCTCCGGCTATCCGGGCCTCTAGTCTTCCTTCTCGTCTTTGTTCCGCTCTTGCTCTTCCCCTGCCATTCCGTCTCAATTTCCGATCACAGACTTTTTCCTTTCTCGTTCGTATCGTCTACCTCCAGACAGCGGTTTTGGCGACTGCGAGCCGACGCTGTCTGTTGATTTTCTGAATCTCACCATGCTCAGTGTCAATATTCGTATTTCATGTGAATTGAGGAGAGCTATCTGCGAGATTATAGTTTTTATCTTCTCTTTCTGAGATCGTCTGCTTATTTGAAATTTGGATGAATAATTGAATGGCAGAGCCAGCGCTTGCAGGATACACACTGATCGCTCGTAACGACAGTGACCACCAGTCCAGTGAGTTGCAGTTTCCGTAGTTGATTTTCTAGTTTTTTGTGTATTCGGTTTCTCGTTTCCTCCTCGAATTGGTTTGGATTTTCGGGCGTTGCAGTTCTGGACCCGTTCTTGTAGGCTGTTGGTATCGAAGTGGAATCTATCCTTGCTCTCGGTTCCGATTGGTCGTCTTTGTCTAGTCAGGCTGTCGGATCAACCATAGTTGGAGACGTGGACGTTCACCGCCGTGCATGGCTCGCACAGTCGCATTCCACGACCCCGGAGGAATTGCTTTAAAGAAGTGGGTGCTCGAGCACGGATTTAAGAATTGGTGCAGAAACCGACCCGCGGGATCTTTTAGATGTACTGAAAACTGATGCGCTTAGTTTAATGCAAGGCGAGGTGGTGAGTGAACTTACCGACCATTGTGCGGTCTCGATTCGTTTCTTCTGCCCTCCCCCTTCGAAGAGATCGTTCGTGAAGTATGCTATGGCATTTTAAGAACGCAGATTGGAGATCGATGCGCAGAGCAATTCGTGCACAGGATTGGTCGTGGATCTTAGCTTCTGACGTTGATGCCGCTGCAGCGCAGATCACAGAAATCTTGATGCGTTTCCTTCGATGTTTGTGTCGTTGTTTTTGCTTACGAATTGAGCATCTCACCCTTGGCTGACGGACGAATGCTTGCGCGCAGTAAAAAGAAAGACATCAGCTTTTGGTGCAGACGATTTGCTTTCGCATCTCGTGATTGTTCTGACTGTCTGCTGCGAGCGCATACGGCGTACGTGGAGCGTATGCGGTCGAAATTGCGCGGTCTTCGCCGGGGTTCGACAGCTTGGTGGCGAGTATCGGGCCGGATTTTAAGTAGAGTGTCGAAACCAATTAGCTCTCCGCTTAAGCGGCAGGACGGCAGCTGGGCGGTCGCAATCTATGACAAAGCTGAACTCTTCGCATTTTATTTACCAGCAAGTGGAGCTTGCCGGCTGCCGAGCTTAATATTTTTACAGATGTATTTGTTGGCACATCCTCAGGAGAACAGCTTTCTGCGCTTACGAACCCGGGATGCCGAGAAGATTCTCAGCAGCCTCCGGGTTGACAGTGGTGCAGGTCCGGACCTTCTCCGTGCTTGAGTGCTGAAGTTTTGTGCTGCAGAGCTCGCTTTGCCAGTCACTTTACTTGCCAGGCGGATTGTGGAGCAGTCTCGTTGGCCAGAATGCTGGTGCGTGCATTGGATCTGCTTTTTGGACAAAAAACGAGCGGTAGAGGATCCAGACAATTACCGCGGCATCCATTTGACTGCTCAGCTTTCGAAAGCCGTGGATGGGGTTCGTCGGGAAGTTGAGTGTACCGCGTTTGGAGCGTGTGGGATCCTCCGGACCTTTTCAATTTGCGTATCGTCAGGGGCACGTGGCCGAGATGCTGTCTTGTGCTTCACTGTAGCTCTCTTTCTGTCTAGGATGCAGAGTCGCACATTGTTGTTCAGATGTATCCGGGGCATTTGGCCATGTTGATTCAGACAGATGGCTCGCCAAGTAGCTTCTTTGGTGTCCCTGCTCCCCTCCTTGCCGTCGTCTCCAGCTGGCTTCGGGAAAGATCCGCCTGTGTCGTTGTCAGCGGGCAGATACCGAATCCTATCGCCATGAGAGACATGGTGGACCAAGGCACAGTGTGGGGTCCTCCTCTTTGGAACCCATTCTTGTCTGATGCGTGCGTTGCTATAGGAGGGGCTGGTTTCGACGAAGTGGTCTACGCAGACGATTTAAATGCTTTCCGGAGGCTCCCGCCGTTGCCATTGACGGCGAGGCGCAGACCTTGATGTCGCAGTGCCAAGCTTGTCTACGCAAGCGGGGGCGCGCGAACCGAGTAGTGTTCGACGGCGGACAGAAAGCTTGCACATTCTCTCGAGGGCCGCTCCTGTTGGAGACACTATTAAGATATTCGGCATTCTTCTCGATGCCAGACTCCTAATGCACGAGGCCGTGGAATCCTGCACCAGTGCTTGTTCGTGGAAAACATACAGTCTAATTCGCACTCGTCGTTGCCGCACCGACGCAGATTCGAGTATCGAACATGTGCCGTTAGCCATGCAGCAGCGAGCGTTCTAGAGCCTCTGGATCTGGTGCAAGCGAGATTTCTTCGAAGTTTGGGAGTCTCCCCATTCATTAGACGCTTTAATGTATTTCAATCTGGCACCGCTCGACACAAGGAGGGTTATAGCTATCCTGGGTGTCATGCATCGTTCAGCTCTCGGTCTTGGGCCGCGCTGCTTTTCTCGATTCTTCCGTCGGGATTCTGGCGCCCATCTTGCTCGAGCTCCTAGGCGTCATTGCCGCCACTTGGCAGAGCCAGTCGACTTCAGAGCTCTGGATTTCATATCGCATTCTCCTCCGGGCGCAGTCAGGATGTATAACTTGCTCCCGGATTATGTTGTGAGAGCAAATTCGGTCGCCGAGTTTCAGTCCAGCTTGCACTGTCTGCTCCGTGCCTAGGCGCAACAGTGCGAAGATTGGCCGCGATCCTTTTCGTCTCGGCCCCCTCCCGCTTCTCACCCGCTTCGCAGTTGCCGCGACTGGCGCTCGCTTCAGTAGTCTTTTCTTTCCGTTTTTTTTTTTTTTTTTTTTTTTGTTGTTGTTGGTTGTTTTTTTCTCTATCTCTCTCTCTCCTTCTCTCTCTTCTTTTTCGCTCCTCTCTCTTTCCCTCCCTCCTCTCCCTTCCTTCCTCCTTTCCTCCTTTCGCTGCTGTCGTGTCTTGTTGTCCCGCCGACGCTGTCGCTCGTCGTCCTCGCGGCCCCCCCCTTTCTTCCCCTCTCTCCTCCCCCGCGGCCGCGCTGCTTGGATTGCAGGGTGCGCGCTGCGCGCGTTGCCTCTGCGTTGGGCTCGGCCCTTCTCCCCTCGCTCTCCTCCCTCCTCCTCTTCCTCGTCGTCTGCTGCTGCTCCTTTCCTTCCTTCCTCCCCCTCCTTCCCCCTTCCTCTCTTCCTCCTTCTCTCTCTTTCTCTGTCTTTCTCTCTCTCCTATGCATGGCAGGTTTTGGTGTATTGATTGAATGCTTGTCGTTTTTGCGCGGCCGGCCGGCTAATCCGGCATTGGCACCTCACTATTTTTTTTTTTCTCCGGTTTGTCCGCTTCCTCCCGGCCGGTACTGCCCGCGAAGCGTCGAGCTCTGGCACGCTGCTTTTCATTTGTACATATTTGCTTCACTTTTACTTGTGGTGAGATATAGTTGCTTTGCAGAGGTTGCATAGAAAAAATCTAGATGTCTGAACTCGGTCTGCTACCAGAGCTGGGTCCGCGAAACTCATCGTACTCTGCTAGTTTTGTCGGAGATGATGATGAGTTTCTTGAGTTAACTCGAGCTGCAGACGAGCTACCGAGCTCTTTGGCACAGCAATCGGAAGACCATCATCAGGCGCGCTAGTCTAAAGTATATAGATGCCTGAACTCGGTCTGCTACCAGAGCTTGGTCCGACAAACTATTGGTACTCTGCTAATCTTAAAGATAGAAATGGTTTTCTGGACTAAATTGGGGCTGGAGATGAGCTACAGCTGTTTGTCACAGCAATCGAACGGAAATAATCAGAAACGCTAGTCTAAAGTATCCAGACGCCCGACCTCGGTCTGCTACCAGAGCTGGGTCCGAACAACTATTCGTACTTTGCTAAATTTTAAAGAGGCAATGGCAACTTTCTTGAAATAACTCGAGCTGCAGATGAGCTACAGAGCTGTTCGGCACAGCGATCGGAAGGACATCATCAGGCGCGCTAGTCGAAAGTTTCCAGATGCCCGAACTCGTTACGCTTCCAGAGTTGGAACCAGAAAACTATTCGTATTATTTTTTCAGAGATGACGATGCCTTTCTGGATCCTTCCCCTCCTTCTCCTTCTCCTTCTCCTCCTCCTCCTCCTTCTTTTCCTCACCCTCCTCGATCTCCTTTCTCCTCACTCCTTCTTCTCCTCCAGTTCTCCTCTATGAAACTGCACCCTCGCGCGCACTGATTGCGATATTGCCGCGCCCGCATTGCACGAGGAAGCTCTACGAGTTCCCGGCGGTAACCAAGGTTGACGGTTCACCGTTGGCTCCCAGTTGAGCATCATCAGTTTGTATCGTTTTTTTGTTGGTTGTCTTCTTGACGCCTGCCTTGTTTGTGAGTGCGGTGGCCCTCCCGCCGTGAACATGCGAGCCGTAAGGTGGTGGCCGGTGTCATTCGCACTTTGGGGTGCGGAACAAAAACAGCAACACATTAACAAATCAATACAAATCAACAAACAAGAAACCAACAAATTAACAACAAATCGTACTCTACACATCAACAGAACAGACCTGGAGGTCCGACGTTGCAGACATTGCGCCATCGTAACATATCACGACCAGACCCCCCGACCTTATCCCTCTGCGCCAGTGTTCGGGCCGGATCCATTTGCGAGGGTCCCCGGGGCCCGTAAAGGAAGGCGAGAACTGACAACGCCCGGCCACAGCCACATCGGCCATTGCCATATTTTTTTTCCCCATCAGCTTCTCCTCCTGTTTCTCCTGCTCCTCCATCTTTTTCTTCTCCTCGTTCTCTTCATCTTTCTTCTCATCATTATCATTCTCTTCTCCCCCTCCACTCTTCCCCCTCTGCCTGCTTGTCCTCATGGATAACCAAAAACAAACAAAAGACAAACCTTTTCATCGTGGTGCGAAAGACATAATCACCAAAACGCACCGTCTGGGCAAATCAAACCAAAACAATCGAAAGGACATGCGCCGAAACGTCAAACTGAAATCTATATGTCTGACTTTGATCTGCTTCCAAGAATGGAATGAGCAAACTATTTGTACTCTTGGATGCCTCTCCTCTTTCTCTTAAAATGGAAAGACCAGGATCCCAGGGGCCATAGAATTCGCAGCCCCGGCGGCCGCCCGGGCCTAGAAGCGGTAGAAACCGTCAATGCTTTGCCTTGTCGCGATGTTCTTTGTCTTGTTGTTGCACGGCTGGCGGGCCCTGGAGCACGAGGAACAGTACCATGCACAGTGTCAGCGTATTTCCTGTTGTGGTTTCACTGGTTTCCCTACCGCTGGAATTGTCAATCGGCGGCGAGCGACGGGGGGGAAGTGGAAAGGGGCGTGCCTTCTCAGAAGGCTCGGAAGTTCCCTGGTCTTCCCCTGAGGGCTTCTGAGAAGTCCCGCCGCCTTCTGGGAAGGCCCTCGCCTTCAGTCTTATAATTTTCAGGGGCGTGGATTTGTTCTCCAGCTGGACGGCTGCCAGGGCCCGAGAGAACGAGTAGAGCTCGCAGCATCGTGGTGTCTCCATTTCTTTGCGGCCGCTGGGGCTTCAAACTATACAAACAAGATGATCCGCCATGCCGCCGCATTTTCGTGTATGTCTTCTTTGGTCGCTGGGACTCGAGCGAGAGGTCCGTTTCACAGTTGCCGAGGCCTGAAACGAGAGAAACAGTACAATCTTCGCAGTGCCGTGGCTTTTTCTTCTGGCTCTTCGGGCCGTCGTGGCTCCCCAAACGAGAGGAAGCGCAGTCTCAGCATCTCCATGCTCTCGAGCTCGGAGGCCTCCTTTCTCGTTGTTCGTGGTGCGTCGTCCGCTTCCCCACCCCCGGTCTTTCCCCCGGGCCGGCCCCCTGGCCGTCCCTGGCCGTCCTCCCTGGCCCTCCCCCTGGCCGTCCCTGGCCCTCCCCCCAGCCGTCCCTGGCCGTGCCCGCTGTTCGTGGGCTTCCCCCTGGGCCCATCCCTGGCCGTCCCCCTCCCCATGGCGGGCGCCTCCCCTGGCCTTCCTCCTGGCGGGTCCCCCTGGCCTCCCTGGGCGTCCTGGGTCTCCCTGGCCGTCCCTCGCCGCCCTGGCCTCCCTGGCCTCCCTGGCCTCCCTGGCCTTCCTGGCCTCCCTGGTCCCCCTGACCGCTTTTCCCCTGGCCTCCCTGGCCGTCCCCCTCCCCGTGGCGCCTCCCCTGGCCTTCCTGGCGATTCCCCCCTGTCAGCCGTCGCCCGCCTTCCGTCGCCCGCTCTGTCTCATTCTGGCGAGGCCGTCGCCCGCTTTGTCTCTGGCGGAGTTCTTCATTTCGGCGGCGAGCGAGGGGGGGAACTGAGAAGGGGAAGGCCTTGTATCGTGTGTATCGCTTGTCTGTGTCGTTCATCTTGTTCGTACCGTTTGAAGCCCCGGCGGCCGTAAAGTAGGGGAGACCTGGCAGCCGCTCAGCCGGAGAACAGATCCACGCCCCCGGGAACTATCGTACTCCTCTCGCTGGACTCGGCGGCGAGCGGAGCGAGGGGGGGAAGCGAGAAGGCGGAGGCCTTCTCAGAAGGCGGTGGGGCCTCTCAGAAGCCCTCGCGCCTCCCGAGAAGTTTTTTTTTTTTTTTTTTTTTTTTTTTTTTTTTTTTTTTTTTTTTTGTTTTTTTTTTTTTCCCCCCCCCTTTTTTTGTGTTTTTTTGTTGTTGTTGTTTTTGTTTTGTGTGTGTGTGTCTTCCGGGAAGGCGCTTCGAGAACTTTTCAGAAGGCCAGGGAACTTCCGAGCCGTCTGGGCAGGCGCGCCCCCCCTCCCTTCCCTCCCTGCGCGCGCCGCCGATGGACACTTCCAGCGGTAGGGAAACCGGTGAAACCACAACAGGAAATACGCTGACACTGCGAACGGTACTGTTCCTCGTGTTTCATGGCCCCCGTCGGCCGTGCACGCCCCTTTTCCCTTCCTCCTCCTCCTCCTCCTCCTCCTCCTCCTCCTCCTCCTCCTCCTCCTCCTCCTCCTCCTCCTCCTCCCCCCCCCTAGGGCGCGCCGCCGATCCCTCTCTTTTGCACAGCTGTGTGTCCAGGGTTCGGTCTCCTTTCCTCCCCCCCTGGCAGAAGCTGCGCTCCAGAGCTCGGGCTTCTTCCTTTGCGCTCGTGGTTGGCTCGTTCGTGCCTCGTCCCTGGCCCTCCTGGCCTCCGTGTCCCTGCTGGCCCCCCTTCCCGGGCCGCGGAGATCCCCTCCTCTTCCTTCGTGAGTCGTTCGTTCGTGGTTCGTCCCTGGCCCCCCCCTCCGTGGCTCTCCCTGGTCTCCCCCGTCTCTGGCCCTCTCTGGCCTCCCCTCCCTCCCCCCCCCCCGGGCCGCGGAGCCTTTTCTGTGCGTCCGTGGCTCGCTCGTCCATGGCTCGTCCCCGACCTCCCCGGCCTTCCCCCCCTTGGGCCTGCCTGGCCTCCCCCTTTTTGCCTCCCTGGGCCGCGGGGTCCTTTGCCTTCATCTTCGTTCGTGGCTTGCTCGCTCGGGATTTCGTCCCTGGCCCTCCGAATCCACTATTTTCGTTTCTGGTTCGCCCCTGGCGCTTCGTCGTCGTCGTCCTCCTCCTCCTCCTCCTTGCGTCCTCTCGGCGCGCATTTGGCGCGTCCAGGCCGTTTGGAAACGTGTTTGGCGTGTAGTCGTCTGCTGTTGCACGCATTTGGCGCGTCGCCCTTTCTTTCGTTGCCCACGCGCACTTGGCGTATGGCTGCTTCGTTCGGCTCGTCCCTGGCCTCCCAGGCCCTCCCCCCTTGGCCGCGGCTCCCTCGTGCGTTGGCCACGGCGCGCGTGCCACTTGTAATTGCGGTGCGTTCTCCTGCCTTGCGGCCGCCAGGGCTTTCAAGCGAGAGGCGCAGAATTCGCAGGGTCGTAGTGCCTTCTCTTGGTTTAGCGCCGCCAGGCCGCTGAAACCAGAGAAACACAATAATTCGCAGTGTCGTGCTGTATCGTCCTGGTCTGGTTTAGTGCCGCGGGGGTCCTAAAACGAGCGGAACATTAGAATTCGCAGTGTCGTGGTGTGGTCTCCTGATTTTACGGCCGCGGGGCCTTCAGACGAGAGAAACGTCAGACTTCGCAGTGCTGTGCTGTGTGTGCTCCTGGTTGCCGCTGCTTTCTCCTCGTCACCGCTGCCGCGTTCGAAAGAAGCAGTCTGATTCGCAGGACCGTTTTCTGTTCTTGAGTTCGACGGTTGAGGCCCCGCCCGCCCGCGCCCTGTCTCCCCAGTTAGTGCTTTGCGCGGCCCGCCTAGCTCTTAACCGGAAGAGGCCCGCTCTCGACCCGCAGACCAAAAGTGTTCGACGGTTGCCGGGGCCCTCGAGCGAGAGTCCTGCCACAGTTTACGGCAGGCGGGCGTCTCAAAGCGAGAGGAATCACAGAATTTGTAGCGCCGTGGGTGTTTTATCCCGTGCTGCAGGGCCGCCGGGGCGTCCAGACGAGAGAGAGGCATTTTCAATTGCAGTTTCGTGGCGCTTTCTCTTTTACGGAGTGAAGTGCCCTGTCTCCCCAATTAGTGCTTTGCGCGGCTCGCCTAGCTCTTAACCCGAAGAGGCTCGCTCTCGACCCGCAGACCCAAAAAAACGTTTTGCGGAGTGCCTCCTGTCCCGCCTCGTGGTCGTGTTGCGTTCGCCGTAGTCATCGCCTGTGTGTTGCGTCCGTTCGTGTTCCGTGTGCCGTCGTGCGCGCCTCGCTGGGCTCTCGTGCCCGGCGGCATTTTGAGGAGCGTCCTGGGAGCGACAAGTCGGAATCTGAATTGCGTATCCGGTCCCTGGCCGTGCGCCAGATGTCGCCTGCCCGGGGCAGCGGCCAGGGAGCGCTAGAGCAGAGCGTGCACTGCGTGTCGGGTCCCTCGTAGCGTGATGTGTGGCGCGCCGTGGGCGACGTGGCCTTTGAGCGCAGAGTTCTTTCCGAACTCGTGTGGGGGCCCGCGCTCGTGCGCCAAATGTCAGGAGAGGAAAAAACACACAGACACAATTAATCCTCGACTCCTCAGAAAATATGGGCAAATATGGGAAGTGGGCGGGAAGACCCAGAAAATATGGGAAACTATGGGGGATTATCTTATTTGTGTGTATTTATTCGTGTGTCCTGGGGCCCCTTCAAAATGGTGCGTCGAGGGCCGGACTTGTTCGGGAGCGCCGGGTCACGTCTGGTCCGGCGGCCGTCCACCAGTGGGCACTTCCCTGGCGGAAGGGCCTGGGAGCGTCACGGCAGAGCGTGGCCTGTCTGTCCGGTCCCTGGTTTCGAGCAGCCCGGTGGCGGTCCCCGGGCGAAGCGGCCTGGGGACGCCAAGTCATGTCATGAATTGCGTGACTGTCTCGTGCTCGTGCGCCAGGTGTCGCTTCGAGGGCGGGGTCGCGCGTGTGGTGTTGGATTGTGTGTTTGCCTGGGCATGATGTTTGTTTGCAGGTATGCTCTTGACTGACCCCTTCGAAGTGAGCCTGGAATGCTGGAAGAGATTTCGGCGGAGCTCCATCGCCTCGAGGATTCGGTAGTCGCATTTCGGGCGGACATGTGGCCCGGCCCTGCACTTCGCTGGCCCCGAGGGGCCAGCAAAAACGGCCAGGATTTTCTCGCCTCTTTCGAGACCGAGAGCCTGGGAGCTAAAGCGTCCCAGGATTTCCAGCCTTGCCCTCTGCCCGAACGCGGAGGCTGACGGGAGGCCAGGACTCTTCGGCCGCGGCCTTCGAGGAACCAGCTCCGTGCGCACATGAGCAGCAGTGGAGACTTCGGAGAAGCGTGCGGGTGCGTTTTGTTTGTTCATTCCGCAGTCAGCTTTTCGCTCTGCGCATTTTGCGCCCAGTGAGCGCCTGGGCCGCTCCTTGGCATGACTCCCACCCGGAGCCCGGGCCGCAGCATTGGCGCCGAGCTCTCCATGATCAGTTCGTCCTGCCCTGCTCCATTTCTCTCGGCCCTCTTTCTGGGTGCGACTTTGCCGAAACGCAGCCCGTGTAGGCCTGCCCGCGCGGAGCGAACGCCCGCGCTGCGACGAATACAGTTTTTCCCAACCATCCTGTGGTGTTGGGTCCTCGTTTTGAAGAGACAGCGCCCCGCGTCTCCTCTCCTCTCCTCTCCTCTCCTCTCCTCTCCTCCTCCTCCTCCTCTCCCCCCTCCTCCCTCCTCCCATCGCCGTCATCATACTCATCGTCATCATCATCCTCATCCTCATCTTCATCATCATCATCATCCTCGTCATCATCACCACCAGCATCATCATCGTCATCATCATCGCCATCGCCATTAGTTCCCAACCATCCTGTCATCATCACCACCAGCATCATCATCGTCATCACCACCAGCATCATCATCGTCATCATCATCATCATCATCATCATCATCATCATCATCATCATCATCATCATCATCATCATCATCATCATCATCATCATCATCATCATCGCCATCGCCATTAGTTCCCATTTCCGCACACCCCTCACACGTTTCGTGGCCCCATAGGGAGCTCCACCGAAGGCCCCAGTGGCAGGG
The DNA here is from genome assembly GCA_963575745.1 of Prorocentrum cordatum. Classification (NCBI taxonomy): domain Eukaryota; class Dinophyceae; order Prorocentrales; family Prorocentraceae; genus Prorocentrum; species Prorocentrum cordatum. The sequence continues at coordinate 157,139 of CAUYUJ010017207.1, forward strand.
TTCGCATGCCGCCCCCACCCCACTTTGGCACACCCCTCACACGTTTCGTGGCCCCATAGGTAGCTCCACCGAAGGCCCCAGTGGCAGGGTTCGCATGCCGCCCCCACCCCACTTTGGCACACCCCTCACACGTTTCGTGGCCCCATAGGTAGCTCCACCGAAGGCCCCAGTGGCAGGGTTCGCATGCCGCCCCCACCTCACTTTGGCACACCCCTCACACGTTTCGTGGCCCCATAGGGAGCTCCACCGACGGCCCCAGTGGCAGGGTTCGCATGCCGCCCCCACCCCACTTTGGCACACCCCTCACGCATTTCGTGGCCCCATAGGGTGCTCTACCGAAGGCCCCCGTGGCAGGGTTCGCATGCCGCCCCCACCCACTTTTGCACACCCCTCACACGTTTCGTGGCCCCATTGGGAGTTCCACCGACGGCCCCAGTGGCAGGGTTCGCATGCGTCCGCGCCACCCATGTCGACACACCCTTGACACGTTTCGTGGCCCCATAATGAGCTCCACCGAAGGCCCCAGTGGCAGAGTTGGCATGCCGCCCCTCGCCCATTTCGGCCCACCCCTCACACGTTTCGTGGCCCCATAGGGAGCTCCACCGAAGGGGCCCCAGTGGTTGCGTTCGCATGCGTCCCCACCACCCATTTCGGCACACCCCTCATACGTTTCGTGGCCCCATAGGGAGCTCCACCGAAGGCCCCAGTGGCTCACCACCACCCATTTCGGCACACCCCTCACACGTTTCGTGGCCCCATAGGGAGCTCCACCGAAGGCCCCAGTGGCTGCGTTCGCATGCCTCCCCACCACCCATTTCGGCACACCCCTCACACGTTTCGTGGCCCCATAGGGAGCTCCACCGAAGGCCCCAGTGGCAGGGTCCGCATGCCTCCCCACCACCCATTTCGGCACACCCCTCACACGTTTCGTGGCCCCATAGGGAGCTCCACCGAAGGCCCCAGTGGCGCGGTGCCTATGAGAAGAGGGACCTAGTTTGCGTGCCCCCTCCTTCGTCTCATATCCGTGCGGTACTCGCAGCTGCATATGGTTGGGTCCTTCGCCAGGCTAATTTGTGCTCACGTTGAACGTTCAGTAGACATCACAAGTGACATTATGTCTTATGCTCTTTCTGCAAACCAGTTGTGTCTACTTTCATACATACGTTCGTGCCATATTTTAGCCGGGTCGGAAGCGCCTGCGCAGTCCATGTCTTGTTCCATCATGCCGTGTGTTCAATGCCAGCATCGGTGCGAATCCATGTATACACATGTTCATGTGTTCGTGTATGTGTGTAACCACTGTATGCGTATATGTTTATGTATGCATGTGTGCACATGTGTATGTATATATGTCCGTATGCATTCATGCATGTATATATGTATGTCTGTGTGTATTTATGTCTGTATGGTCGTGCGTGTGTATGTATGTATGTATGTATGTGTGTATTTACGTATTTGTGTATGGAATTATGCTTGTATGTAATTATGCATGAGTGCATGTATGCATGCATGCGTGTACGCATGCATACATGCATGTATCTATGCGTGTATGTATGCATGCGTGTATGTGTATCTGTGTGTATGTGTATGTGTGTGCATGTGTGTACGTGTGGATGTATGTATGTATGCATGGATGCATGCATGTATGTACGTATGCATGTATTTCTGGATGTATGTACGGATGACTAAATACATACATGTATGTATGCATGCACGTATGCACGTGTGTATGTATACATGTATATCCGTATGCTCGTATGTTTGTATGTGTGGTTGCATGCATGCATGCATGCAGGTATGCATGTATGTATGTATTTAATAATGTATGACATTATGTACCCATGCGTCTATGTATGTATGTATGCATGAATATGTAGTCAAATTGTATTTGTATATGCATATACATATGTATATGTATTTGGCACATGCGTATGCGTACGTATGTAAACATATACGCGTATGTGTATATATGTGTTTATGCATCTATACATGTATATGTGTATGCATATACATATGTATATTGATGTCTGTGTATACGTATGGTTTCGTTTATGTATATATATATATATGTGTAGATGTATGTGTATGTATATGTATATTCACATGCATATTTTTATGTACACGTATAGCCATAGGTATATGTAGGTGTAAGCGTATACATATATGTATATGCATATGTACATATATATATTCATGCAAGTCTATATGTATATGTTATATATATATATATATATTATATATACATATTACGGTATACTTATATGCATAGGTATGTATACATGTACATGCACATGTAATGTATATGTATATCTGTATATAAATGATTTGTAGGTGTTCAGGTGTATATATCTTTATACATACTTATATGCATATGTACATGCACATATATATATATACATATATATTCGTATGATATTTGTACATGAGCATTATATACGTATGTAAATAACTGTATACATGTCTATGTTTGTGTGTGTATATGTATACGCTTGTGTGTGACCATATACACACGCTCATATCGAAGCATTTCTGGCGAGTCACCGCCTCCCCTTGCCTTGTGGAATCGCCCCATGTGGCCGAGCGTTGTGGCAAGAATTCTGCCAATCTATCGGACCATATGTTCCCCCCAGCCGTTGTGCAAACCCTTCGGGGAGCACTTGGGGGAGGATGGTCGGGAAGAGGAGGAGGAGGAGGAGGAGGACGAGGAGGAGGAGGAGGAGAATGAGGAGGAAAAGGAGGAAAAGGAGGAAAAGGAGGAGGAGGAGGAGGAGGAGGAGGAGGAGGAGGAGGAGGAGGAGGAGGAGGAGGGGGGCATTTTGGGAGCCTCTGGGGGCACTGTTGGGGCCTCCTGGGAGCTCCCTGGGAGCCTCTTGGAGACGTCTTGGGGACCTCCTTGGGCCTCTTCAGAGCCTTTGGGGGCTTCTCCCTTTTTGCCCGTCTTAGGGCGTTCCTGGTCCGTCTGAAGCTGTCGGAAACCACCTTGGGAGCCTCTTTGGGCCGACTTGGGGACCTCTTGGGGTATTTCAGAGCCGTCTTGGAGGCTATCTTGGGCGTCTTTGGGGCCTCTTGGGCCTTCTTGGGGCCTTCTTGGGGCCGTCTTGGGGGCCTCTTGGATCTTTTTGGGGCCGTCTTGGAGGCCTCTTGGGCGATCTTGGGGCGATCTTCGGGAGCTCTTGGACCGTCTCGGGCCGTCGGAAGGCCAAAAATAATCAAATGCTACAATTGTTCAAACACCGAAGGACAATCAATTCAATGATTTTGACCTCTTCGGGCCTTCCTGGAGGCCCTCTTGGGGGCCTCTTGGGCCGTCTTGGAGGCCTCTTGGGGGCCTCTTGCGGACCTTTGGGGCCGTCGCAGGCCATCTTGAGACCATTTTAGACTCTCTTGGGTGCATCTTGGGGCCATGTTGGGACCATCTTGGGCCATCTTGGCCGTCGGGGAGGCATCGTGGAATGCGTTTTTGGTCTTTTTGGGCGAGGAAGGCATTGACATGTACATTTCCCGGATGACCGGCGCGCCAGGCCGACGCCCCAGGGGAAGTTCTAAAAGAGTCCAAAACCTCCTGAAATCTGGTACGCCGGGCGCTCCTGTTGTAAGCCAACAGGGAGCGGCGGATCGAAGACGCCTACGGCGAATCACCGCCGCCCCCCGACTTTGTGGAAGCGCCTATGTGGCCGAACGTTGAGGCCAGACCTGCCAAGCTATCGGACCATGTGTTCCCCGAAGCGGTTTGGAAAGCCTTCGGGGAACACGTGGGCATCCTGAAGGTCATCTTGGCCGTCTGGAGGCCATTTTGACCCTTTGGTGCCTTCTTGGAGGACTTCTTGGAGGGCTCTTGGGCCGTCTTGGAGGCCATCTTGAGCGTCTTGGAGGCCTCTTGGGCCGTCTTGGGGGCCTCTTGGGGCCGTGTCTTGGGCCTCTTGGGCGATCTTTGGGGGCACTTGGGCCGTCTCGGGCTGTCGGAAGGCAGAAAAAAAGCAAATGTCACAATCCTTCAAAAAACCCATGGGAAATCAATGATTTATGCCTTTTCGGGCCTTCCTGGAGGCCCTCCTGGAGGCCTCGTGTGTCATCTTGGGCCATCTTAGGGCCATGTTCGGCCGTCTTGGTGGGCTCCTGGTCCGTCTGACGCCGTCGGAAGCCGTTTGGGGGGCCTCTATGGGCCGACTTGGGGCCCTCTTGGAATGCTTCAGAGCCGTCTTGGAGGCGAAAAGAAGCAAATGTCAAACAATCCGTCAAAAACCTTAGGACAATCAATGTTTTTGGCCTCTTTTGGCCTTCCTGGAGGCCCTCTTGGGGGCCTCTTAGGCCGTCTTGGGCCAGCTTTGTTGGCCATCTTGGTGGGTTCCTGGCACGTCTGACGCCGTCGGGAGCCGTCTTGGGGGCCTTTCTCGGCCGACTTGGGGCCCTCTTGGGGCGCTTCGGGCCGTCTTGGAGGCCATCTTGGGCGTCTTGGAGGCCATCTTGGGCGTGTTGGAGGCCTCTTGGGCCGTCTTGGGGCCCTCTTGGGGCCGTCTTGGAGGCCACTGGGGCCGTCATGGGGCCCTCTTGGGGGCCTCTTGAACGATCTTGGGGGCCTCTTGGGCCGTCTTGAGCCGTCGGAATGCCGAGAAGAAGCAAATTTCCAAATCCATCAAGCACCTTAGGAAAGTCAATGATTTTGGCCTCTTCGGGCCCTCCTGGAGGACCTCTTGGAGGCCTCTTGGGCCGTCTTGGAGGCCTCTGGGGGGCCTCTTGGGCCGTCTTGGGCCATCTTCAGGCTATCTTAGGCCGTCTAGGGTACATCTTACGCCGTCTTGGAGGCATCTTGGGACCATTTGAGCCGTCTTGGAGGCCATCGTGGCCGGCCGTCTTGGTGGCATCTTGTTCGTTTTGGAGGCCATCTTGGGGCCGCCTGGGGCAGGAAAACCGTTTGCAACCGCCTCTTCCGGGTGGCCAGCGGGACGTGACGAAGCCCCAGGGGGAGTTCTTTTGGAAAAAGAACCAACACCAAAAGCCATATCGTTTGGCACGCCAGGCACCATACATCAAAAGGGGGCGGCGGATCTTCTGGCCTTCGGCTCATCCCGCCACCGTAATTGGGTTGTATGTCAGATACCCCTTGGATGCCTGCAGGGATCTCTTGGGAGTTCTTTCGGGGGAAGCCTCTTGGATGCGGTTTTTGTTGTGTGTTCTCGCCTCTCGGGGGCCTCTCGGGGGGCCTCTTGGGGGCCTCTTGGGGCCTCTTTTGGGCCTCTTGGTGACTTTCTATTTAACGTCGAGTTCCCACTTTCCCCCTCTTGGACACCTCTTGGACCTCCCTTGGGGCCCTCTTGGGTCGTCTTGGAGGCTTTTTGGGCAGTCTTGATGGCATCTTGGTCCGTCTTGGTGCTCCCTCTTAGGGGCCTCTTGGGCCGTGTTGGACGATCTTGGGGGCCTCTTGGGTTATTTTGGAATGTCGGGTGCCAGAAAAGGTGAGAACGCAAAAACCACAGAGGAGTCAATACTTTTAGGGGCCTCTTGGATCCGTTTGGGCGTCTTCGGGTCCTCTTGGGCCGTGGTCAAGCCGTTTCGGGCGTCTCGGAGCGCTCTTGGACTGCCTCGGGGTCCTCTTGGATCATCTTGGAGGCCTCCTGGGTCCCTCTCCGCTCGTCTTGGGGCTTTCGAGCCTCGGGAAAGGTTACGCGGGAGCACGTGGGAATACGCGCCAAGCCTGGAGAGCTCCTGTGAGCGCCTGGAGCTCCAGGCAGTGGGCCATGAGCACACTTCACTTCGTGCTTCGGGACGCGGGGGCGGATACACACGTGGTGCATTTTATACGTTTTTTCTTGTATATATATATATATATACGTACACAGGCACATTCATGTATATGTGTATATATGTATATGCTTAGATACGTCGTCATATACACATACATCCACCCATCCATCCATATATACATACATACATACATCCGTCCATACATCCATATATATGTATATATATATATATATTTGTATATACACATTTTCATATATATATATATATATATCGGAATGCTCGCAACGTTGCATATATGTACATCTACATGTATCAATAAATGCATATATTAATATACGTGCATACTCGCACGAACACTTCCACGCCAATGGCTTATTAGGACACCCAATCGGCCTGTCACTTGGCAGCCTCTGATGCTAAATTACATTCGGGACGCGACGCGACGACTTCAACACATTAAGGGTTATTGTCAGTTAGAGGACGTCATGGCAGAGGCTTCCATCAAACTCAGCACACACATACCTCTAGGCATAATTGAAGAGTTGTGTGGGTAGCCGGGAGGCAGACTGCATCTACAAACGCGGATGTATTGGAATGTTGATTTGTGTACGGCAAGCACGCGAACATGTTCACGAATTTGGCCATAGTTCTGCAAGCGGACACAACCGTGTCATAACTGTAGAGGCGGATGAGAGTGACATGTCGTTTTGTCGTTTCAAATAGGATCTAGCATCAACGTCGGCATCAATACATCACGCTCGAGTCACAGGTGCATAACCATCGCCATCGTGCTTAGTCAAGCACAGACGTCACATACATACATAATCCTGTTTCTGACAGAAGGAATTGAGACGATCGTGCTCATATCGTCTCCCCGCCTTCTTCTCATGCCCGCACCCCTCCCCTCCCCTCCATGCTCCTATCTCCTTCTCATTTCGTCATCCTTCCTCCTCCATCCTCCCTCTGTCTCCGCTTACCACTTCCCACGTCGTTTTTCCTTTCCCATCGGAGAGACCTAGATGTTGCTTCCCCTCTGCCCGCCCCGCCCTTCTATTACGCAGATGCTCTCTTGCTGCGGCACAAGTGTCAGTACGGAGGTGCAGGCGCTTCGCATGAGCCGTGTTCTAAAAGTTTGAGTGTCATTCGTTTTCGTCATCATTGCAATCAACATCATCGCCCCATGACATTCTTTCCCGTGGCAACTTGTGCTCAGTATGGTTTTCTTTTTCACTTCGATGGGTCTACGATGACGTGTTAGTGTGAAGCCGCGTTTGCGGGAGGAGCCACGAAGGAAGGTCGTGGGCAGCGATGACAGTGACTTCTATGTTGAGGACAAGCTCCGAGCACGACAATCCGTGCGCGGAGGCGAGAGTTGCTGAAGCGGAGCAGTGGCCAGAAGAACGTGCGGATGGCACGGTGCCGCAGTAGGGGAACTAAATATCACATACGCATAAAACATCGGAGGTCCGCGCGGATTTCTTGGATCGGCGCTGGACCCCCCTCCCTGGCGCGCGGAGGGTGCCAGGGGCGGCGCTGGAGTCGCTGCCAGGGGGGTCCAGAGCGGATCCGAGAAATCCGCGCGGACCCCCGAGTTTTTATGTTTATGTCATTCTTCGTTCCCCTGCCCAGTACACCTGCAGGGGCCTCGGGGCGGAGGCTTGGGACCAGTTGCGCCTGGCTGGGCCAGTTTGCCTGGGAATGCTCAGCAACCGCTACTGCTCGATCGTCTCCGTGGTGCTTGTCGGTCGCCAGGGCCCCACGGAGCTGGCGGCCGTTGGCCTGGCAGTGAGCCTCGCCAATGTCTCGGGCTACAGCATCCTCGTCGGTGTTGCCTCGACCCTGCAGACCACGGCCGGGCAAGCCTTCGGTGCGCGGAACTTCGCCGAGGTCTCGCTGAGCCTGCAGCGCTGCGGGCTTTTGTGCGGCGTCATGTTCTGCGGCATCGCGGTTCTGTGGATGAACGCGGCGTGCCTGCTTCGCTTGGCTGGGCAGGAGCAGGACATCGCCGCGAAGGCGGCGGATTATCTGGGGTGGCTGTTGCCTGGAGTTGCCTGCTACACGGTGACGCAGTGCCTGCAAAATTGGTTGGCCGCACAGCGCGTGACCAGCCCGACGGGCTCTGGAGGCATGCTCGTCGCCCTCGTGTACTTGCCACTCTGCTGGTCCATAGTCCACCCGGCGGGGTTTGGTTTCGTCGGCGCTGCTGTGTCAACCTCGCTTGCCAATTTCTTCCTGATGTCGTGGATCATTTTCAGGACTCGGCGCTTGCTACGCACCAGTTTAGCGGACTCCTGGAAAGGCTTCTCGTGGGGCGCATTCCGGGGCTGGTGCCCTTTCCTCCGCCTCGCGCTACCGAACTTCCTGATGATCTCCGAGTGGTGGGCATCCGAGATCACGGTGCTCCTCGCCGGCACGCTGCCGGAAGCGAAGTTCAGCTTGGCGGCTATGTCTCTGATGGCCACCACGGACTCCGTCTGTTTCATGCCTCCCTTGTCCGTCGGCATCGCCGCGAATACCCGGGTGAGCAACGAGCTCGGCGCAGGCCAGCCCGCACGCGCCAAGCACGCGGCGTGCGTCTCGTGCTTGCTGGGCCTTGCGTGCGTGGCTGTTTTGTCGATGGCCGTCGTCGCGGGCCGGCGCGCATGGGCGCAGCTCTTCACCACCGACGTGGAGGTCATAGAGCACGTGATGCCGGTCTTGTCTATTTCGGCTCTTTACGTGCTGGCTGATGGCCTGGCTGCCAGCATAGCAGGCTCACTCAAGGGCTGTGGGCGACATGCGTTGCTGGCTCCCGTCATTATCGTGGCCTACTATGCCGTTGGCCTGCCGGTGTCGTGCTTTCTAGCTTGGCCCGCTGAGTATGGATACCTTGGGCTAGCTTGGGGATCCACTGTCGGTACCTACCTCCATTGCATCATGTTCGCGACCTTGCTTGCCACTACATCCTGGTCTTTGATGTCGCGCCGTGCACGTGAGCGTGTTCAAGCCAAGCCCTTGCTTCAGCAGGGTGAGAGAGCTGGGACCGAAGCCGTAGAGGCATAGCTTTGCTTGTCCATTTGTGCATGATTTTCGAGTGCCTATTTTTCAGACGACGGCCTTCGGATTTGTTCTCTCAGAGGGTATCCTTCAGGCACCCAAAAGGAATTGAATTGGCAACTTGTGACGTGTATTCGATCCCTTCCGTCAACGCAGAGCCGAGACACTATCAACGTTATCGCCGTAGCCATTCTTTCTCAGAGCGTTTTGATCGCAGTGATTTCGCCATGTTGCAGCACGCCACTTGGACTGCAGCTTCTCCATTCGAGGCAATTTGGATGCATGTGATGCCTTCTGGTCACTCTCGCAGGGTTCCACACGAACGTCATCTTTAACGGTAAAACGCTTCACGTGTCCCCAGCAGTCCATTCCGCGATCAGTGTCTCGCTCATCTTTTGCGGGATCTCGTGATCAATCAAGTTGACTCGTGTGGTACAGTGTCGTCTGGGCGCGTGCGGTAGAATCCGATGTGGTGGGACGTGTTGTCACGTGCGTCGATTTGGTCCTTCAGCTTTTCTTTGATGCGCGACCTGGTCCCATTTTGTTGCGCACGTCGGGGTGCGCAACGTTGACAATAGAAAGAGGCGTGGTTGCCATCCTTCTCCTCTTAACTGGTGGCTTCTTCTTCCTCTTGGCTTATTTTTTTTCTGCCCCCCTGTTCCAATAGGAGGCTTCGTCTGCCCCTCGTAATACAAAGAGGGCTGATCCAAGTGTTTTTTCCTGATTTCTCTTGCGCTCATGCTCTTCATCCCCCTTTTCGTCTTAGTGTTCCGCACCGGTCTCGGCTCGCCTTCGAGGTCTTCGTCCTCTAGTGCTCCTGCTTCCGTGCGTCTTGCGTCCGTGAGTTCCCATGTGCAACCGACGTGTCCGCAGTCCACGGGGGTTCGGTCTGTGGACGTAAACGGATCGCTCTCCTTCGGTCCGTTCTGTTCGGGTCTTCCGGTCTTTGCTGGTCTTTTCGTGCGCGGTTATGTCTGGTTTGGCCCACTATTGCGCTCCCAGTATAGCGTGGTGGGGAATTGTGCGATATGGTTTGGTCCGATCTGATAGAGTACCAGCACGAAGAGCGAGGGTGGCAATGATTCGGAGGAGCGGGCGGAAAAGTCACGCCAGAAAGAAACTGCGGAACTAGTGTACCGTCATCATTGCGAGGCTCTCTTTCCAGCCTCTTTGGCTCCTCTTCGGTTATCTTCCCGGAGACGGCGTGTTCGGTCGACGAAGCGAACGGCGAGGCCGTGACACCCAGCTATCCGCGGAAGTCAGGATCATGGAGAGGAGGTAGGGAGAGAGACGAACCTCTTCCCCTGGTGTTCGAGGGTTGCAGAGAGGAGCTTAGGGCACAGTCCTAGGTCACCTGCAGCCAAGAAGGCTGGTGGGATTTTGTCCGCGCCAATACCCACCTGTCGTTTAATGGATTCCGAGATCTCACTCTAGGTTGGGCACCTTCTTATTTTAAAGGTCGATCGTTCTTCCCTCTTCTCTCTTCTTCAGGGGGCGGGCAGGAGTCCAATCTACTGTCGACGCCTTCCTACTCCTTGCAGCTACTCACTCCTTCCGACGGATGGGTAGTGCAACAGGTCCCCACCGTGCTGGAAACAGTTGGACTTCTGATGCCTGGTGATCTCTTGGGGCACGAATCTGGACAGGCAGCGCCTCGCCTGAGCGACAGAAGCGGAGAGAGAAGAGACGAGGAGGGCGAGCAGGGCAGGGAGGCGAACGATGCGGACAGCAGGCATCGCACGGTGGACGATGCAGATCGGAGACGAGACGGGCGGGGAGCACGTGGGGAAAGTCCGAGCTCGAGGTGCGAGCCCACTCGCAAGCAGCCAGGAAGGCTCTTGCACCGATGGTGTGCCCAGGAACGGCCTGGCCAAGAGCAGTGCAAGTGGGAAGCCGGCGTCCCCCGAGCACAGCGCGCCTGGAAGGAGGCAGCAGACAGCGAGAAGCGGGCAATGCCGAAAAGTGGCAGTAGCTCTCAACCCACAGAGGCGTGGATGATACGCGCAGCCAGAGCGAGGGGGCGGGACTGGCCCTCCCCTCGACCTACATCCTCCGCACCTCCCAGAAGGCAGGTGCGGTCGCCGCAGCGGCACCTGCTGCGCGCAAGGCTCGATCGGTGGAGGTCGAGGGCGGTTGGGACTGTCCTTCTCGGCGCCCTCCCCCCCTTCAGCGCCCCGTGCCCCGTGCCCCTTCACTCTTGTCCGCAGTTGCCGGGACTGACGTGTTTCGCACTCAGGTGAAAGTCGGGAGCGTGCCAGGCAACGTTGAAACCAGGGGAGCGTGGGCAGAGCTTATTGGCATCTGGATGCGCAGGTGAACAAGTTGGGAGGCCCATGTCTGCGATCTCACGGGTGCTCTTGTCTCTCTACGCCCGAATTGGCTGACTGACCATCGCCAAGGGACCCCAGTGCGCCAGTACAGCACAAGAAGCGTAATTACCGTCGGCGGGAACAAACTATACACCTACGCCGACCCTGCGCAAATCAGTGTAGTTCTATAGTTGCCAGAGCTATCAGGATTGGACCACGTTCGGCAATGTGGTACTTGCATCAATTGTTGCTCTTATCACGGTGCACACCTTCCATCATACGCATTGTGGTTTCATATGATGACGAACTTTGCAGAACAGCCAGTGTTTGCAAACGTTCTTGACGTAGTGTATGTGGCATGTACACATTGAGCTTCCCGTTGTGAGGTTTGGCCATGAGTGAACGGGTCTGGTTGCATTTACATCATGCGCAAGGGACGGTTTCCGTTCGGATTCTCGGTCGGGCATGCCTTCGGTAATTTGTTGCTTGTAACTTGCATGTGTATGTGCATGTGTATGCATATATCTGCTTTCCCGGAGGAGCTTACCACGCCGTTGCCACCTCCTTCGCTGGAGTTCCGTGCAGCTGGCCTGGACGTGCAGTTATCTCCGGAGGCCGAATCAGGGGGCATATGCCGTGGAGGGAGGCGAGTCATCACCACCCACCAAACCACCCCAACCCAACCCGAAGGCCTCAATTTGCCATCCATTTCCAGTGTGGGGGGGGGTCGGGGAACATTGGACAAAAACATGGAACCCGTACCCCCCCAACCCGAAATTCGGGTCACGTTCGGGTCTTCGGGTTGGGTTGGGGTGGTCTGGCAGGTAGTCAAGTCAGTCAACGACATCCGCAAACTCAGCTGGTGCTTTCGCGTCATTTCCATATCCGAGGTATACAAGAGAAGTTCAACAACAGTCAGTTTCAGCTTTAGCAATGAGAAGTGCAACGTACGACGTTTATTTGGGTGGTGTCCAGAGGTAACGTTCCCCTGTGATCTCAGTGTACTCGTTGTTTGAACGAGGTTTGAGTTGTTCGAGGTTTTAGTTCTCAATGTGACGTTGAGCTTGCCCGTGTAGTTAGTCAGATAGGGAGTAGAGCATGCAGTCTTCGTTTTGATCATTGTTCTAACTTGACAGAGTTCTCATACGCATACAGCACACGTCGCACACAGCACACGTGTACACACATTCGCATGTCTTGTCCAACCGGAGCGATTTTTCACGGAACGCCAGCAGCTCAGGAGAGGTGTCAGTGGACGTGCGGCGCGTTCCACTACTCGCAGAAGTCCGACCCAAAAACATGCCTGCGTCTGGTGTGATGGATCGTGGATCCCTCGCGGCGGAGCCAGGCCATCTGCGAGCAGTTACCTTGCGAGTCGTGGAAGGCGCCTGTCTAGCCTCCAGGGAGGTGCCACCGAAAAGGCAGCGCGGCAGCTTCTGCCGTGGATGCCTCTGCTGCCCTCCTCCGCCTCGGGCGCGCCCTCTCGCCGGTACAGTAACAAAAGAGAAGGTCGGGACAAATAAGGCGCTCTGGTTTCGGAGCCGGCCCAGGGCTCGAGCGCTGCCCTGGGCGCAGCCGCCTGCCCAGGAGGGCCTCGCTCCCTGCTGGAGGTCCCTCGCGGCAGGGCTCTCCGGGCGACGCGCCGACCCCCCTGCGCACGCCGCTTTCCTGTCGGTGCCCGTGCGTGTGCCCAGCTGCCGCTCAGTCGGCGCCGCGCCAGGGCCTCGGTGCTGGCGCGGGCGCCTCGGAGGGGCTCGACGTGCACGCCGCGCCGTCTGGGCGGCCGCGGAGCCGGGCCCCATCCTGGGCGGTGGAAGTCAGTGATGTGCAGGCGCTCCAGCAGCCTGGAGCACGGGAGGCTGGGGCGTCCATGCGCCTAGCTCCCTGGCCGACTAGGCGGCGTGGTGTACCCCCGAGCCTCTACCCTCCGCAGCTTCTGGGTGGCAGGTGCCGCGCAGCGGCCGCCACCAGCGTGGCCGCAGTGGCGGCCGCCGTCGAGGCCGCAGCGGCGGTCTCGGCGGTCGCCGCGGCCGCGCCACGGCGGCACCTGCTGCGCGGAAGGCTCAGAGGGTGGATGCCGAGGGTGCTGGCCCTGGGTGCTCACAGGCCCCGAAACCGGCGACAACAGAGTCATTCCCGCATGTAGTTCCTCTGGCACGCTTTGCACGCAGAGTGCGCTGGCCTCGACATTATAGTAGAAAGCACAGATGATATACTAGGATGCAGCTCCTGGGAGGTTAAGATCTGACTCGGCGATGGTCTTAATCCTAGACGAGGATGAGGACGGGGACGAGGACGATGACGAGGACAAAGAAGAGGAGGAGGAGGAGCAGGAGGAGGAGGAGGAGGAGGAGGAGGAGGAGGAGGAGGAGGAGGAGGAGCAGGAGCAGGAGAAAAAGGATGAGAGCTATTATGTGTCTCTTCGGGGAAGGGCGTCTGGGAGGCGACGGGGCCAGGGCCGGGGCCGCGGCCAGGGCCGAGGCCGAGGCCGAGGCCAGGGCCGGGGGACCGAGGCCGGGGCCAGGGGGCCGGGGCTGGGGACGGGCCGGGCGGGGCTGCAGGGGGGATAGGGTTGGGGCTGGGGTGGGGCCTGTGTCAGAGCCAGGGCGGGGGGCCGGGGCTGGGGCGGGGGGGCCGGGGCCGGGGCTGGGACCCGGGCCGGGGCCAGGCCGAGGCGGGGGGAGGGGTCCTGAGCTCCCCTGCCGGCAGGGAGACCACCCTTGTGCCCCCCTTCTCCACAGTGGAGCACCGCCCGGGAGAGGGGAGGGAGGCCCGCCGGGCCCCCATGGGGGATGACAATCTGACCCTGGACCCCCCCCCCCTCTACCGTCCCCTTTCCCCGCCCTCAGGGAGGGGAAAAGGGGAGGGAAGCGACTAAACTCCAACGTTTCTTTTTCGCGTGTCTTGTCTCTGTTCGCTTTTTGGCGACGACGACGACGACGACGACGACGACGACGACGACGACGACGACGACGACGACGACGACGACGACGACGACGACGACGACGACGACGACGACAGCGTCTCACACGCCGACTGGGTCGGCGGATTTGAAGTTTCGGATTCGCTTGCAGGATCTGCGGGTCGGGTGCCAGCAGAGAGACTCTGCGACTAAATTGTCGCTGGTTCTTTTCGGTCTGGTTGCGCTTTGTCCAGAATCTCGAGGGGAGTCCAGCCGAGGCGACGAGGGTGTCCCAGGATGCCCAAGAAGGGTCAAAGAGCATGCAGAGGCCTCGACCCTCAAGCTTCCTGTCCTCCCCTGTGCCTGCGGGCGGCGATGTGGTCCGGCCAACGCCCTGGTACAACGAGGGGCCTCGCTCCGCATTTCGGGCTCCCTGCTGCAAGGCCCTGACGGTTTCATGATTCGTTGCCTTCGGGCCTCCCCCTCCCCATGCCAGCAGGCGGCGGAGCTGTGGTCTGGCCACACGCTGGTCCTGTTCCTGCGCGCCCGCGAGGAGGGCGAGGACGGCGTGTGCCGCACCTGCGCCCGCGCGTGCAGACCCGCCTTCCTCTTCCGTTTTTTGTTGTGTTTTGTTTGTTTGTTTGTTTGTTTGTTTGTTTGTTTGTTTGTTTGTTTGTTTGTTTTGTTTGTTTGTTTGTTTGTTTGTTTGTTTGTTTGTTTGTTTGTTTGTTTGTTAGGTTGCATATTTCTCTCTCTCTATATATATAGATATAGATGTCATATGAATATTTGATATGTAGATATATTTTTCTCCTCTTCCTCACTGTGACCCCAGATCGCTGCGACGACACGGCTTGCTTCAGCATTGCTTTCTTGTCGGGCCCCGGGACAGCAGCAAAAACGGATCTCGGTCGCGAAACTGCACCGAGAGAGGGGTCGAGACTTCTGCCGGGATCGGCGCCGGGGTTGCCAAGGGGATAGGGTGGTTTTCAGTGGATGCCAAGGTGCGTTCTTTCTGGCCTGACATAGCTTATAAGTGGATTACATTTTCGCCAAGCGGCTGAGGGGGGGGTTAGACAACTCCGCTCAGTGGGCGGGGCCCACACAGCCCGGATCGGTCAACCCCCTGAGCCACTCGGACTATCTGTAATTTTGCTTCAGACTGGGTTAGCCCAGATATCATCCACCTGGGCATCCACTGATACGGCAGGTTCGCGTCGTGTCGACTGGCGGCGACCCCGCTGGCCGCGTTCAACGTTGCACGCCGGCGGCGACCCAGAATCGGCCGATGCTGAACGATTGGACGTTGCGGGGGCGGCCGATCGTTCCAGGCTGAGCGATCCACGCGGTGTCAGAAACCAACGCCAGGATCG
>CAUYUJ010017207.1:177500-180000 GCA_963575745.1 Prorocentrum cordatum
ACGTCCAAAGAAAAAGGTGCAAAACGGCAGAAGCATGCTGAAACCGCGGCAGCAGACAGAGACGTCCAAAAACGTTTTCACTCCTACAGAATCTTGACATCACCACCATCCCTGGCCAGGCATGTTAGTGAGGGATGTGTACCAGGACCTCCTGCGTCCCAGCCGAACACGCTCACGATCGATCCCTGGACCCCTGGTGGGGTCCATCCGAGCCTCGGTGTACCTCAACGGGCTCCCAGGGGCCAAGATCTAAGGAGAACATCGAACCTTGAACCTTGATTCCGCTACGATGGAGTCAGAGGGGGGGGCGTTTGGGCGTTTGGGAATCGATCCTCCTCCTCCATCTCCGCGTCGCCCTCCCCCCTGTCCCTCTCCTCGTTCTCCCCTCCCCTCCTCAGCGCTCATCATCTCCCCACCCTGTGGGTCAGGAGGCCGCCCGGATGCACTGGACTCCAGGCCGTGGGTGCTGGAGTTGCCTGGACTCCAGGCCGTGGGTGCTGGCACTGCGCTCCTGCGCACGGAAGCCCAGAAGCGTGCGACGCCAGCCGGCTTCTTCCATCCGCGGCCCCAGAGGTTCTAGGCCTCCTAGATGGGGTCGCAGTAGATGGGGTCGGAGAATCGCGCCGCATTCGCCGATGCGGCTCGATGTGAAGCCCGATTTGCTTCACGTCGACGTCGCCGATGCATCGCCGACGTCGACGATGCGTCGCTGACGCATCCCCGATGCATCGCCGAGGCATCGCGATCCTCCGATTCTTGATGACTGTCCCCGGGGCCCGACCGCGGGCCCCGGGAGGCCGAGAGCGAGGACCACCGCCCAGCGCGGAGAGGCCAGGACAGCACAGGACCGGCAGAGGCCGCACCCGGACGCGGCGCCCGACTTCCTCGCCGCCTCCCCCCCCCCCCTTTTGGTCGCGGAAGCAGCCCCCTCCTGGCACGCAGCCCTCCTCCCGCCCTGGGTCCCTGCAGCTCGGCCACGCCTGGCCCCTGGCTCGTCGGACGGAGCCCCTGCAGCGCCGCCGCGCCTCGACGGCGCCGGCACGACGAGTTGTGCAGAGCGCGTGTGCGGCGCACGCGCGCGCGCGCGAGGCCCGCGGGCCCGAGGCGGGCTCCCACGCTCCCCGCCGCTGCCGGCCCGGGCGTGCCGCCGAGGTCTTCGGCCAGGACGTGAAGCGCGTCGCGCTCGTCGGCCTCGGCGCCAAGGCCCGCGGCGGCGTCGGCGGCCCTCGGCGCCCTCCGGCGGCCCTTGGCGGCCTTCCGCGGCTCTCGGTGGCCTTCGGCGGCGGCGCGGAGGCTGGCGGCGGCGGCGGCCGTCGTCGTCGCCGTCGTCGTCGTTGTCGTCGTCGTCGTTCTTTTCCTGCCCGCCCCCCCTCTCCCTCCTGCCTCCTTTCTCCTTCCTCCTTCCTCCGCCCTCCCTCCTCTCTCTTCCTTACTCATTGCTCCTTCCTCATTCGTCCTTCCTCCTTAGTCCTTAGTCCTTCCTTCTTCCTGCTTTCTCCGTCCTCCCTCCTCCCTTCTCCTTCCTTCCTCTACCTACCTTCTTCTCCTCCTTGTCCTCCTCTTCCTTCCTCCTCTATTCCTCCTTCCCCATCCCACTTTTCCCTCTCCCTCCTCCCTGCTCCCTCCTCCCTGTTTTTTCCCCTTCCCCCCCCCTCGCGCGCGCGCGCTCCCGCCCGTCTGGGAGTCCCCGCGGGGGGGAAAGTCGGGAGGGAGGTGCGGAGATAGAGAGAGAGAGAGATAGGATTATGATAGGGAGGAGAAGCAGGAGAGGGAAAGCAAGGTGGAACATGATGATGATGATGATGTTGATGATGACGATGATGATGGTGACTATGAGGATTATGCTGATAATGATGACGCTGTTGTTGATGATGGGGATGATGCTGATGATGCTGCTGCTGCTGATGATGATTATTGATACTGTTCAGGATGATGATGATGCTGATTATGGTGATGCTGATGCTGCTGATGATGATTGATGATGATGCTGATGATGACAATGATGCTGATGATGCTGATGATGATAATGCTGCTGCTGCTGATGATGGTGATGGTGAAGATTTATGATGGGGATGATGACGATGCTGCTGCTGCTGCTGATGATGATGATGATGATGCTGATTATGATGATGAGGATGCTGCTGCTGCTGATGATGCTGATGATGATGATGCTGATGCTGATGCTGATGCTGCTGATGATGATGCTGATTAAGATGATGATGATGCTGATGATGCTGATGCTGATGCTGATGATGATGATGATGATGATGAGGAGGAGGAGGAGGAGGAGGAGGAGGAGGAGGAGGAGGAGATGGAGGAGGAGGAGGAGGAGGATGACGATGAGGGGAGAAGGTGCAATGATAGTGATTATGAGGAGGAGGAAGAGGATGAGGAGGAGGAGGAGGAGGAGGTCTACCACGAACCCAGGATTCATTCACGCTGCTGCCAGAAACCCCTCCGTCCAAAGATCCCTCCTCGGGAGCCCCTACGAGCCTTTCTC
>CAUYUJ010017207.1:196348-208848 GCA_963575745.1 Prorocentrum cordatum
ACCATCACCATCACCATCACCATCACCATCACCATCACCATCATCATCATCATCATCATCATCATCATCATCATCATCATCATGCCAACGACTATTCCGAGGATGGTGATGGCGACAGTGACGACTACAACGAAATTATCATGAGGACAACCGTTCTGGTTTGGGCCTCCCGAGCTGCGACGCCGTACACCCTGCCTCGTCGGCCTTGCTGCGAGGCAGCTTCCACGCGCAAGGCTCTCTGCACGCCGTGGTGGAGGCTGGCGCCACGGTGGCAACGGGACCATCTGCGCCCACGCCGTGCCCGAGATGCGGGAGCAAGACTCTGCGCGTGGCCGCGGGGAAGCCCGTAGGGGTTGCACGCCTGGGGGTGGCCCGCCGGGCAGCCGGGAGGTGGGCACCGAGGGCGCCGTCGCGGAGGCGCCGGAGAGGCAGCCACGGCCATCCCCCGAGGGCCCGCCAGCGGGGGCGAGGCACCTGGCTGTTCCGCGCCTCTGGGCCTGCCCCTGGGCTGCGCGGGCGGCCGCTGCCGGATCCTCTCCGGCCTCCCAGATGGGCTCCGACTCGGCCCTTGCGGGAGCAGCGCACGCATCCAGGCTCGCCGATCACCGGACGGAGAGTGCGAACGAGCGGTCTAGAAATGCCCAGGGGGGGTGGAGGGTGCGCCGCCCAATTGGGAAGCGCAAGAATCAAACAATGTTGCTGGTTCGTCGTCGTCGTCGTCGTCGTCGTCGTCGTCGTCGTCGTCGTCGTCTTCGTCGTCGTCGTCGTCGTCGTCGTCGATTCCGCCAGGCCACAGCCAGCGACCCGGACGAGAAGCAATTGTGTGTCTCGTCTCTGCCAAATTTGATGTGTGATCGCTCGGTCGCATTGTGTTCGGATGCAGTTCCTGGGAGGTCAATTCAGAATCGGCGCTGGTATATCCGCGGTCGAAACTAGCTTGATCCGTCCTAATCCAGTTTTATCTCGCTTGATTTTGCTGAGTCCAGCTTCATCTGGCATGAGCCTACTGGGATCGGCGGGCGGGTTGCTAATTCAAGGGATCGAGGGGGTTATCAGTGGATGCCACGGTGGGTTATGTTTGGCCTAACCTTGCTTACCAGTGGGTTACAGGTGCCCCAAGTGGTCCCCTTAGCACCCCCCCGCGCCGATCCTATCCCAGTTGGCTTCATCTGGCCTAAGCCGGCCCAGTGGCCCCGCAATCGGGCTTCATAGCTCTTGATCGCTCCGACGAAGACCTCACAGGAGTTGCCTCCTAACATTACGCGTGGTGCCCACCCCTGGGGTATCCGCCCCGACGACATTTTTTCCCATGACGTAGACCCCAGAGGTCTGAACCCCTTTCTGGGGACCGGCTTTTCATCCTGACTCGTATTTAGACGGTCCTGAGGACGGGCGAGGGACCCTGCAGGCTGGAAATAGCGAAACAATTCGCGCCGCCTTTTGTTACGACGCAAATGGGGGTCTGGATGAGATGCCCACCTATACTATGTGCTATCCGTTCCCGTCTCAGGGCCACCGGCGATCCGATTCGATGCGATTCGATTCGCCGGTTGGGACCGCGATTCCGGTTCGATTCGATTCCGGTCAATTCGCCTTCATCGGCTAGGGCCAGCCAGAATCGAGCGCGGCGGCCCAGTTTCGATTGGATTCGCGACGATCCGTGGGCGATCCGATCTGTTTCCGAGTCGATCCGATTTGGCGATTCGATCCCGCTCAGACCTGCCTGCCGCCGCCTCGGATCGGCACCACCCAACCATACTTTTACTGTCGCAAGGGCGACCCGAACGCTCAGAAATCTTAAAGTAAAAGCTCCGCGGCGGGCACTTTCTGGCCATACCTCTGGGGAAACCGTCTGCTATAAGGTTCTTGTGCTATCTGATCGTGTCGGACGTGCGCCTCCAACATCAGCACGCAGTGCTACCCAGACATCGGGCTGCTCCAACTTTTTCGATGCGTGGGCCCCAGAGGTCTGGACCGCTTCCCCAGGGTCGGTGTCTCGCCCCGAAGTGTTTTTTTGACGGTCCTAGGGCCCGGCGAGGGTCCCCGGAGGCCGAAACCGGCCCCAAACCGCCAGCTCCAATTTTTTCTGGAGCGCCGAACCTCTGGGTAGCGTGTCCTTCTGCGCCCCCTCCGACCTGCGGGAGCCGCAGGCGGCCCCGAGACCGTGACCCTGCTCGGCGCCTTCCCCCCCGGCAGCGCCGCGGCTGCGGAGGAGGCGCCCGTGGCGGAAGGAGGAGGAGGGAGGAGGAGGAGGTGAGGGAGGAGGAGGTGAGGGAGGAGGAGGAGGAGGAGGAGGAGGAGGAGGAGGAGGAGGAGGAGGAGGAGGAGGAGGAGGAGGAGGAGGAGGAGGAGGAGGAGGAGGAGGAGGCGGAGGAGGAGGAGGAGGAGAGGAGAGGAGGAGGAGGAGGAGGAGGAGGAGGAGGAGGAGGAGGAGGAGGAGGAGGGAGGAGGAGGAGGAGGAGGAGGAGGAGGAGGAGGAGGAGGAGGAGGAGGAGGAGGAGGAGGAGGCGGAGGCGGAGGCGGAGGAGGAGGAGGAGGAGGAGGCAGAGGCGGAGCGGAGGCGGAGGCGGAGGAGGAGGAGGAGGAGGAGGAGGAGGAGGAGGAGAGGAGGAGGAGGCGGAGGCGGAGGCGGAGGCGGAGGAGGAGGAGGAGGCGGAGGAGGAGGAGGAGGAGGAGGAGGAGGAGGAGGATAATCATCATAATAATAATACTACTAATACCAAGAATAATACTAATAATAAGACGATTAAGAAAAATAAAAAGACTAATAATAAGAAGAGTAATACTGTTAATAATAGTAAGTTTTAATGATATTCATAAGAACAACAATAAGAATACTATTACTACTAATAAGAAGAAGAATACTCATAAGAGGAATAATAATAATAGTAAGAAGAATAAGAAGAGGAGGAGAGGGCGAGGAGCAGGGGCTCCTCCTCCTCCTCCTCCTCCTCCTCCTCCTCCTCCTCCTCCTCCTCCTCCCTCCTCCTCCTCCCATGCAATGTTCCACGGTGTCTCGCACGCGCACGCCTTAGCAGGCGCCTCGGCGCCCCCTTCGCGGCGCCTTCACAGCGCTACGCATGCAGCGCCACAAGCCGTAGCCGTAGCTGTGGATCATCGGAGCGGGCTCCTTCCTGTCCCTCCCTTGCGCCCTGTCATTTCTGCTTTTGTGCCTCCATTCGCTCCCCGTGCGTCCCACTGCTTGCTGACCGGCGTCTGGCTGTCCTTGACCATTCGGCGCCCGCGGACTTCAGAAGCTGGAAGTCGGCTGGGGGCCTGAGTCGGCCCAGTGCTGGTTCCGGCCAGCAGAAGGGGTGGAGGTTCGAGGTTCTGGGTTCGAGGATTTTTGTTGTTGCCCTTTTCGGCCTCCCAAGGGCGTTTTCGGGGCCCCAGGGCCGACAAAAACGGATCCGGGGTGGAGCACTGCACCAGGTGGATCCCAGGAGGGGTCAGGGGACCCATTTTAAGCGGATTTGCCCTTGCCCCCCCCCCCCCCCCTCCAGACCGACTGTCTCGGGCCCATCCAGCTCAGATCCCCCCGCCGCTTCCAACCCTCGGGGATTCTCGCCGGTCTTCCAGCTTCGGGATGCTTTCGACTGCGCCTCGCCGCGTGCGCTCCGGGGATGCCCAGCTCGCCCCGAGAGGCTGTGGGAGGCCAGGGGTCGCGGAGAGCCGCCGCGGTGAAGCCTCTTGACGATGCCGCGCCGAGCGGGTGCCTCCTCCTCCTCCTCCGCCTCCTCCTCCTCCTTCTCCTCCGCCTCCTTCTCCTCCTCCTCCGGCCTCCTCCGGCCATCCTCCTCCCTCCCTCCTCCTCCTCCTCCCTCCTCCTCCTCCTCCTCTCCTACCTCTCCTCCTCCTCTCCTCCTCCTCTCTGGCGCGGAGGGCGTGCGCGCGCAGGCGTGCACCGGACTCGTGGCACGCCTCCGCGCGCACGCCGAGGCCCGAGGCCGGAGGCCTCTTCTCGACGCCTCCGTGCGATCACAGCCCGGGAGCTTTTTGTGAGGGCAGCTCAGCACGCGGCGAGGCATTCTCAGCACAATTTCGAGCATAGTGTACGCAATTTTTTTTTATAGATTCAGGCGCTGTCTTCCTTGCTTGCGCCTGGCGTAGTCCACGCACCGCGCGGTGTTTGACGTATCAGTACCAGTACCAGTAGCATTAAGTCGGGCTTGTCCCTCTACAGGGGGGACACTCCAAGAATAGTCAAGCAATGCGGAGACGATTTTTTGGCTATTTTTTTGACCACTTGGGGGCATGGAGTATTTTCTAATTTTTCGCTCAAAATCCCCCTGAGGGGGGACAGGCCCGACCTAAGGGTAGCACAACCCACCCCCAGGCCCAGCCAAGACCTCCACTCCCGACTGGATGATTCAGGGGGTTCCTGGCCTGGGGCGGGGGTGGTTTTTGGGGGCCCTTGGCCCTGGGGCCCCCAAACTCGTCCCCAACCCCAGCGGGGACTCCGTGGACCGCTTGGTCGGGAGGGGGGGGGTCCTGGCGGGTGGGTGGGTGGGTTGTGCTGTCGTCATCTTCGGCTTCGCCGCGCCTCGTCACCACATGAGCACACTTGTATGTGTGTGTGTGTGTGTGTGTGTGCACTTCGACACCGCCTGGTTCCGAGGCGTTGCCTCCTCCCGGCCTCGTTCTGAGGCTGCGCCCCCCTTCTCCTCCCCCTTCTCCGCGTAATTCAAGCTCTGCGCGGCCCGCTTTGCTTCGACCGGAAGAGGTGAGCTCTCGACCCGCGAATCAAAAAAAGTGTGTGTGTGTGTGTGTGTGTGTGTGTGTGCGTCGGCCCCGTAAGGGCGACGCGCACGTTCGGGAAGCGATCAATTCTTTTGTGCCTGCATTGTGTGTTCGTGTCGGACGTGCGCGCCTCCGAGGAAGGTGTCTCATGCGGGGGTGGACAGAGCTCCCACCCTGACACGTCGATTAGCGAATGAGCCGTTTCCGGTTCGCCAGAGGGCGTCGCGGCCGTCAGTTTTGCGGGTCCAGGTCCGTCGGTTTCGCTCCCAGGCCGTTTTCACTGAGGGGAGGTTTACTAAAGGGAGGTTTGTCCACCGCCGAATCACACGAGTATGTCCTTCTGCGTCCCGTGCCGTCCGCCCAGCGCAAGAGACAGCCGCACGGCGGGGGGGCGTTCTTTGAGGAATGTGCGCGGGAGGCTTCGGACCCTGGAGGCTTCCTTGTCTGCGCCCTGCGCCGTTGCGAACTGCTGACGGGAGGAAGTCCTTTGCGGTTGACTTGCGCTGAGGTGCAGTGAGTGTCTTCGGCGCGTACCGCGCCCTTTCCCTGGATGTGCGACGCCTCTCAGGGGGCGTGACGCTCGAGAGAGATGCCCGCATCGCCCTCGTCGCGACCAGCCGACTGGGGATACAGCCATCGTCTGTTTGCCATCGGCAAAGACGGAGCAACCTCTAGCACGCTCGACGGCTTGCCGCTCCGATGCCCCGATGCAAGCATCTGATGAGGTCGGCGGCGGTCTCCGCGGCCAGCCCACGATCGAAGTTCCCACGGCTTCCAGACTCTGGCTCCCGTAACAGCTGCTCCCGTGCCCTCTCACTCTGCCGTGCCCCCCACCCCCCACGAGGGCGCCCGCGGAGGCCCGCGGCGCAGAGCGCAGAAGGCACGCAGAGGACCCGCGGAGGCACCCCCAGAGGCACCCGTGCAGAAGCACGGGGGAGGAGGAGGAGGAGGAGGAGGGGGAAGAGGAGGAGGAGGAGGAGGAGGAGGCGGAGGAGGCGGAGGAGGGGGAGGAGGAGGGGGAGGAGGAGGGGGAGGAGGGGGAGGAGGAGGGGGAGGAGGAGGAGGAGGAGGAGGAGGAGGAGGAGGAGGAGGAGGAGGCACCCGCGCCCACGCCAACGCACGCAAGTTCTTGATGGGGATCCCTGCGCTCCGGGCTTCGGGGCCCCTTCGAGCTCGACGCGCCTCGCCCCTCGGGCACGGCTGCGGCCACCACAGGTGCGAAGCGTGAGGCGATGCTCGACGTGCGCACGCCGGTGTAAAGTATGACGACAGCGGACAAATCGAGACCCCCCTCTCGGCACGTGAGAAGGTGTCTAGCCCCCGCGCCCCCACGCCCGCACCCGCATCCATCAGCTGTCACCTGCGCCCGCTCTCGCTTTTTTGTGTCGGCGGGTCGTTGGCAACCGTCCGGCTTGTGTGTGCGCGGCTTCCGGATGCATTTTCGCATTCGAGAGGTGAGTCGCCAAAGGTCTCGCCCATTCCCGCATCCATGTCACCGCTTCTCATTCGCAAGCACTCTTTCATATTCGAGCGGGCGCCGATCATGAACAACCATCGCTTCCCCACCATCCGTGTCGAAAATCATGCAAAGTGTGTGTCGCTGCAAACGCTGGGCGACGTGCGGGTACACCATCATAACTCAGCATGGGCTTTTGTACGTAGTTGCGGGGGCGCGAGCATGTCATCTTCGAAGGCTTGACTTGAAGGCGTACGCATCATACGCGATGCTAAACACCACGCCGTCAGTTAGCTTGGCTTTTGTCTTGGATGGCCGGGCTGTCGACACATTGCCCAACGCGTGCTGACACGCAACCTGGCGCGCCTTGAGCACTCTGCGCGCGTCGCACCTGGGCGCACCTCGCGAGGATGGCACACCCGACTGTCCAAGTAACAGCACGCTGTTATCCTGTGTTGTTGGGGTGTTGTTCGAGATGGTAGGGCTGGGGCCAGTTTTTCCGCTGTGCGCTGGCCAACTATCTGTATGAAATGCCAGTGCGAGTTGATGGCAGCTGGGTGCGCCTTGGATTTATATGCGTGTGCACCTGGTGCGCCTGGCACGCATGCCGCCCTTGGCGTCTGTATCAGCTCAGGGTAGCTGCATCGAATGGCGGACACTGGCTACGGTGAGCCTGGTGTGCTACGTAAGTGGTGGGACGGCGGGTGGGAGGCACCAGAATAACTTTTGCGGTGCACGCTGGGACCTTGGCCTGCGAACGCACCCGCACCCACAACACCACTCGCACTCTCATACCCACAGCAGCGCACGCCATTGGGAGGCCGGTGGTTCCCTGGAGTCATGCTCCTTTTTGGTGTGGTATGGGGGATGTGCGGCCACACTGTCGCGCAGGCTTTCCATGCTTGTCTCCAATCCTTGCGGCATGATGTGCTATTAGACACGATGCGATCGAATTGTTCGCTTCAGCGGGCGGCACGTGCGCTCATGGCGCGGAAGAAGGCGTTATGTTCGGACACGTAAGAATGAGGGTGATAGCGAGCAGGAGTAGAAGGATGAGAAGGAGGTCCTGCTTCTCCTTCCTTGTGTCTTTCCGAGTTGGAGGCGGCGGCAGTCGCGTCGGGCGTCATCTTCGCGCGCGAGCTCGTGAACGGCTCCGCCAACGTAGTGAACCCAGGGACCTTGGCAGACGCGGCGGTGGCTCGTGGGATGAACATCTGGATGCGGAGAAGCAGTGGAGTGAGTGATGAGGTGCAGTTGAAGGAGGAAGGAGGAACAGCAGCATGGGACATGTAGCAGTGTGGAAATGCTAGAGCAGGATGCTGTTGCTGCTGCTGCTGCCGACGATGAGGGTGACGATGTCGATGACGATGACGATGATGATGGCGACGACGATGATTCTGATGATGCCGCTGCTGATGATGCTGATGCTGATGCTGATGCTGATGATGATGATGATGATGACGATGATGATGATGATGATGATGATGATGATGATGATGATGATGATGATGATGATGACGATGCTGCTGCTGCTGCTGATGATGATGATGATGCCGATGATGCTGTTGTTGGTGATGATGCTACGGCTGCTGCTGCTGCTTCTGCTGATGATGGTGACGATGATGTAGATGATGATGTAATCAGGACTAGGGGATAGGATGGGACGGACGACGAGGAGGGATGAGGACCAGGAGAAGGCCAGTGAGGAAGATGAGGAGGGTGGCGGGAGGACTAAGAACAGAACGAGGGGAGAAGGATGATGAGGATGGAGGAGGAACAGGAGGAGGAAGAGGAGGATGAGGAGGAGGAGGAGGAGGACGGGAGGAGGAGGCGGCGGAAGAGGAGGAGAGGGATGGGAAGGTGGAGGAGGAGGAGGGGGAGAAGAGGATGAGGCTGAGGAGGGAGGACGAGAAGGAGTAGGGAGGATGAGAACCTCTTGGAGCCATCTTGTGGCTTCCTTGGGCTGTATTTGGTCCCCTCTTGGCCCATCTTGTGACCCTCTTGGGGGCTTCTGGGGCTGTCTTAGGGCTATCTTGGCTGCCTGTGGGACCGTCTTCGGCTGTCGGAAGCCCGAAAGGCGATAACGCGTAAATCCTAAACAGATGTGATGGATATACGAGTTTGGCCTCTTCGGACCCTCCTGGTGAGCCTCTTGGAGGCCTCTTGGGCCGTCCTGAGATCGTATTGGGCGTCGTGTCTTGGAGGGGATATTTGCCGTCTTTGAGGCGTCTTGGGACGTCTTGGAGACCATGTTGGACTGTGCCGGGCCGTCGTTGAGGCCATCTTGGGCATCGGGGAGATGGAGGAAGATCCTTTCGCTAGGGTCTTTCCTGGTGGCCCGCTGGATGGGCCGAGACCCCACTGGAAACCTTTAGGAAGGGCCAAGAAACTATTCACAAGCCCGGCACGACAAGCACCCCTTTGCAAGAAGAAGGGGGCGGCAGATCGAAGACGCCTGTGGCGAATTGCCGCCGCCCCCTTGCTTTCTGAAAGAGCCTATGTGGCCGAGCGTTGCGGCCAGAGCTCGACCAAGCTATCGGACTATGTGTGCACCCAGCCGTCGTGAGAACACTTCAGGGAACACGGGGGGGAGACAGAAGAAGTAGAGGGGAGGGAGGAGAAGGAGGAGCAGGAGGAAGAGGAGGATGGAGAGGCCTCGTGGGAGCCTCGTCGAGCACTCTTGTGACCTCCTGGGGGCTGGAGGTCTCTTGGGGGCTTCCTTGGGCCTCCCAGGGACCGTTGGAGTCTCCTTGGGAGGTTCTTTGGCCGTCTGAGGGCGTTCCCGGCAAGTCTGACGCCGTCGGACGCCGTCTTGCTGGCGGGGCGCTTCAGGGCCGTTTGGGGGGAGATCAGCTTGGGCATCTCGGAGGTCTCATGGGCCGTCTTAGGGACGATTGGGGGTTGTCTTGGGGGCCTCTTGGGCCGTCAGGGGGGCATCTCGGAGGCCTCTTGGTCGTTCTTGGGGCCTTTTTGGTGGCCTTTTGGGCTGTCTTGGGCTGTATGAGCGCTGAACATGGGCAAACGCCAACATCTGTCAAAAACCCGAGGAACGTCACTGACTCTGGCCTCTTCTGGCTTTCCTGGAGGACCTCTTGGAGGTATCTTCGGGGCCTCTTGGGCCGTCTTGGGCTATCTTGAGGCCATCTTACGCCGTCTTAGCTGCATTGTGGGCCGTCTTGGAGGCAACTTGCGGCTATCTTAGGCTCCCTTTGGCCCATCTTGGCCGTCTTGGAGGCAATCTTGCGCGTCTTGGGGGCTTCTTCTTGGGCCGTCTATGGGCCCTCTTGGGGCCGTTTTGGGGGCCTCTTGGGCCGTCATGGGGCCATCTTGGAGGCCTCTTGGGTGCTCTTGGGACGCTCTTGGGGACTTTTTGTGCCGTCTTGGGCCGTGGGAAGGCCAAACATAAACACATACCAACATCCTTCAAACATCATCGGCAATTCAAGGATTTTGGCCTCTTCGGGCCTTCCTGAATGACCTCTTGTAGACCTCTTGGGCCGTCTTCAGGGCCTCTTGGGCGTCTCTTGGGCCGTCTTGGGCCATCAGGTGGCCAACTGAGGCCGTCTTGGCTGCATCTTGGGCCGTCCTGGAGACATTTTGCTGCCATCTGGGTCTCTCTTGGAGCGCTGAAGAGCCGTCTTGGAAGCCATCTTGGGCGCCTTGAGCGCCTCTTGGGGCGTCTTGGAGGCCTCTTGCGTAATCTTGGGTACCTCTTGGGCCGTCTTGGACAGTCGGAAGGCCTTCTGGAAGCAAGTGCCACAATAGTTCAAAAACCCGAAGGATAATCGATGATGTTGGCTTCTGCGGGCCCTCTGGAGGACCTCTTGGAGGCCTCTTGGGCCGTCTTGGGGACACTTGTTGGGCCGTCTCGGGCTCTCTTGGACCATCTGGGCGGCCTTGGAGGCATCTTGAGACCATCTTGGAGCTATCTTGGGCTCTCTTGCGGCCATCTTGGCCGTCTTCGTCTTGGAGGCCATCTTGGGGCCACTTGGAGGGGAACACCGTCGGACGGACCATTTTCCCAGGCTTTCCGGGTGGTCGGCGGGCCAGGCCGAGACCCCATTTTGAGCATGTTAAGACGAGAAATCAGAAACCACAGCCAATTCAGCACGCCGTGCACTCCTGTGGCGAGACGCAGGGCGAATCACCGGCGAATCACCGGCGCCACCTGCGTTGTGGAATCGCCCATGCGGCTGAACGTTGGGCCGGGGCCAGGCCAAGGTATTGGACTGTGTGTTCCCCCAGCCGTTGTGGAAGCCGTCGGGGAGAGCTTGGGGAGAGGAAGAGAAAGGAGGAGGAGAGGGAGGAGAAGGCGCAGGTGGAAGAAGAGAAGGGCTCTTGAGGCCTTCTTGGGGCTCTTGGGGACTTTGCGGGAGCCTTGAGGGGTGCTCTAAGGAGCATCTTGGGGGCTTCCGGGGGCTCTTGGGGGTCTCCTGGGACCTCTCCGGGACCCCTTGGGTTATTCTTGGGGGCCTCCTGACCTTCGGAGGCCGTCTTGGGCCCTTCCTGGGCAGTCGTGGGTCCGTCTATTGGCACTTCAGGGCCGTCTTGGAGGTCTCTGCGGCCGTCTTGGGGGTGTCTTGGGGGCCTATTGGGCAATCTTGGGGCCCTCCCTGTCCGTCTTGCGGTCCTTTTGGGGGCCTCCTAGGCCGTCTGGGGGCGATCTTGAGGACTCCTTATGCAGGACCCTGACGGATTTCTGAATAAGGATTACGGGTTAAGGGTTCGCCAGGGGTCCCTGGCTTAGGGTTTCTTATTATTGATTCTTTTTGTGAGGAATTCATGACTAAGGACCCCTGGTTCAGTATTACGAAGTAAGGGTGTGTTCCTTAGTATTTCTTGTAGTATGAATTCCTTATCCTGATCCCTTACTGAGAAGCCCTTATTGAAGATTCTTTACTAAGGTTCCCTGTGTCGTACGGATTCCTCATTACCCAAGCCTTATTCAGATGTCATTGCTAAGCATCACTTACTAAGTATTTCTTTGTAAGGGCTCCCCAGAAAGGACTCCTCAGAAAGGAAAGATATTCTACCGCTGCTGGCGGAAAACCGGGGGGGTCAATGGGGGGGGGTCCCAACCCGTCCCCCCCCGAAAGCCGGGGGGGGGTCACTACCGGTTCGAACTACCCCCCCCCCCCCCCCCCCCCAGTCCATCATGAAAGGGGGGGGGGGTCACAACTGGTTCGAACCCTCCCCCCACCCTTTTCGCCGCTGGCAAACGATTCCCGCTCCTCGGGACAGTTGGACAGTGGTAGGGATACTGGGGCAGTGGTGGGGACGGTGGTGGTGGGGACAGTGGTGTGCGGACAGTGGGACAGTGGTGGGAACAGTGGAGGGGACATTGGTGGTGGGGACAGTGGTGTGCGGACAGTGGGGACAGTGGTGCGGACAGTGAGGGGACAGCGGGACAGTTGTGGGGACAGTGGGAACAGTGGGACAGTGGTGGGGACGGTATTGGTGGGGACAGTGGTGAAGGCGGTGGTGAGGACGGTGGTGGGACAGTAGTACAGTGGGGAGAGTGGTGGGGACAGTGGGACAGTGGTGGGGACAGTGGGACACACAGTGGGACAGCGGCGGGGACAGTGGCGGGGACAGTGGGGACAGTGGGACAGTGGTGGGAACAGTGGGGACAGTGGGACTGGTGGGGACAGTGGGGACATTGGGGAGAGTGGGACCGTGGTGCGACAATGGTGGGGAGAGTGGGGACAGTGAGACACTGGTGGGGACAGCGGGGACAATGGTGGGAACAGTGGGGATTGTGGGACAGTAGTGGGGACTGTGGGACAGTGGTGGGGACGGTGGTGGTGGGGACAGTGGTGTGGGGACAGTGGGACAGTGGTGGGAACAGTGGAGGGGACATTGGTGGTGGGGACAGTGGTGATGGCGGTGGCGAGGACGGTGGCGGGACAATGGGACAGAGGTGCAGTGGGGACAGTGGTGGGGACAGTGGGGACCGTGGCTGGAACAGTGGGACAGCTCAGTGGGACAGCGGCGGGGACAGTGGCACAGTGGGACAGTGGGGACAGTAGGGACAGTGGGACAGGGGTGGGGACCGTGGGGAAAGTGGGAGAGTGGGATCGTGGTGGGGACTGGTGCTGGGGACACTGGGGACAGTGCGACAGTGGTGGGGGCACTGGTGGGGACAGGAGGGACGGTGGTGGGAACAGTGGGGACTGGTGGTGGGGACAGTGGTGCTGGGGACAGCAGTGGGGGATGTGGTGCGCACGGTGGTGGGGACCTGGGAGTCGTTTGCCGGCGGTGACGGTAGTGACCCCCTCCCGGTTTTCTGGAGGTGTGGGGGGGG
>CAUYUJ010017207.1:211348-218848 GCA_963575745.1 Prorocentrum cordatum
CACCTCCCCGCCTCCGCCTCCGCATGACCCTGCTGCCGACTGCGCTCTTCGGTCGGGCGACCGAGGGGCATCCCTGGCCTCTCTCTCTCTCTGTCGCTGCTTAGCTCTCAGCCGTGCCCACGATCTCGTAGCCCGCTTCCGCGCGCTCTGCCCGGCCGTGCTCGCTGTCGCGGTCGCTGTCGCTCAGGCCTCCGCCTTCCGAGCCTTCCGCGCAGCAGTTGCCGCCGCGCCGCGGTCGCGGCGACCGCCGAGAGCGCCGCTGCGGCCTCGACGGCGGCCGCCACTGCGGTCGCGCTGGTGGCGGCCGCTGCGCGGCATCTGCCGTCCGGAAGGTGCGGAAGGTGGAGGTCAAGGGGGCAGGGGGAGGCGGGGGAGGAGCAACGAGAGCCAGAGGGCAGAAGGTCGAGGCGGCGCTTTTCTCGAGAGAGCGCTCACGCTCCAGAGACGGCACGGGCGGCATCGCGAAGCTCGCAGGCCAGATCCCGCACCAACACCAGCCCTGGTCGGAAGGGAGGGGGCGGAGGGGGAGGGATGGGGATGGATGGGGGGGTAGGAGCAGAGGGAGTAGGAGGGGGGAGGGGGAGGCGGCCGCCATCTGTGACGAAAGACGGAGGAGCAGGGATGCAGGGGGAGGAGGATGGTGCCTTCTCCTTCTCCTCCTCCTCCTCCTCCTCTTCCTCTCTCTTCCTCTCCTCCTCCTCCTCCTCATCCTCATCCTCCTCCCTCCTCCCCTTCTCCTCCTCCTCCTCCTCCTCCTCCTCCTCCTTCTCCTCCTCCTCCCTCTCTCCTCATCCCTCTCTCCTCCTTTTTTCCCTCCCTCCCTCCCTCCCTTCCCTCCTTCCTTCCTCCCTCCTTCTTCTTCTTCTTCTTCTTTTTCCTCTTCTTCTTCTTCTTCTTTTTCCTCTTCCTTTTCTTACTCTTCTTCTTCTTCTTCTTCCTCCTCCTCCTCCTCCTCCTCCTCCAGGCTCCTCTCTGGCTCCCAACCCAACTCCCTCCATGCCTCCCTGCCAACCCCCTTCCTGCGTCCAGCGACATGGACGTGGGCGCATCTGGTCGCTACTACCGGTGCTGCTATCACAACTGATGGCTGCTATCAGTCGTCGGGCGGGCCTCTTGAGGAGGCGCAGCACAGAGTGCCGCGCTCGACCCCAAGGAGTGCGAGAAGATGCGCAGGGGCTCCTTCACGAACGGCTGCTACTGATCGTCGGTCGGGCCCCTCGAGAGTGCGCAGCGCAGAGTGATGAGCTCGATCACCAGGAGTGCGAGACGATGAGCATGGGCGGAGGAAGAGGAGGAAGAATAGTAAAAATAAGACTAATACTACTAATAATAATGATACTGATAATAAGAAGAAGACTAACCATAATCATAAGCTGAATTATCCCAGTGCGACCCTACCTAGGAGTTGGAGCATCTAGGAAAGCAACACATACATCTACACCGACAGCTACATTAACATCTACACCTGCATCTACATCTACATCAACATCAACAGCGATACTCACATCTACATCTACATCTACACCTACATCTACACCTACATCTACACCTACATCTACATCTACATCTACATCTACATCTACACCTACATCCACATCTACACCTACACCTACATCTACATCTACACTTTCGCATGGGTTTTGATTTTGCATTGCATTGCCTTGCCTTTGCTTTCGCTTTTGCTTTTGCGGTTGCTTTGCCTTTGCTTTGATGCTATGTTATGTTATGCTATGCTGCGCTATGCTATGCTATCATATGCTATGCTATGCTACGCTATTCTGCGCTATGCTGCGCTATGCCATGCTATGCTATTCTAGGGTATGATAGGCTGCGCTATGTTATGCTAGGCTATACTATGCTATGTTATGCTGCGCTATACTATGCTATGTTAGGCTATGCTGCGCTATGCTATGATATGCTATGCTGCGCTATGCTATGCTATGCTATGCTAGGCTATGCTATGATATGCTGTGCTGCGCTATGCTATGCTATGCTATGCTATACTATGCTATGCTGCGCTATGCTATGCTATGCTATGCTGCACTATGCTATGCTATGCTATGTGATGCTATGCTATGCTATGCTGCGCTGTGCTATGCTAAGCTAAGCTATGCTATGCTATGATATGCTATTCGATGCTATGCGTTGCTGCGCTATGCTATGCTGCGCTATGCTATGCTATGCTATGACATGTTATGATATGCTATGCTATGCTATGCCAAGCTATGCTATGCTAATGCTGCGCTGCGCTAAGCTAAACTGAGCTAAGCTAAGCTAAGCTAAGCTAGGCTAGGCTAAGCTAAGCTAAACAAAGCTAACCTAGGCTAGGTTAAGCTAAGCTAAGCCAAGTTACGCTAGGCTAAGCTAAGATGAGATAAGCAACGCTAAGCTAAGGAGACGTAACTGGGGGAACCGCGGGGCGGATGCCGGGGGAACCGCCTGGGGCGTGTTACACTGCCCGGCCCTCTAAGCTCACACAGTGAAAACCCTTCTAGGCAGAACCTAGGTAGGGAATAAGAATAATACTACGAATGATATTATTAATAATGCCAATGCTAATAGCACTATTAATACTAATACTAAGAATATGACGAATAAGAATAATCATATCAATCATACGAAGAATCATATGATTAATAATAAGAATAAAAAACACTAAGACGAAAAACAATACTACTACTGCAACGAATAAGAATAGTACTAATAATAATAAGAATAACAATACTAATAATAATACTAATAATAATAATCATACTACTAATAGTTAGAGGAGGAGGAGGAGGAGGATGAGGAGGAGGAGGAGGAGGAGGAGGAGGGGGAGGAGGAGGAGGAGGAGGAGGAGGGGGAGGAGGAGGAAGTGGAGGAGGAGGATGAGGAGGAGGAGGAGGAGGAGGAGGAGCAGGAGCAGGAGCAGGAGCAGGAGCAGGAGCAGGAGCAGGAGGAGCAGAAGCAGGAGCAGGAGCAGGAGGAGGAGGAGGAGGAGGAGGAGGAGGAGGAGCAGGAGCAGGAGGGAGGAGGAGGTGGACCGAGCTCGATCCCCAGGAGTGCGAGAAGATGGGCATGGGCTCCTTCCTGGCCGTCGGCGCAGCCTCGGACCCCCGCCGTCTTCTTGCGGCCCGACGGCGCTCTCTCCCCTCGCGCGGCGGGGGCCCTGGCCCGCTTTCGACGGGGCGCTCTATTTTTTGGGCGGCGCGCCGAGGGGGGAAGTTTCGGGTTGGATGTTTGAGGTATTCTGGCGTTTTCGTGGGCCCTCGACGGTTTTCCAGCCCCGGGATGCGTTCCAACAGCTGCGCCTCGCCGAGAGCGTTCCGGGTGTGCCTGAATTGTTTCTTGAAAGGCCGCCAGAACGCCAAATTATGACCCAAGTCACCAGGGGGGTAGGCCTTCTGAGAAGGCGGCGGGGCTTTTCAGAAGCCCCGCGGCCTTCTGAGAGGCCCTTTGTGGCTTCGGAGATAGCCCAGAAGCTTCTCCGACGGCCAGCGGCCTTCTAAGCCTTCTGAGAAGGCCCGTCCCCTCTGCCTTCCCCACTTCGAAGACGAACAACTAGCATACACATCAACCTTCCACGTTCCGCGTGGATTTCTTGGATCTGTGCTGGACCCCCGTCCTTGGCGCGCGGAGCGCGCCAGGGCGGCGTTTGGGGGCGCCGCCAAGGGGGCCCGGCACCGATTCAAGAAATCCGCGCGGAGCTCCGAAAGTTTGCGTCCCTACCCGTGAGACTGACGAGCCCAGAGGTGATAGCAATCTCAGGCCCAACACCGATCCGAGAATTCCGCGCGGAGCTCCGAAAGTTTACAGTGGAAGCCCCTGCCAGGAAACACCCTGCTTGCCTCCAGGGTGCCCTGGGTTTCTTGGGTTTCGATGGTTTTGCTATGGAAAGCGTGACGTTCCCACAAGGAAAAATCAATGGATGTCCTGGGGTCTCAGGGCTGGGTTTCTTGTGGACAAGGCTTCTTGTGGTCGAGCTCCTGCTGTAGCAGTCTGTCAGGCCCAGCACCCATCCGAGAAGTCTGCGCGGAGCTCCGAAAGTTTGTGCCCGTGCCGTTCTCTGCTGCTCTGCCCCTGGGCGCGCCGCCGAGAAGCATTGGGGCCCCACCTGCGGGGCGTGGAGGGAGCGCGCGCGCGCCTCGTCCCTCGGCGGAGAGCGCCCGCGGGGGGGCCGGCGGGAGCCAGCGGCAGGCAGCGCGGGAGCGGCTCGGGAGCCTGGAGGCTCCGAGGAGGAAGAGGTGCCCATACCTCTACCTCCTCCTCCTCCTCCTCCTCCTCCTCCTCCTCCTCCTCCTCCTCCTCCTCCTCATGGGAGGCCCTCGTCGCCACCGCTGGATACGCCTCGAGTCCTGGTCAGAATGCGCCCCAGGAAGGGTCTGGAGAGTAGCGGTGTTGGTACCTCTCTGGTTTCCCCAGAGACGAGGGTCAGTGCAAAGGGGGGTCAGCCAGAGCGCTGGGTCTTGCAGGATCCTGCAGGGCCAGGGGTGCACTGACCCGGGCTAGCGTGCAGGATCCTGCAAGGCCTGACTGGCCCAGGTTTGCATTGACCCGGGTCAGCGCGTTCCCGAGCGGCTCTGCCGGGGGAAAGAATCCAGGCCTCGCAGACGGGGTCCGAGTAGATGGGGTCGAAGGATCGTGCCGCATGGCCGATGCATTTGCGATGCGTCTCGATGTGGAGCCCGATATTCTCAACGCCCACGTCGCCGATGCACGGCGAGATCCTCCGAACACATCTGCGCACTCTGACACCATTTTGGAGGCCTCTAAGTAAGCAATCGCCCCGCCACGATGTGCTCAGGGGCAACGTTAGTCCAGATTCGAGGTTTTCGGGCGTTCCCGTTGGACTTCGGCAGTTTTCCAGCCTCGGGATGCCTTCAAGTGGCTGCTTCCCAATCGCTCATTGACCGCCGATGGGGATCCGATAGCCCACCCCTGCCTGGAACTTGCGCTTTTGCTATCGGGGATCCTATCGTCGATCTATCGGCGATGTATCGCCGATTCCAGCTCGATGTTTCTTTCCTATGAGCCGGCCCCCCCTCACGTTCCTCCTCATTTCTTGTGTTGGTCCAGGGCTTCTGGAGCCCGCCGCGTATCATCACCTTTGTCGTCGCTGTCACGCTCGCTGCTCATGTCGGCCTCACTGCGCGCTGCGCTGTTGCTCGCACCGCTCTCAGGGGTAGCTTACTCACGATGTAAATGTTTATGCCTGTGTGTACATATACGTATAGGTATACGTCTCTTTGTAGATATTTGAGTTTGTAGTTGTATATGTATATGGTTTTGTGTATGTGCATATGTATGTGTAGGGGTATGTGTATGTAAACTTATGTTACATTATACATATGTGCATGTATATGTATATGCATATGCATACGTGTATGTATATGTATATGTGCATGTATATCTACTTGCACATGTATATATACATATTCATTCATATACGCACATGTTCATGCTTCGGTTGTGTATCTGTTTCTGTGAATGTACATGCACACGTATGTGTACATGCATGTGTAAATGTACATGCATGTTCGTATGTATGTAGACGTATATACACATACGTACATGTATATGTCTATGCATGTGCCTATGTCTATGTACATGTGTACGTGTATGTATATGTCTATGTATGTGTAACGTCTATATGTTCCGTATAGAGGTAGGTATTGGTATACTTGTCTGAGAATGATTGTGCCTCTGTATATGTATATGCACATACAGCTGTACATGCATATGTACATGTACATGCAAATGAAATGTACACATATGCATATACATATATATGTGTATGCTCACGTGTATGTGTATTTGTGTTTACATGCATATGTTCATGCACATGCGTATATATGGGTTTGCGTTTGCATGCATGCATGTAGATGTATGTGCAGATGTGTAGGAATGTGTATGTGTATACGTATGTGCGTATGTATACGTATGTGTATCTGTATAGTTATATGCAAATATCTATGTGCATGTATATGTATATGGTTACGTATACGTATATGTGTATTTAGGTGTCGATGTAGAAGTCTGTGTATGTGTCTGTGGGTAGGTATAGATATATGAGTATGCATTCTGTATGTACAACTGTATCTGTCTATGTACAAGTATTTGAGTTTGCATATGTAATGTATATTTAGACGTGCAGCCATCTGTATTTGTACATTCGCATGTCTATGTTTATGCAGGGGTACACGTATGGGCACATGTATTCATATATGTTTGTATACATATATTTATACACGCATGCGTACATGCATAGGTTTATGCATATGTGGAGATACTTGCATGCACATTTATATGCTTATGCCAACGTGCATGTCTATGCGTATGTGTATGTATGTATCTATGTACATGTTTGTGTAACTGTGTATGTATATGTACATGCAAGTATTTGCGTGTATGGATATGTATATGTATTTATATATAAATGTAAACGCATATGTTTCTGTTCAGTTATATGTATATGTATATGTGCATGCGTATATACATGCTTATATACATGTGTTTGTATTTGCATGTGTACTTGCATGGACAATGGGTTTTCTACACATGGGTATCTAGGTGTATATGTCTATATCAGTGTCTATGTTCCTGCAACTGGAAGTGTATACGTATAGGCATCTAGTGGCATTCTGTCCATCCCGCCACCTTGCCTTGGTTGTGGGTTCGAGGCCTCTTGGATGTTCGTTTGGGTATCGTGGTAGGCCTCTCGGCGGCCTCTTGGATGTCGTGTTGATGCCTCTTGGGGGCCGTTCGAGGCCTCTTGAGACCCTTTTTTAGGCGTCTTGGGGCCTCGCGGTGCCTCCAGGGTGCCTTTTGGGTTCTCTTGGGGGCCTTTTGGGGCCTCCTGGGGACCTCTCGGGGCGGAAGTCTCGAACTGACGGTTCTTGTTCCACCTCTTGGGGCAGTGTTGGGGCCCTCTTGGGCGATCTTAAGCGCCTCTTGGGCCGTTTTGGGGCCCTCTTGGCACGTCTTGGGCTCTCCTGTGGGCCGCTTGGGCAGTCTTGGGGCGGTCTTGGGGGCCTCTGGCGCCATCTTGGAGCGTCGGAAGCTCGAACACGCGAGAACGCGAACAACATAGAACATCACATGGCACATACATCATTTTTTCCTCTTTGGGCCCTCTTGGGGGTCCTCTTGGAGCGCTCTTGGGGCTTCTTTGGGGCCTCCCGGGCCGTCTTGGGGCCATCTTGGGCGTCTTGGAGCGCTCTTGGGCCGTCTTGGAGTCCTGTTGGACCCTGTTGGGCGCTTCATGGGGCCCTCTTGGCCCGTCTTGGGGCCCTCTGGCAGCCAGCAAAGTCATGCGAGGCAGTTCAAGAATGCGCGGGAACGCCCAGGAAATTTGAGAATGTGGGCCCCCCAGCCCTTATAATATAATCACAGGGTCCTGAGTACAGAGAACAGAGGACAGATGAGAGCCTGGAGAACACTGCACTTCGCGCCTGGCGGCACGATGGCGGATATGTATATGTATATGTATCGGTATATGTATATGTATCTGTGTCTGTA
>CAUYUJ010017207.1:223848-238848 GCA_963575745.1 Prorocentrum cordatum
GCTCTCTTCCCGATTCGCCCCCGTGCCTCGTGTCGCCTCCTGAGCACTCCACCGCCCGCGGACCAGCGCCGGCCTGTCTCGAGACAACGAGGCCGTCTGCGCCGACACTGGCGCGCAGGCTGCCCGCGTAAGGTGGCGCGCGAGACGCCCCCGTCTCCAATGTGGCGTGCCGCGCTCGCGGCCGGGCGTACGCCACCGCGCAAGGTCGCCATGCCATGCTCGGGGGTCGCTAGAAGTACCCCTGGCGCAGGGTGCCCCCAGGACTTCCAAGGAGGCCCCCACGGCCTCCAGAGGACCCCTCACGAGGCCCAGGGGGCCCCAGGGGCTCCGAGGTTGAGCGAAAAGCTGGAGGTAGCCTGGGCCAGGGGCACCTCAAGCAACCCCTGGCATTTCGTGTAAGACCCGCTTTTGATCGTTGATCCTTTGGCGGGTTCTGGAAACCCTGAACCCAAAAAGGTCGTCATCTCTTGGGAGGCCGACCTTTGCTTCCGCCAGCTTCCGCCGGCCTTCCGCCAGCTTCCGCTGGCGGAGGTAGCCTCGTTTCGCTTCCGCCGCCTTCCGCCGACCTTCCGCCGCCTTCGGCCCAGGAAGAGATGGCAACTCCTTCGATCCTCGAAGGCAAGGCCCTTTTTGGAACGCCTCACTTGGCGTCCGCGGACTGAAACAGCTCCCTCGGTCTCGGCCTCCGCGGGGCCCAGCATCGGGCCCCCCCTGGGCCAGCAGGAGCGGGTCCCGGGGCGCGAGACTGGCCCCAGGGAAGGGGTCGGGACTTCCAGGGCGCGCACCGAAGAAACGGTATCGGCGAGTGTCTGGGGATGAGGAGGAGGAGGAAGAGGAGGAGGAGGAGGAGGAGGAGGAGGAGGACGAGGAGGAGGCTGGAGCAGGAGGAGGAGGAGGAGGAGGAGGAGGAGGAGGGGGAGGAGGAGGAGAAGGAATAGGAAGAGAAGGAGCACGAGGGGAGGATGAGAAGTCTGTCTGTCTGGCTGGCTGGCTGTCTGTCTGTCCGGCTGGCTGGCTGTCTGTCTGCCTGCCTGTTCTCGGGCGCCGCCAGCCCCTCTGGCCACCCGAGCAGGGCGAGGTGCAGCGCAAGGTCGGCATCGTCGGCAAGGGCGTTACCTTCGACTCGGGCGGGTACAACCTGAAGGAGGGGGCCGCGTGCAGGGGGCCGCGTGCTTCTCGGAGATCCATAACCTGTATTTTTCCCCAACGGGCGTTTTGTGCCACTGTCGGGCCCCGGGACCCTTACAGATCGATCCGGCTCGAAGAATGATGCAGAAAGATGCGCGCCAGGGAGGGAGGTCCAGCGCAGATCCAAGGAATCCGCGAGGACCGTCGAAAGTTGATGTTTATGTTGTTTTCCGTTCTTCGACTCATCCCGATCCCTGAGATTGACAAGCCCAGAGGCGATAATAATCTTAGGGATGCGCCTTCAGAATCTGCGAGAGTCCTCAAGACCAGCATCGAGATCAGGCGGTGCAAATCATAGGGACAGGGACATGTTTATGCCGTTTCTTTCTTCTGATGACCTCGAGGCGGGGGTTGATTCAGCCACGCGCAGAGGGGGGAGGGGGAGGGCTTCTTAGAAGCACCCTGCTTCTCAGCAGGCGCGGGCCCTACCTAGAGACTGAAGGCTGGCGCCCCCTAAGAAGCAGCCTCTTCCTAAGAAGTCCTCCCCGCTTCTTCACCCCCTTGTGCGCGCTGCCAATATCGAGTTCCCAGGCATCCGACGAGGTTTTTGTTGTTGTTGCTGCTGTGATTATTGTTGCTGCTTTTGTTGTTGTTGTTGTTGTTGTTGTTGTTGTTGTTGTTGTTGCTGTTGTTGTTGTTGTTGTTGTTGTTGTATTGTTGTTGTTGTTGTTGTTGTTGTTGTTGTTATATTGTTGTTGTTGTTGCTGCTGCTGTTGTTGTTATACTGTTGCTGTTGTTGCTCCTGTTGTTGCCGTTGTTGTTGATGTTGTTATATTGTTGTTGCTGCTGCTGTGGTTGTATGGTTGTTGCTGCTGTTGTTGTTGCTGTTTTTTTTTGTTTGTAAAGATATATGTATATATTTCGTTGTTGTTGCTGTTGATGTTGTTGTTATATGGTTGTTGTTGTATTGTTGTTGTTGTTGCTGCTGTTGTTGCTATATTGTTGTTGTAGTAGTAGTAGTAGTTGTTGTTATGTTGTTGTTGTTGTTGTTGTTGTTGCTGTTATTTTTGATTGTTGTTGTTGTTGCTGCTGCTGCTGTTTTTGCTGTTTTTGCTGTTGTTGTTGTTATTCTTGTTGTTGTGTTGTTGGTATGTTGTTGTAGTTGTTGTAGTTGTTGTAGTTGTTGTAGTTGTTGTTGTAGTTGTTATGTTGTTTGTGTGATTGTTGTTGTTGTTGCTGCTGCTCTTGTTGTTGCTATTGTTGTTGTTTTGATGTTGTTGTTATATTGTTGTAATTGTTGTAGTTGTTGGTATATGGTTGTTGTTGTTTTTATTGTTGTTGTTACTGCTGTGTGTGTATTGTTGTTGTTATATTATTGTAGTTGTTGTAGTTGTCGTTCTTAACTTGTTGCTAGTATTGCTATTTTTGTTGTTGTTGCTGCTGCTGTTGATGTTGTTAGTGTTGTTGTATGGTTGTTGTTCTATGGTTGTAGTTGTTGTTGTTATATTGTTGTTGTGTTTGTTGTTGTTGTATGGTTGTTGTTGTTATAGTGTTGTAGCTGTTGTAGTGGTTGTTGTTCTATGGTTGTTGCTGCTGCTGTTGTTGTTGCTGCTGCTGATGTTGTTATTATTGTTGTTGTTGTATTGTCGGTGTTTCTATATTGCTGTAATTGTTGTTGTAGTAGTTGTTGTTGTTGCTATATTGTTGTTGTTATTGTTGCTGGTGCTGTTGTTGTTATTATTGTTGTATTGATGTTGTTATATGGTTGTAGTTGTTGTAGTGTTTGTTGTTCTATTGTTGTAGTTGATGTTTTTATTATTGTTGTTGTTGCTTCTGCTGCTGCTGTTGTTGTTGTTGTTTTTTTTGTTGGTTTTGTTGTTGTATTGTTGGTGTTGTTATATTGCTGTCCTTGTTGTAATTATTGTTGTTCTATTGTTGTTGATGTTTATTGTTGTCGTGGTTGCTGCTGCTGTTGTTATTGTTGTTGCTGTATTGTTGTTGTTGTATTGTTGTAGTAGTTGTTGTTGTAGTAGTTGTTGTTCTTATATTGTGGTTGTTATTAGTGTTGTTGCTGTTGCTGCTGCTGTTGTTGTTGTTATTGCCGTTGTTGTGTTGTTGTTGTTGTTTTATTGTTGTAGTTGTTGTAGTTGTTGTTGTTGTTGTCGTTGTTGTTGTTGTTGTTGTTGTTAGTAGATTGTTGTTGTTCTTGTTGTTGTTGTGGCTGCTGCTGTTGTTGTAGTTGTTGTTTTGTTGTTGTTGTATTGTTGTTGTTGTTGGTGTTGTTATTGTTGTTGATGTTATCTTGTGGCAATTGCTGCAGTTGTAGTTGTAGTTGTAGTTGTAGATGTGGTTGTCGCTGTCGTTGTCGTTGTCGTTGTCGTTGTCGTTGTCGTTGTCGTTGTTGTTGTTGTTGTGGTTGTTGTTGTCGTCGTCGTTGCTGTTGTTGTTGTTGCTGTTGTTGTTGTTGTTGTTGTTGTTGTTGTTGTTGTTGTTGTTCAGCCTGCGGCCCCAGGGGCCCCTCCCCCTCCCCCCGGGGGCAGTTTTTCGTCCCAGATCCGTTGCCGGTGCTCCCGGGGCCTGAGCGGGCCCGGGGGGCCGGGATCAACCGACGCACGCCTGAGCGCTTCGAGAAGGCCGCGGCGCCCGACACATCCTCCAAGGCCGCCTCGGAGCTCAGAGATCTCAGAGATTTTTGGCGCAAGGCCGAGCGCATCTGAGAGTTATGTCGGGCGTGTCCCCCTACAGGGGGATTTTGGGCGGAAAACCAAAAATACCCCTAAAATACCCCCCCAAACCCCCAAACTATTCAAAAATAGTCAACAAATCGTCCCCAGACTATTTGATGACTATTTTTGGAAAATTCCCCCTGTAGAGGGACAGGCCCGACCTAATCCGAGAGCCAGCTCGCGGCCTGCAGCCGACGCTTTTTTTGCTGGGCCCGCCCCTGCATTTTGACGGTCCAGTGCTTGTGGGGTGTCGGCAGCGCGAGCTCGCGTCGAACTTCAGACTGCGTCTCGTCATTTTTCCGACGGCCCCGTCAGGCCAACTCGAGTCCCCTGAACCCGAGTCTTACGTCCTCCAGACGCTACAGCGAACGCTGTCCTAACTACCAGGATGGGCGTGTAGGGCCGCAGCGCTCAGTGCGTCTTGTCGTCGACGAAGCCTTTTGGATGGTGTGCCAATTTTCGAGTGTAGCTCTGAAGCCGCTTGTCGTCGACGAAGCCTTTTTGAAGATGATGGGTATTGTTGTGTTTGAGGATGGTGTGCCAATTTTCTAGGTGTAGCTCCGAAGCCGTGTGTCTGCAAGTATGTACACAAGTCGTCGCAACATCTTTTCCGTCGCTCGCAGGGTTCGAGGATCGGGGTTCGCTCTCTCTAGGTTTTTAATCGTGCCAATTTTCTAGTGTAGCTCTGAAGCCGTGTGTCAATCGCTCATTCATCACCGATGGGGGCCTGCTAGCACAGCCCGCCCACGAACGTGCGGACTCGCCATCGGGGGGCTGGTCGCCGATCTATCGGCGAGGTGTCGCCGATTCTGGCTCGATGATTCCTCCCCCCTCCCCGAGCTGGTCCCTACCCTGGCGTCCTCCCTCAGGGACGGGCGTCGACCTTTGGTTCCGGCTCGACGATTCCTCCCCCCTCCCCGAGCTGGTCCCTCCCCTGGCGTCCTCCCTCATGGACGGGCGTCGACCTGGGTTCCGGCTCGACGATTCCTCCCCCCTC
Source organism: Prorocentrum cordatum (assembly GCA_963575745.1). Lineage (NCBI taxonomy): Eukaryota > Dinophyceae > Prorocentrales > Prorocentraceae > Prorocentrum > Prorocentrum cordatum. The sequence continues at coordinate 228,700 of CAUYUJ010017207.1, forward strand.
CCCGAGCTGGTCCCTCCCCTGGCGTCCTCCCTCAGGGACGGGCGTCGACCGGGTGCCCCGCGGAGACCGCCTCGGTCGGCGGGGTGCCAGCAGACATCGGCTGCGGTTCCCACGCCCGTACTCGGGAGGGGAAAAAAACACACAGACACATTGAATCGTCGGTCACCCAGAAAATATGGGAAAGTATGGGAAGTGGGGGGGAAGACACAAACCTGGACAATGCGGGAAAATATGGGGAATCCTGTTATTTGTGTGTATTTTTTTTTGTGTCCCAGGACCCCTTCAAGTACCCGCGAGGTCCTCGGGCTTCGTCTTTTCAGCCGCAGCCGCAGCCGCAGCCCGAGCCCGGGCCGCAGCCCGAGCCGTGGTCCGAGGCGCAGCCGCAGCCGCAGCCCGAGCCGCAGTGCGAGCTCCCGAGGCGAGGCCCCTTGGAGATCTCCATACAGTGGGGGCCCATAGCATTAAGTCGGGCCTGTTCCTCTACAGGAGGAACATTCAAACATAGTCAACAGGGAACTTTTTTTGGAGTATTTTTGGACCACTTCGGAGTATTTTTTCGTCGAAAATCACCCTGTAGGGGGACACGCCCGACTTAACCATAGCAACAAACACCCTGCTTGACTCCAGGGTGCCCTGGGTTTTTCAAGTTTCGATGGCTTCGCTATGGAAGGCGGGACGTTCCCACACGAACAATCAATGGACGTCCTGGGGTCTCAGGGTTGGGTTTCTTGTGGAAGGCTTCTTGTGGACTGGCCTCCACTGTAGGCCTAAAAATCGAGTAGGGGATCGACTACAGAATTGATTTGCCCTAACATTGGAATTGTTGTCGGATCTGGATCAAATGCGCGGAACCTTCGTAGATCCGACGAGCATTCGACGTAGGTTCTGATAACTTCGACGAGCAAATCAATTTTTGGAGTAAATCTATTCTGCAGTCGACCCCCTAGTCGAAGAAAGGGTCCCCAACACGCTCCAAACCTTCGACCCCGAGGGCGTCCTCGTCTCTGTCCAGAGCCGGCCACGCCGCAGCAGGTCGCTCTCGGTCGGCATCGGCTCGATCGGCTGTGGCGTCGCTGCTGCGCCGCCGCGCCCTTCCTCGGCTGCGCTCGCTTTCGACGCGGTCTCGGCCGGTGTCGGTCTCGCCGTCGGTTCGGCTGGCTTCCCCCGTGGTGCAAAGATGGGGTCCTGAGGGATGGGGTCCTAAGGACGAGGTGCCTCGGACAATGTAAATCCGCGCGCGTGCCAGGGTTGGCGCGGCCGCAGAGATGCACCAGCCAGCGCCAAGCATGCATCGCAATCGCCACTGCATAGGTTTTGCAGACCAAGTTGCGGGTGGGTGGGTGGGATGTTTGCAAGAGCATGGGATGTGTCAATTCGTTTGATAACACCAATCCACTCTTAGATCCCTCCCTATCCTGAGGACCTCATCCCTCAGGACCCCACCCTTGAGCAACTGGTTGCCGCTTGCGCTGTCGCCGTGGGCGGCCTGCGACTGGCGGCGCACGCGAGGGTGCGGCGCGAGGGGGCCCGGGCCAGCCCTCCAAGACGCCCGGGGGGGGAGGCCTCTTCGAAAACCGCGGGGGCTTCTTCAGAAGCTGTCCTGGCCCCTCAGAAGCCTTCCTGGAGGCCTCTTCTCTGGGCTTCCTAGATGGGGTCGGAGTAGATGGGGTCGGAGGATCGATGCGGCGCACCCCGCCTCCTTGGACGCTGCAGCGGGTCCCGACGAGCCTTTTCTAGGCGTTTCCCGATGCGCGTGCCTGGAAGCTCTCCAGGAGGTTCTTCGGACTTTCTCGCCAGGTCCTCACAGAGCTCTTCGACAGGCCTCTCCACGCCCTTCGGGCGCCTTTAGGGGTCCACATGCGAACCCTACCCCTACCGCCCACGAGTTCTGAGGGGGAGGGTGGGGTTCGCATGTGGCCCCCTAGCCTTGCTATCCAGGCTTTGGACGCCACAGGTGGACGGCCCAGCGCCCCCGCGCCACCCGCGGGCGCGCCGCGGGCTGCTCACCGCGGACCTTCGCGCGTGAGCTGCCCCCGCAGGAGGCCGCGCGCGGGCTCGCCCTCTCGCTTCCGCCGTGCGGCGTGCCGTGCCGGCGGCCCGCGCGGCCACTCCGCGCAAGGTCGCCGTGCCATCTCGCGCAAGCCTCCTCCTCCTCCTCCTTCCTCTTCTCCTCCTTCTCTCCCCTCCTCCTCCCTCCTCCCCCTTTCTCTCCCTCCTCTCCTCCTTCCCTCCTCCTCCCCTCTGCCTCCTCCTCCTCCTTCATCCTCCTCCTCTCCTCCTTGGCCTCTCCTCCTCCTCCTCCTCCGCATCCTTCTCCTCATCCTCCTCCTCTCTGCACTCCTTCTGCTCCTCCTCCTCCTCCGCTCACTCCGCCCCGGCTTCCTCCTCTTCCTCCTCCTCCTTCTTCTGCTTCTCCTCCCCTTCTTATTCTCCTCCTCTGCCTTCCTCCTCCGCCTCCGCCCCCTACTCCTCTGCATTTCCTCCTCCTGATCCTCGGCCTCCCTCTTCTTTCCTCCTCTCCTACATACTACCCTCCTCCATCCTCTGCCTCATCCTCCTCCTCCTCACCTCAACGCCTCACGTGGCCGCCCCCGCCTCCTTCTTCTCCTACTCCTCATCCTCCTACTCTGCTCCTCCTCCTCCTTCTCCTCCGCTTCCACGCCCCCTTCTCCTCCTCTGCCTCCTCCTCCTGCTCCTCTGCTCCTCCCCTCCTCCTCCTCTCTCCTCAACCTCCTACGCCTCCTCTCCTCCTGCCTCCTCCTCCGCGCCTTCTTCCGGCCTCCGCCTCCGCCTCCGCCTCCTCTTTTCCTCCTTCTCCTCCTCTCAGCCTCCGCTCCGCTCCTCCTCCTCCTCCTCCTCCTCCGCCTCCTTCTCCTCCTCCTCCTCCTCCTCCTCCTCCTTCAATTCCTCCGCCTCCTCCTCCCACAGGCGGCCCGCGCAGTCACTTCGCGTACGGTCGCCATGCCATCTCGCGCAAGACCCGTTCTCTTGCGCAGCGCAGATTAGGGGAACGAGCAATGACATAAACATACAAACTCGGAGGTCCGCGCGGATTTTCTCGGATCGGCGCTGGACCCCTCTCCCTGGCGCGCGGAGCGCGCCAGATGCGGCGCTGGAGGCGCCGCCAGGGGGGTTCAGCGCGGATCCGATGAATCCGCGCGGACCTCAGAGTGTTCATGTTTATGTCATTCTTCGTTCCCCTACAGATGGACCCCCGATCCTCGGTCCTCGATCGCGCAAGGGCGTGCAGTGGGAAGGCCGCGTACGCTACCGCGCAAGGTCGCCGTGCCATCTCGCGCACGTCCCGTTCCCTTTCGTCGCTCGGTTGGGCCCTCGATCCTCGATTCTCGATCGCCGCGCATGGGCGTGGCGAGGGGAGGCGGGGGCGGGCTCGATGATCGAGATGATGAAGTTCGACATGGGCGGGGCGGCCGCAACGCTCGGCGCGGCGGCGACCGTGGCGCAGCTGAAACCCAAGGGCGTGGAGGTGACCCCTGGGGCCCTAGCCGTCGTCGTCGTCGTCGTCGTCGTCGTCGTCGTCGTCGTCGTCGTCGTCGTCGTCGTCGTCGTCGTCGTCGTCCTCCGTCGTCGTCGTCGTCCGTCGCCCGTCGTCGTCGTCGTCGTCGTCGTCGTCGTCGTCGTCGATGAAATGGGGTTGGTGGGTGCGAGGAGGTGGGGGGAGGAGGAAGACGGGGATTGGGAGGAGAAGGAGGAGGAGGAGGAGGAGGAGGAGGAGGAGGAGGAGAAGGAGGAGGAGGAGGAGGAGAAGGAGGAGGAGGCAGGAGGCAGGGGGAGGCGGAAGCTGGCGGAGATGGAGCGAGGAAGGGGCGCAGATGGCAGGACGGAGGTGGAGAGGGGCAGAGCACGCAGAACGAGGGCCGGACACAAGCGACGGGGGGGCTCGGCCAACGAAGGACGCGCCCGACGGGAGGGAGGAGTCGTCGGGGGACGGGAGCGGTGGCGATTGAGGAAGAGGATGCCATGGGGATGCCATGAGAAGTACACCGCCTACTACCACACGCAAAATCACAAGCCCCCCCAGGCCCCCAGGTGGCCGCCAAGAGGCGCCCGCGATGCCGCCGAGACACTTTCAAACATTCGCTCCCAACCTGGCCAGCGGAGGCCGCGCCGCAGATAGATGGCGACGCTGGTGCAGCTGCGGGGCTCGCGTGCGGTCCCTGTGGCTCGTGCTTGGGCGCGGGCGCGCTGCGGCGGCGGCTGCGGCGGCTGCTGCGCCGGCGGCTGTGCTGGCTGCGGCGGCTGCGGCGGCGGTTATGGCGGCTGCAGCGGCTGCGTCGGCTGTGTCGATTGCGGCGTTTCAGTTCCGCTGCCCGCTATTCGTCGCCTGATGTCGACACGCGTGCCTCCAGCGATCTTGGACTGCCGAAGCATCATTATTATTATTCTTCGCCCCAAAGGAGATCTGTAATTCTTAAGCATGCATTGCGCGAGGGAGACCCCAGGTGCGCCTCCTGCCTCCCTCTCCTCCTCCTCCTCGTCCTCCTCCTCCTCCTCTTCCTCCTCCTCCTACTCCTCCTCCTCCTCCTCCTCCTACTCCTCCTCCTCCTCCTCCTCCTCCTCCTCCTCCTCCTCCTTCTCCTCCTCCTCCTCCCCCCTAGCAACAAACCTTTCCCACCTGGTCCCAAGAGTCCTCAGATAACTGGGAGCGCGGGCCCCTGGTGCACTTCGTGCCCACCCAGGTCATGGGTGATTCTTTGCTAAAAAAACACCATCAACATTTTCAGGTTATTGGGTGCGTTATTGGGCCTCGGGGCCGTCAAAAGCGGATCCTGGGCGAAAAACTACCCCAGGGGAATGGGTCGGGGCCTCGTGTGCCGCGCACTGAAAAAATCCCTTGTGGTCGGATGTCTGGTTCCCGTTTCTATATGCGCCCCGTCACCGCCGCGTCCTGTCCCTCCTCCCCGATGCATGGCCCTTGCTTGCTGTCCTCCCTCCCTGCCTCCTCTGCCTTCGCGTCGTCGTCGTCGTCCTCCTCCTCCTCCTTGCTTCTCCTTTGGTTCCTCCTTCTTCCCCCCTTCTCCGTCCCCCCATGACGACGCCGTCTACGATGAGGCCGACGACGACGACGACGGCGACGACGACGAGGACGACGACGACGACGACGACACGAGGACGACGATCAACGTCGTCCGGGTGTTTCCAGAAGGTTTCCAGAGCGCCTCGGACGCAAATGAGGAGGTCCAGAAATGCCCCCAAAACGGACAGTCCATGTTTTCGAGTCCCGCAAGTCGATCGGCCGAACGTCGATCGGTCAGTCGATCGATCTGTTCGATCGACGACGAACACGCAGGTGCACTTCGTCGTCGCCGCCTGTGAGAACATGATCAGCGGTCCGCGGCTCGGCGGCCTTAGCCGCCTGCCACCACCCGTGCCACCGCCGCCGCCGCTGCCGCCGCCGCCGCCGCCGCCGCCGTCGTCGTCGTCGTCGTCGTCGTCGTCGTCGTCGTCGTCGTCGTCGTCGTCGTCGTCGTCGTCATCGTCGTCGTCGTCGGCGGCGGCGTCGTCGTAGTCGCTGTCTCCTTTGTTATCGTCGTCGTCGGCATCACCGCGCAGCCGCCGTCGTCGACGTTGTCGTCGTTGCCAGTGTCATTGTCGTCGTTGCCGCCATCGCCGCCGTCACCGTCGTCGTCGTCGTCGTCGTCGTCGTCGTCGTCGTCGTCGTCGTCGTTGTCGTCGTTATCGTGTCATCATCGTCGTCGTTACTGCCGCCGCCGTTGCCACTGTCGTCGTCGTCGTCGTCGTCGTCGTCGTCGGTCTCGTCGTCGTCGTCGTCGTCGTCCGCCTGCTCCTTCTCCCCCTCTTCCCCCTGTGGAGGTCGGGGGGGAAGCGGTCATGTCTTTTCCCCTCGTGCTCGCCTCCCTGGGGCCCCTCGCTTCGGGGTGTGTGGTGGCGGCGGAGGCGGGCAGAGCGGGGACGAGGGCCGCCTGCCATTCCTGCCCCGCTGCCGCCGCCGCTGCCGCTGCGGGCCCCAGCATCCGACGACGTTTTTTTTTTTTTTTTTTTTTTTTTTTTTTTTTTTTTTTTTTTTTTTTTTTTTTTTTTTTTTTTTTTTTTTTTTTTTTTTTTTTTTGTTTTTTTTGGTGTTGTGTGTTGTTGTTGTTGCTGTTGTTGTTGTTGTTGTTGTTGTTGTTCTTGTTGTTGTTGTTGTTGTTGTTACTGTTGTTGTTACTGTTGTTGTTGTTGTTGTTGTTGTTGTTGTTGTTGTTGTTGTTGTTACTGCTGTTGTTGTTGTTGTTGTTGTTGTTGTTGTTGTTGTTGTTGTTGTTGTTGTTGTTGTTGTTGTTGTTGTTGTTGTTGTTGTTGTTATTTTTTGTTATTATCTCCGATGGGCGGCTCCAGAGGCCCCGACCTCTTCACTTCACGGGCGAAGAACGGCATATAATCAACTTTTTCGCTGTCGGGGGCGCCTGTCCGAGGGCGGCTGGAAAGTTTATACCCCCCTTACAGTGGCACGTCAAGGTGTAAACTTTCCGGCCGCCCTGGGGCAGCGCCACCGGTGACGGAACAGTTTCTTTCTATACCGTTTTTCGCCCGCTACTTCACTCTAGGCCTCTTGGACGGGGTCGGGAGCAGATGGGGTCGGAGGATCGCGCCGCCTCGCCCATGCACCTGCGATGCGGCGCGAGGCGGAGCCCGGCTTTCTCCGCGCCGGCGTCGCCGATGCGTCGCCGACGTCGGCGATGCATCGCCGATGCATCGCCGATGCGTCGGCGATGCGGCGCGATCCTCCGACCCCATCTGCTCACGACCCCATCCGGGTGGCCTCTGCCCGCCTGCCGGCAGGCCTGCGCCCCGGCACCGCTGTGGATGGCCCCCGGGGCCCGCCGACGGGCCCCAGGGGGCCGACCTCGAGGGACAGCGCCCGGAGGGAACATACCGCAGAGTTGCCGAAGGCCGAGGTGCGCACCTGCCAGAGGCACCGCGCGCCGGCCACGCCCAGGGGGCTGGGGGAGGGTCGAGAGGATCGAGGATCGAGGATCGAAGGGGTGACGTGGTCGGCATGCTGTTGCTGGTCTGCTTGCCCGTTGGGGGCCGTCTGGGGGCCCCTGGGGGCCTCTGGGGACCGGGATCCGGGGCGAAGCAAACCCTGGCATTAGGTCGGGCTTGTCCCCCTGCAGGGGGATTCCCCCCCGAATGGGCAAAAATGGGGGAAAAAAATCGTCCCCAGACTATTTTTGTACTATTTTTGAATATTCCTCCTGAAGAGGGACAGGCACGACTTAAACCTAGCAGGGGGGAGAAGAAGGAGCAGCAGAATCAGGAGGAGGACCTTCGTCCTCGTCCTCCCGGCAACCCCCAAGACCTCTCCGAGGGGTGCGTCCTGCCGAGGATGCCGAGGCGGATCCCGCCGTCCTCACCGAGCGCGTTCCACTACTCGCACAGGTTACCTGCAGGAGGGGAAAAAACACACAGACACAATTAATCGTCGATTTCCTAGAAAATATGGGAAACTATGGGAAGTGGGGGGCAAGACAAAAACCCAGAAAATATAAGAAATTATGGGGAATATTTTTATTTGTGTGTATTTATTTGTGTGTCCTGGGGCCCTACTTCATACCTCCTCGCGAACGTCCGAAAAACGTTCGTTTGCCTCGATGGAACATATCGTGAAGCCACCGCGGCTGATCCAGGCCACCTGCGAGCAGTTGCTCTGCAAAAGCCGCGGAACGCGCGAGGGCGCCCAGAGGACGACCAGAGGGCGCCCAGAGAGCGACCCTCGAGCCGGAGGAGGCCTCCATGCCCTCGGCTCCCCTCCCCACCCGGGCGGGCCGAGGCGAGGAGGGCCTCCTGCGCCCCTGGGCGGTTCTGGGCCTCCCGGATGGGGTCGGCGCAGGTGGGGTCGGAGGATCGCGCCGCATCGCCGATGCATCGGCGATGGTGCTCGATATGGGTCGGGGGTGGACAGAACCCCCAACAGTGACACGTCGACGAGTGAATTGTCCGTTTTCGGTTCTCGAGAGGGCGCCGCGGCCGTCATTTTCCAGGTTTGCGCCCGCCAGGTTTGGGCCTCAGGTCGTCTTCGCTGGGCCACGTTTTACTGGGGGGGGGCTGTCCATCCCCGAATGGGGCCCGATCTTCCCACGCCAGCGTCGCCGATGCATCGCCGACGTCGCAGGTGCACGGCCAGTGCCATCGGCGACGCGGCGAGATCCTCCGGCCCCATCTGCTCGGACCCCGTCTGGGAGGCCTCCAGTCCTGCGCCCGGGTGGTAGCATCCCCGGCATGGGCGGCACCACCATCGGAGCGCGCGAGCGAGCGCGCGACCGAGCGAGCGACCGAGTGAGCGACCGAGAGGCACGGCGCGACCAGTGCGTTCTGCCCAGAGCTTCGGGGCGGACCCAGCCGTGGCTACGGAGGCGCCCCAGAGCCGACCAGAGAGAGAGAGAGCATTCAGGATGCGAGCCTGGACCTGAAACCTCGGATCTTGAGGAAGGGTTCGGGCTGGGGCTCCTTGCCCCTCGGCTTTGGAGGGCAAAGTCTACCTGCTCCTTGATCACCAGTGTCTTGGGCCTAGGCGGAATGCCGCTTGCAATTCTAGACGCTTCGCGTATCCCCACCAGCCCGTCCAGAAATGAGTCCCAGGGGAGTGGAGGTTATGAGGGAAGCGGGGGAGCATGCAGAAGAACAAAGGGCGGGGTGAGCCGCCATATGCCCCAAGAGGGGGAGGATGTAGGAGGAGCCGTCGTCGTCGGAGTAGGAGGAGGAAGATGAGGAGCAGGAGGAGGAGCAGGAGGAGGAGGGGGAGGAGGAGGAGGAGGAAGATAAGGAGGAGGAGATGGAGGACTGCGAGGACGAGGAGGACGAGAAGGAGGAAAAGGAGAAGGAGGAAAAGGAGAAGGAGGAGGAGGAGGAGGAGGAGGAGGGGGAGGGGGAGGAGGGAGGAGGAAGAAAAAGAGGAGGAGGAGGACAATGGCGAGCTTGGGGGCCTCTTGGGCCGTCTTTGGGGCCTCTTGGCGGTCCCGGGGGCCTCTTGCGTATCTCGGGGAGCCTCTTGTGGCCTCTTGGGGGTCTCTTGGGGGCCTCTTGAAGGCCTCTTGGGCGCTTCTTGGGGCCTCTTGGGGCCCTCTTGGGGCGCTCTTGGGGCGCTCTTGGGAGCCTTCGAGGCGCTCTTGGGGCCATCTTGGAGGAGATCTATCAAAGAAGGGGGGGTCCCCAATTAGCGCTGCTCCGCTAGAGTGCCTCGAGTCGCCTCTTGGGCCCCCCCAAGAGGCAAAAATCCTTCCAAAACCTATGTAAAATCAATGTTTTTTGTTTTCTCGCCTTTTCGCTCTTGGACCCGTCTTGGGAGCCTCTTGGGCCTCTTGGGGGTCTCTTGGGAGCCTTTTGGAGGCCTCTTGGGCGCCTCTTGGGGCCTCTTGGGGCGCTCTCGGGGCGCTCTTGGGGCGCTCTTGGGAGCCTTCGGGGCGCTCTTGGGGCCATCTTGCAGGAGATCGATCAGAGAAGAGGGGGTCCCCAATTACCGTTGCCCCTCTAGAGTGCCTCGAGTCGCCTCTTGGGCCCCCCAAGAGGCCAAAATCCTTCCAAAACCTAGGTAAAATCAATGTTTGTTGCTTTCTCGCCTTTTCGCTCTTGGAGCCGTCTTGGGTCATCTTGGACTCTCTTGTGGCCTCTTGGGGGTCTCTTGGCAACGTCTTGGAGGCTTCTTGGGGGCCTCTTGGGGTCTCTTGGGGCCCTCTTGAGGCGCTCTTGGGGCGCTCTTGGGAGCCTTCGGGGCGCTCTTTGGGCCATCGTGGAGGAGATCTATCAAAGAAGGGGGGGTTGCTTATTAGCCCCGCCCCTCCAGAGTGCCTCGAGTCGCCTCTTGGGCCCCCCCAAGATGCCAAAATCCTTCCAAAACCTAGGTAAAATCAATGTTTTGTGGTTTCTCGCCTGTTCGCTCTTGGAGCTGTCTTGGGCCATCTTGGACGCTCTGACACCTCGCGACCGGCCCCGTCCAGGTCAGTGGGGAGTGGTAAGGGGAGGGGTAAACCCCTCCCCGAAGGGGAAGAAGGGGGTTGGCAGAGGAAACTCCCTAGACCACCTACGCCCTAAAGGGCTGGTGGGATTTCTGACGACAAGCGCGTATAGACACATTGGGTGTCGCTGCTTACCTAGCTGCGTTGTCGGGGTGGATGCGTCTGCAGACAA
>CAUYUJ010017208.1:0-40000 GCA_963575745.1 Prorocentrum cordatum
GGCACTCCTAGCAACACCCGACTCTGGGCCGCGCAGCAGGAGGAGGAGAAGGAGGAGGAGGAGGAGGAGGAGGAGGAGGAGGACGAGGAGAATAATAATAATCATGATTATGGAATTGGAACTACTACTACTACTACTACTACTACTACTACTACTACTACTACTACTACTACTACTACTACTACTACTACTACTGCTATTACTACTAATAATAATAATGCTAATACTACTACTAATAATACTATTACTAATACTAAAAAATATTAATAAGATTAATGCTAATAATAATAGTAGTAATGATAATACTACTAATAATACTAATAATAATACTAATAATAATACTATTATTACCAATAATAACAATACTCACAATCATACTAAAAATAATAATGATGATAATAATAGTAATAATAACAATAATCATAATAAATAAATAAATAAATACATAAATACATACATACTAACTAATAATAGTAAAAACAATAATACTGATAATAATAATACTAATAATAATGATAACACTGATGATGCTGATAATAATAAAAATAAAAATGCAAAATCTTATTAATAATAATACTAATGATACAAATAAAGATAATAATAATACTACTACTACTAATAATAATACTAATAATAATAATAATCATAATAATAGTAATAATAATATTATTAATAATAATAAATAATAATAAGGAGGAGCTCGCGGCCGTCCTGAGGCCCTCTTGGGAGCCCCTTGGGACCTTTGGGCCCTCCTGGGCCGACCTGCGCCCGGGCCCGGGCCCGCCCGCTCCGTGCGGCCTGCGGATCGCGGGCCCCGCGGGCCTGCCGGGGGGCCCCCCGGGCGACCGCGGCGCCGCCCCCCCCCGCGAGAGCTCTCTCTGGGGACCCCCCACCTCCCCCTCCTCCTCCTCCTCCACCTCCACCTCCACTTTCCCCTCCTCCTCTCATTCCTTCCCCCTCCCCCTCTTCCCCCCCCCCTTTTTGCGCCGCCGAGCCGTTCGTGAGATACCAAGTGGCGACCTGGAATCCCCAAAAAGGTCCCCGCTGGGTTTGGGGACGCGGGGTCACCTCCGGGTGTTGTGGCTCCTGGGCCCACCAGTGTCCGGGGCATCCTCGGAAAACCGCACGAGTCCCCCAACCGGGTGGTGACAATAAATCGCCCGAGACTCACCGCCAGGTGTTGTCACCACCACGTTTGGGGACTACCAACTCTCGGCCGGGCGCGAGCGACGGGAGCAGCAAAGGGGGCAGGCCGAACGCCTGCCTCGGCGACGCCGATGACGACGATCACGACGACGACGGCGACGGCGACGACGGCGACGACGACGACGACGACGACGACGGCGACGACGGCGACGACGACGACGACGGCGACGACGACGACGACGACGACGACGACGACGACTGACTGACTCGACGACGGCGGCGAACTCCACGGCGACGGCGGCGCCGAGCGACGGCGGCGGCGCCGAGCGACGACGGCGAGCCCGTCCGGGGCGATCGGCGCTCCGTCGATGCCCCCTGCTCACGCCCAACTCCCACGAGGGGCCAGAGCATGTGTGCGCGAATGGGATCTGGCCTCTGGAACCAAGCTTTGCATCCATGCTCCAACTCGCCATCGCTCGGACGTCCATTCCCTGTGTTTTTTTCGGTTTCGTGCGTGTTTTTTTCGCCAAATGGTCAAGGATGCTCCTCGATGGTCCTCGCCGATGGACAAAATGCACACGTCCGAGCGATGCCAAGCCAATCGCTTCACGGTCAGGACCTCTTGCTTACCGTGTCGCGGCGGGGGGCCCGGCGACACGCCGTGCCATGCAAGCGGACAGTGCGTCGCTCCGCTTCGCGGGGCGGGAGGCTTGGAAAAGCTCGGGACGTTGACGCTTGGGGTCTCGGTCGTGGTTGGCGTGTCGCACCGAAGCGTGGCGGGCAGAGCCAACGGCGCGACGCGACAAGGAGCGCTGCATACGGAACGAAGGGACTCGGCAGGCCTCGGCCGCCAGTGGGCCTCCTCCTCCTCCTCCTCCTCCTCCTCCTCCTCCTCCTCCTCCCTCCCTCCCTCCCTCCCTCCCTCCCTCCTCCTCCTCCTCCTCCTCCTACTCCTCCTCCTCCTCCTCCTCCTCCTCCTCCACCTCGGCTTCACTGAGGGCTCCCAAACGGGGACCGAGTAGATGGGATCAGAGGATCGCGCCGATGCATCGGCCATGCCGGCGTGGAGAAAGCCGGGCCCCACACGGAGCGGTATCGCCGATGCATCGGCAGTGTGACCCGATCCTTCGATCCCCCCTCTGAGAGGCCTGGATTCACTGTCTGGGTAAAGCGTCGATCGCCGAATGTCCTCCGAACCCACAGGGTCACGTCCCCATCCAAAGCTGCCTGAAAGCCTACCCTGGATTTCTGGGAGGCGGGGGATCTACGGAGAAGTCCCCGCTGGCAACCATCTGCTTCCACAACCCCAGCAGAGGTCCTCCATGCTTCTCTGGTATCTCATGAGATCCTCCCATGCCATCTTGCTGCCTCGTCCGAATCGATACTGGCTGACGCTGATCGACGCTAATCGACGCTAACTGACACTCATCTGGGCCAGATCGATGTCAATCGACGCTAAGTCGGCGCTGTCTCATTAACGACCAGATGCTAGCGACGCTACTGCAATTTCAAGACAGAGTTTTCCGAGGACATATAAGGGGTCCATGACTTGCTACCCAACGACTGTCTTCCGAACCCGCAGGACCACATCCTAATCCACAGCTGACTGGAGACCTTCCATGGATATCTGGGGTGTGATGGACGCAAGGCCACTTCCACGCGGCAGACATCCACGTCCAGTGAGGACTCCTGGTAGATGGGGTCGAAGGATCGCGTCGCATCGCCGATGCATTGCCGATGCGGCGCGATCCTGGGACCCGATCTGGTCCGACCCCACCTGGGAGGGCCAGAGTCCACCACTCCAGGCGCGGTCTGGAGTCGACTCAGCGGCGGTGCATACTGGCCCAGGCAACTGATGGATGATGTATCAGCCCGCGGGCCCCGACCCCCATTCCCTCGGGGGCTGTTGCTTGTCGCGGCGGTCCCGAGACGAGGCGGTGGCACAGGTCGCCGCACGGCTGTGGCACCCCGGAGACCCGTCGCCAGAGACGTCCTCGGAGCACTGCCCAAACTCGACGCCCGAAGACCGCGCGGCGACCCCGCATCTCCGCGGGGTCGCCGCGGGGGGAGGTAGGGGGGAGGAGTGGATCGCATGTGGTGGGGGGGGGGCGCGATGAGGCAGAAGGAGGAGCACGAGGAGGAGGAGGAGGAGGAGGAGGAGGAGAGGAGGAGAGAGGAGGGAGGAGGAGGAGAGGAGGTAGGAGGAGGAAGGAGGATGGTCAGAGAGCGCATCCCCACTCTGATTCACCGCGCGGTTGGTCACCGTTCCGCTTGGAGGCCTCGGACTGTCGCCCTGGGCCCTCGTCTGACGGCCCCACGGGCGGCCCGCAGAGGCCCCCTTCTCCGCCTCCTCCTCCTCCTCCTCCTCCTCCTCCCTCCTCCTCCTCCTCCTTCCTCCTCCCTCCTCCTCCTCCTCCTCTCCTCCTCCTCCTCCTCCTCTCCTCCCTCCTCCTCCTCCTCTCCTCCTCCTCCTCCTCCTCCTCCTCCTCTTCCTCCTCCTCCTCCTTTTCCTCCTCCTCCTCCTCCTCCTACACGGGAGCAAGACGCCAGGATCGAACGGAATCGCGGCGTTGGAGCCCCGGACATCCGACGTCCTGAGCCTTTGTAGTTCGAGGTTCTTGGAGACCCCGACGTCTTCCACAGGGTCGGCTTTCCATCCTGACGAGTTCTTGCTGGCGGCCACAGGGCCTGGCGAGGGCTCCCCAGAGACCGAAGGTGGCGAAGAGCGCCCGCGTTGGGGCTCTGGGGTGGCAGGGCCTCGGGGCGGCCCCGGGCCTCGCATCGGCTCGGTCCTGGCACGTCGGCCGCCCGAGCGGGGAGCGCGCCCCGCTGCCGCGGCGGGCGCGCCGCGGGGAAAGGGAGCACCCCTCACCCTCAGGCCGAGTCGACGCCGCGGAGGAGCTTGGCGAGCAGGCGCAGGTACCACACGTCCTTCTCGAGGCAGTCCTCGATCCTGAGGCCCGGCGGGTGCCGTGTCGTCTGGGCTGCCGGCGGCCACGGGGGCACGCCGGGGGGGGGCAGCGGGCTCTCGGGCCGGTGGGCCCGGGGATGGGCACCAGCACCAGCACAGGGGGGGGGCCTCCACTGGGGGAGGAGGACCCAGGATGCAGGTGCTGGTGTGGTGCCCATCGGTGGGAAGAAGCGCAGGTAGGAGCATGAACTAGGAAGGCGCTGAAAGTAGGTTGAGTTCCGTCCGCACCCTTGGGAGGACGGAACAGGTGAAGCCACTCGATCACCTGAAGTAGGGAGGCGCTGAAAGTAGATTGGAATATGGGACTCCGAGAATACCTACTTTCAACGACCGATGGGTAAACCTTCAGCCACCTACGAAGCTCAAACTTTACCACCACCACCGACGTCAAGGCGCGGGCGAAGGACGGTGCATCAAAAGCTTGTCCGCGATCGGGGGCGCCTGTCCCAGGGCGGCGGGGAAGTTTACTACGGTGGCAGGTGGGGGCATAAGCTTGCCGCGCGCACCCATGTACGCCCCCTGAGATCCTTCAGCTCAACTACCTGGCCCCTGAGCGATCTGGCCCCTGAGCCTCCATCAGTTCAGTAATCCTCGCCTCCCCAGTCGCCATGGAGACGCCCAAGGGCCAGATCGCTGAACTGAAGGATCTCAGGGTGCGTACCTTGCCTGCACCTGTTGTATACACGTCGTTCATTTCTAATCGTGCCCATTTCTAAGTGCGCTCGTTCCTGAATGTTCCTGGCCCCCTGGTGGCCAGGAAGAGGCCCAGGATAGAACAGCCAGGAAACGAAAGGATCTTGGCCCCCCCAAGACACAATCGAAGAACTTCGGAAGAACTAGGGAATGAACCACGTGTACCTTTCCTGCACCTGCTGTATACGCCCTGGCAGCCGCCCCCAGCGCCGCGCTGCGCGGGTGGTGGTGGGACGGTGACATGGGACCTGGGTCCGCGTTCGCGCCTGCCTGAGCTACCTCCTACCCCTCCTCGGGGGGGGGAGGGCAGCTGGGAAGGGGCCCGGCCTCGAAGAAGCCGGAGAAAGAAATGGCGCCCGACCAGGGCGCGCGCCGCCTGTGCGCCTCGGCCCTCTTGGCCTCGCGGCGGCGGCGGGCCTGGCGCGCTGCGCGGGAGGGAGGGGGGCGGGGGGCGGGGGCCCAGCGCCTGCCAAAAGTCCGCGCGGGCCTCCGCATGCTTCTGCTCTCGAGGCCCCCGGGCCGCGGGCCCCCCGGACCGCTCGGCTCCCGGCCCTCCTCGTGCTGAGCCACAGCTGAGCCACAGCTTGGCAGCCTCGGCGCCACGGCTTTTTTTATCCAGAATCCCACCACTCTGTTCTTGAGGCTTCCGAGCCTCGGGCCCACGGACCGCTCGGCCCTCTCCTTTTGCGGGCTGGCTCCTCGTGCTGAGCCACAGCTTGGCAGCCGCGGCGCCACGGCCTTGGCAGACGAGCACTGTCTGGATCACTTCAGGCATTTCACTGTTCTTCTGACTTTTCGACATGGTCACCACCTCCGAGTGGTATTCCGTGACAGTTTCATTGTGCCGTTGCACAGCTATTGCCCCAAGAAGGTTATCTGGGTTCTGGAAAAAACTCTTTTATCCAGAATCCCACCACTCTGAAACCAGGGGCCGCCGCGACTCTTTCGAGCCCCCAGTTCCCCGACGCCAGATTTCGTGTTTTTGTTGTGGAATGTTTGTTGGCTTAACATCAAACCGCATGCCCGACGCACCTGCTATGCGGCGGAACCTGTCGCCACCATCCATTCCGAGTCCATTTGGGAGGTCTAGAACCCGAGACTCCCGCGGAGAAGGCGGGCCCCCTGGCGACTCGGTCGGCTGCGGTGGCCCAAGCGGCGGCCGGGGGTCGCCCGAGCTCGACGGGCGCTGCGCCTGGGCAGCCCGCGAGGAGGCAGCGCAGCGCCCGCCTGACGCACCGACGTCCTGGGACCCCAGCGGGCGGCGGATGTGGACACACTTTGGCCCCTGGGGGGTCTTTTTGGCCCCAGGGAGGCCCCAGCATATCCAGACCCACCGCCTGCAGAAGGCCTCGACGATCGATCCTCCACAAGGCGGATCTGGAGAAACCGCCGCCCGGGAAAGACTGACCTGCTGCGCGCGGCCTCCATAGGGGGCCGCGGGGGGGGGGGCAGATCCAAGCGCGCAGGCCACCGCTGGGCGGCACCCCCTGCGGGGCCGCACCTCGAGGTCACCGCGGCGGGGGGTCACGCTCACGCACGGTCGAAGGCCGCGAGGCGGCTGTGGCGATCCATTTCGCCGGGGGGGGCGGGTGGGCCTGCCCGGAGCCCGCCATCGCACCTCCACGCCCTGGCCCTGGGCTGCGCCCCCCTCTCGCAGAATTCCAGGGTGTCCCTGTGCCGTGCGCTGGAAGAGCTAGAACTTTGCAACAAAGCGGGACTCATACACTTAGTTCCTACGCGCGCAACATCAATCCCGCTATGATCCGATGGTCCGTCGCACTCAACGCTCAACATCCGTCGCTGGGCACGCAAATGAAGTTCGGGTGCATACTCAAGTCGGCATGGTTGCGATGCTTGTATATCCCGCGGCTAAAACGGTACACTCGGACAAATTCGTGATCGGCCTCATCGCAACAGGTGGCAATAGAGGTGGTGCCGTGACGAGGATGTATTCGCATCCGCGCAGCATAAGCATTGCGGGCACAAGCCATGCGGGAACCCAGCTGTGCCCCGACAGTGGAAGCTCTGCAGACCTTCGGGCCCAAACTCGCGCGGCAACCCAACTTGCGAGTGAGACTCGCGTGGTCCCACTCAGAGCTGCGCAGCTGTGGCAGTTCTGTAAACACCACTCATGACTTCGAGGAATCAATTGTTGACGAAAGGTGATGCGGTTGTTCGGGGTCGCGCGCATCAGCGAAGAAGACAATAGCAAACAACACCTGGAACGCAATTGGTGGACAACCGATTGCGTGCAGAATTTGACGCGCAACGCTCCTTCAGACATGCAATCAATCGATGACCCACGTCATCCGGCAATGAAGGACCCCCCTCTTTGTTATCGTCAGCACCGCAACGAATATAAATGATCCGCGGGGGCGGCTTTAGCAGAGCAGTATCGTTAGCACCGTACCGAAACGCAAAACAAATTACTCCGACGGTATGATCCCACAGGATAATATATGTATATAGCCCTTCGTATTTTTCTCTTCGCCCCGGCCGAAGCCCCCTCTATCGCCCTTTGTTGCGTGTCCTCCTCATCCTCTTTGTGTTCCTCGTCCTCCGCTTCCTTTTTCTGCTCGCCCTCCTTGTGCAATGGCTCCTCTTCCTTTTTGTCGTTTTCATCCTCCACTTCCTCCACCTCCGCCTCTTTCTCCCGCTTCCCTCTCATCTCCATTCCGCCTGTTCTCCTCATGCACCTCTCTTTTTTCCTGGCAGAGGGGGCGCGCGCCGATTTTCCCCGGAGCCCTTGCCGCCGCGCCCGGCAGGGGCGCGTTCTCCGATGGCAAATTCGCGAAACCGTCGGGGCAACGGCCGTTGGGACAACCCCACGAGCCGCTGGGGCGCGAGAGCAAGCCGTTGGGACAACCCCGCAGGCACAGAGTAAATCGCGGCCGCGCTCAGGCGGGAGGCAGCACGAAGCTCAGCTGTGCCGCGAGCTGCTCCGCCTCAACCCTGGAGCCCACCACTCTCTTGTCGAACTCTTCGCGCGACTTGTGACTAGGGAGGGGGCTCCAGCCTGAGATTCCCTTGCAACTCATTCACAAACCCACGAATAACGCCTCGTGATGTACCCCTTTGGGGTGCTCAGGTGCTATGCCTGGTGGAATTTGCCGATGACCTGCTCGGATTACCAACATAAAATGCCGACCCCATAGGGATGGGGGTCCCGCCTGCGACGTCCGCGCTAGCCACTCACACACGAAGCCCCCGCGTGAGACTTGCTCCATATCCAGCACAGAAGACTCAAGCAGTAAGAACAACGATAGTTTTCCGACGACCCGCCAGATTACCAACATGAAGTGTGGACCCCATAAGGAGACTTCCACGAAATGCAATCACAGCTCCCGCCCGATTTGTTCTCCGTGTTCAATCAAAAGGAACCGACATGCGACGACAGCTTAAGTTTCCGATGACCTTCTCGGATTACCAACATAAAACTCGGACCCAAGCGGGGGGGGCTCTCGCCTGAGACTTCCTCCGCAATTCACTTGCAAACAAAGCTGCCGCCTGAAACCTTGCTCTGTATTCAATCCAAAGGAGCCGACATGCGACGACAGCTTAAGTTTCCGATGACCTGCTCGGATTACCAACATAAAATGCGGACCCAAACGGGGGGGTCTCTCGCCTGAGACTTCCTCGCAATTCACTTACTGACAAAGTTCCCGCCTGAAACCTCCTCTGTATTCAATCCAGTGGAGCCGAAACGTGACGACGGTTCGACGACCCGCGCGGATTGCCAACGTGAAGCGCGGACCCAATACGGAGAGGGCACTCGCCTGAGACTTCACCGCAACTCACACACAGACACAGGTCCCGCCTGAGTCTTCCTCTGCATGAATCCAGGGGGGCAGAAAAATAAGGACAAATACGATTTCCCGATGACCTGCTCGGATTGCCAACGTGACATGCTGACCCCATAAAGCGGGGGAGGGGGCTTTCGCCTGAGACTTCCTAGCAAGTCACTTTCAGACGATACTCCCGCCTGAAACTTCCTCCAAATTCGACCCCGAAGAGCCGACAGCGACGGCTACAGGGCTCCGATGGCCCGCTCGGATTAAACAGATTGAATACGGGATCCATGGGGAAGGGGCTCCCGCCTAAGACTTCGTCGCAATTCACTTACAGACGAGGCGCCCGCGTGATAGTTAAGCCTGCGGGGCCCAACGGTGACAACGGTTACAAGGTTCCGGCTACCTGCCTGCATGCAAAGACATGAAGTGCGGGACCCAAAATGCGGGGCTCTCGCTTGAGACTCCCATGCAATCCAGAAGGGTCGAGAAGTGACGACATCCACATGGTTCCGATGACCCGCTCGGCTAAAAAATGAAAAGCGCGGGCCCCCAAAGGAGGGGGCTGCCGCCTGAGATTTCCTAGCAATTCACTTATCGGCGAGGCTCCCTCTTGGTCGGTGGTCACGATGGGATGGTGATAGTGATGAATGTGCGATGATTATGGTGGTGATGGTGAGTGGTGGTGACTGGTGATTGGTCGATGATGATGATGCTGACGGATGATGCTGGCAAGGTGGAGAAGAGGGTGCGTGTGTGCTTATGTAAAGAAGCGTGCTGATGATTATGAATGAAAATATGTGCGCGCTGATGACGATGATGAAGGTGATGATCGTGAAGGTGGTACTGTCGATGACGAGTGCGATCACGATTGCGATGGCGACGTGGTGGGGGGGGGGAGCGCGATGGCACGTGAGTGCGCGAGGAGGAGAGGGGGCGAGGGGGGGGGGTGCGCGGGGTGTCCAAAGAAATCAAAAGCCCCACTTAGGACGCGGGGAATTAGTTGCGCCCCGCCCCCGCGACCGAAATCTGCATTCACCGACAAGAAAAATCACTTTTCCCCCGACTTCTACAATGAGAAGTGGCGTAAATAATGCAAGGGCCTCGAACGCCGAAGATGGCGAACCGCAACGTCCTGAGAACTGGCCAATAACATCGTCGAAAGACGGGCCGCGAGTTGAAGAGCGCAACGGTAACTCTCAGGACGTCCGCGCGTGATCGCTGGTACACGTATTGGTATTCAATGATGGAAACAAAGACTACTCCTGCGGCGTGCTGGAAACATTCCGAGAACGCTGAACTCAGCAAAGCGTGTTGCAAGCAGCCTGTGAGCGCTCTGGAAAATCGCTGACTTCAGTGGGTTACCCACTGAGAAAGATTAGAATGAGCTGAGCTGACCTCACAGTGAGCTGGCCGCGTCGCTCAGCGCACGCGTGATCTGACGCCGCCACTCCTGCGACGCGCTCCCCCACGCACGCTTACTCATACTGCGGTCGTCTGTGTCCAGCGTTCTCGGGCGCTGTGCTCCTGGCGACAACAGCTTCTGATACGGGGCGTCGGGCTGAACGACCTGGAGCACCGCCTCAGCACTGAAAGCATCCGGGCGCCACGGCACGATGGATTGCAAGGTGGGCCACGGGGTGCTGAGGGCCGCCAGGCCCCGCTGAATGCCTGGCGGGCCCTGCGCAGACTCGACGCACACGGATGCCGAGCTGACCGTCTGAGAGCGCGGGCCTTGGCGTTCCGTCCCGGGCCTGACGCGCTGGGACTGAGCGTCGGCTCTGTTCGGCATTGCTCTGGCTGCCGGGGCCTGGCGTGGAGCCTCAGCCAGCGCGGCTACGGACAGTATCCTACGATACCACCAGACTTTCCAAGACAACCAAGAGTTCTGAAGAGTCCCAGC
Organism: Prorocentrum cordatum; assembly: GCA_963575745.1. Lineage (NCBI taxonomy): Eukaryota > Dinophyceae > Prorocentrales > Prorocentraceae > Prorocentrum > Prorocentrum cordatum. The sequence goes on from CAUYUJ010017208.1 coordinate 10,502, forward strand.
AGATTTCCAGAACTCCCAAGAGTCCCAAGACATCCCGAGAAATCTCAAGAATACCAAAACATCCAAAGAAACCCGAAGAATCCCAAGACATCCCGAGCAACCCTGAGAATCTCCAAATCCGCCGGCCCTGTCGGCGTGTGGAATGCGTTGTTCGTCGTGGTTGTTATCCTCGTGCGTACTCGTCGTTTCATTTCTGGGTCCGCCGCCGCTCTCCCCCTCCGTCCCTGGGCCCTCGTCCTCAAGCACGCCAGCCAAAGCGAAATGAAGCAAAAGCGGAATGACCAACATTGTTATTGAGTCGAAGGGGAGCCCCTTCCCTTTGATCCCTTCCCCGCCGGGGGGGCGGGGGATTGTTCCCATGGGGGGGTTCCGGGGGGGGGGTCCCGGGGGGGGGGTCCCGGGTCAGAAAAACATCACCCGTTTGCTGCTTTTACAGTGATGCCCTCTGTAGATGCGCTGGAGGAGGGGGGGGTCGCCACGACGGATCCGCAAGAACCCCCCTGGACAGCCAAGCCCCTTCCCTTCAATCCCTCCCCAACGGGGAGGTCCCAGGGGCGCGGGTCAGGGGAGAATCCCAGCGGGGATGCCGCCCAGATACGTTTCCCCCTCGAGCGCCCACGAAACCATGAAAAGATTCCATAATGCCACAACGTCTCCTACTCTTCTGCTTCCTCCTCTGCTTCCTCCTCCTCCTCCTCCTCCTCCTCCTCCTCCTTCTCCTCCTCCTCCTCCCCCTCCCCCTCCCCTCCTCCTCCTCCTCCTCCTCCTCCCTCCTCTCCTCCTCCTCCTCCTCCTCCTCCCTCCTCCTCCTCCCCTCCCTACTCCTACTTCTCCTCCTCCTCCTCCCCCCCCCCTGCTCCCCCTCCTCCTGCTCCTCCTCTGCCGCCTCTCCTCCTCCTCCTCCTCTTCCTCCTGCTCCTCCTACTCCTCATCCTTCCCCCCCATCCTCCTCCCTCATCTGCCTCCTCCACTCTTCTTCTTCCCCCCCCACTCCTCCTCCTCCTCCTCCTCCTCCTCCTCCTTCTCCTCCTCCTCCTCCTCCTCCTCCGCCTCCTCCCCCCCCTGCTCGTGTTCATCGTCGTCGTCTTCAGGGTCGGCGACACCGGCCAAAAGGCCTTCGCAATCCACAGAAAACAAGGGAAATCCGAGAGTTCCCAGGAGTCCCAACACATCCAGAGAAATCCGAATCATCCCCAAACTTCCAAAGAAATCCAAAGAACCCCAAGAATCCAGAGTGGACCCCGAGAGTCCCGAGAAATCCTGCTAGAATTCGTCTGGCAGTTGGTCAGAAGACCCCTCGCACACAACCTCCTCCATTGCTTTCGGGGGTATGGTGGAAGCGGGTCCTGGACCAAACATGCGATGTTCCATGCACCACCGTGTTCACCATGCAACGCGCTCTCCGACCAATCTTGCGGCCCCTGAAGGGCCCCAGGGGTCGGAAGAAAGCGAACAACCTCCAGGACTGAAGGGGAACTGGGACACACTCTAATAAATAGACACAAAGAAAAGGATTCCCCATATGTTCCCATATCTCCTGGGTTATTGTTTTCCCCCCCACGTCCCATAGTTTCCCATATTTTCCTGGGGATCGACGATTCATTGTGTCTGTGTGCTTCTTTTCCTCCTGAAGGACACCTCCCTTCCAGCACCCCTGTTCTGCATATTTTTTGTTTGCTTATTATTATTATTATTATCATTATTATTATTATTCTTATTATAATTATTATGATTATTATTATTAATTATTTGTTTGCATCAGCGCCCAGGGGGGGGGCACATCGCTCGAGGGCGTGCCGCGCTGGGCGCCTCACGGCGGCAGGCAGGGCCCCAGCACCAGCGGCGCCACGCCCGACGCGGGGACCTGCTTGAGGAGCACGGCGTCGACCTCGTCCTTGCGAACGTCTTCTTTCGTTAAAGGCTTAACGACTTCTGCCGTCCTTCGACTCGCGCTGGAGCGGCCGCGAAGTGCTCGAACTTTCCCTGGAGATCTCTGGATTTACCTGGATTTACCCAGATTTATCTAGATTTACCTGGATTTACCTCGATTTATCTGCATTTACCTGGGTTTATCTGGCTCGATTCTCACAAGTCGATTGGCCAAAAGTCGACAAGCCCTAAGGGATTCTTATTCGGCATTTCGACATTGGGCGGATGGGGGGGAGGGATGGGGGGGGAGTGTGGCTCAGGACCTCTGCTTGATGCGACTGTCTGCAGCAGGGCGTCCTGTGGGGGAGACGCCACCCGCTCGAGACGGGTGCCCAAGACAGCCAGGGTTCATCTCCATTTTGGGGGGGGGGTGCGAGGGCCCGCGCCGATCGGCAAGACAACGAGTCAGAAAACGATCCACGGGTAGAACAGAAGACGACATAGACATTAACTTCTGGGCCTCCGCGCGGAGCCCCCGGGCCGCGATGCCCACCCCCCCCCCATGGCGGCGGCGCTTCGTGTGCGGGGGGGGGGCGAGGCGGCCAGCGCTGCATCACGAAACCCGCCTGGACCTCAGAAAGTGCATGTTGGACGCCCGAGTTATCCGGGGTAACTCGGGTCCGGGGTAACTCGGGTTTGGATTCCCGAGAAAGAAACCCGAGTTAGCCCTGACCCGAATTATCCCTGATGATTCGGGGCTCTGGGCGCCCGAGTTATCCGGGGTAACTCGGGTCCGGGGTAACTCGGGTTTGGATTCCCGGAAAAAGAACCCGAATTATCCCTGACCCGAGTTACCCCTGATGATTCGGGGCTCTGAGCATGTTCATGTGAGCTTTAGGTCGGGCATGTACTCCGACAGGCGGATTGTTGGGGAAACACCTTAAAACAATTCAAACAATTGGCAATTACCAGTCGAAGGCCACGAACACGAATCCCCCTAACTGATTTTTGCCTGTTCTCGAGTGTTCCTCCTGTAGGGGGACACGCCCGACTTAAGCCTGGACCTCAGAAAGTGCATGTTTGTGTTAGCCTGAACCGGCCTGGAGCATGCCGAGCTTGAGCCACTGATAACGGTCTGCGATGACCTCCTCCGTGTTGAGCTTCCTCAGCTGACGGGTCCAGTAAAAGTCCTTGAAGGAACGGTAGATGACGGGGGTGCAGAAGAGCAAGAGGAAGAAGGGGCCCACGTTGGCCTTCTGCCAGAAGTACTTCTCCTCGAAGTAGGTGCTGGGAGAGAAGCTCTTCACGCTGTGCCCCAGACTCTGGAAGCTGGACCTCCCAGGTAATGCCAATGGAGGCCACCACTGGGGGGGCCGCCACCCCCTCAAGACCCCAGGGGCCGCCCAGCTGCGCCCGGACCTTCCATCCCCGAGCCTCCCTCCTCCTCGGCCCTCGTCGGCGGCGAGCCCGGGGGGGAAGTGAGGAGGGGCGGGCCTTCTCAGAAAGGCTCGGAAGTCCCCGGCCTCCTGAGAAGTGTTCGAGGCCTCCCCCGAAGACGCAGAGCACTTCTCTCGGGAGGCCGGACGGCTTCTGAGAAGTCCTGCCGCCTTCTGTGAAGGCCTTCTCCATCTCACTTCCCCCCCTCGCACGCCGCCGACCTCGATTTCCAGGAGCAAGTCTGGCCCCCCTGGTGTCGGGTCGGACGAAAGGGGGATCAGTAAATGGGAGGATAGCAACTCACGTGCAGCCGGACCAAGGACAGAAGAACACCCTTTAAGAACATGAGACCCTCCGCCAGCCAAACTGAAGAATATTCGAGGGTGCCCTCCCCCAGGATTCACCAGAACATCCAACAAGCACGAAGAACATTAGGGTGCACTCCCCAAGCCGACCTCGATCTTATACCTCGGTCCGACTAGCTGATGTTATAAGCGCCTGCTGTCGCTGGAGGCGCCGAGATGTCGAGGAAACACATCGGCGGCGGGGCCAAAACCGGGTGCATGCAGCAGATGTCGTACACTCCTGCTTGAAAGTCAGGAAATGCTACGCCAAGAAAATCGGCTTCACACATGGCGTTTTCTCAACCAGCAGCCCAGGTCCACATCTACGAACTTCTTCAAATAAAAGAGGCCCAAGGAAAACGCCCAGGGCCCAGTCCAGGGTGTTTGTTTTTTGAGCGAAATCTGCTGTCCATGGAATGAAAAACTTTGAGGAATACTACCCTCTGTCCCTATCCCCCCCTTTCGGACCCCGAACCGGTGCGTTGACGGACCGCGATGTTACTTCGAAATCCCAAGAGACTCTAGCACGGTCCGTCACCTTAGGTCGAAAGCTGGGCGAGGGCTGCTAAAACCGTGGCTGCTAAAACAGCCCTCCCGGAAGGAAATAAGCATTTCCCGGAATGAGGCGCGGCACGCGAAACAATCGACGGGCTTCTTCCCGGAAAGACGAAGGCAACTTCCCGGAGGTCGATTTGAGCAGCCACGGATTCAGCAGCCCTCGCCTGGCTTCCGAGTACGGTTTCAGGACCTTGCAGGCCCCGGTCGCCCGAGACCTCCTCGAAAAACCACCCGAGTCTCAAAACCGTGCGGCCAACCTTCGTCGGCGTTTTTTGGCTCAACGCCCGCGCAGCACCTCCCCAGACCCCCGACGTAATGATTTTTTCATTACGTCGACCCCCAGAGGTCCCGACCCCTTCCCCAGGACCGGTTTGTCATCCTGGGTCGTTTTTTGACGCGCCCGAGGCCCGGTGAGGGCCCCCAGAGGCCGAAAATGGCGAAAAACCTCCCGTCGTGATTTTTTCATTACTCGAGGGGGTCTGGGTCACTGACCGAAAGAGTACCTCCTGCAGCCCCATGGGCCAGGGGGGGAAGCGAGCAGGAGACGGCCCCGGCCCTCAGAAGGCTCGGAGGCCGGAGGCCTCCCGAGAAGCCCCGCGAGGAGGCCTCCTCCTTCTTCCTTCTCACTTCGCCCCCCCCGCTTGCCGCTGCACCCTGCATCCCCACAGACTCGGCACTCGAGGCCTCCTATAGTGAGGGGAAAAATTATCCTGGCGAAGGACCCAACCATATGCAGTTGTGAATGCCGCAATTGTGAATGCCATCTTCGCCTGCGCTCCCTATGTGGCCACGGCTTCCCGCCGGAGCCCGACATGCTCAGGGACACGTTCGTGGCCGTCTTCGCGGGCGCCGACGACGACAAGGACGGCGTCCCTCTCACCGAGGAGCAGAAGCAGGAGAAGGCCTTGAGAGCCATGAGGGAGGAGGTGGCGTTGCACGTCGACAAGGCGGAGTACGACGCCCATGCGCGGTTGTTGAAGCAGCGCAACTATGGGGCCACGATCCTCGTGAGGGATGTGCCGCTATGGCCCGGGGCCGCCATGCGAACCCTGCCACTGGCGCCTTCGGTGGAGCTCCAGTGGGGCCACGGTCCTCGTGAGCCGAAATGGCCCGAGGCCGCCATGCGAACCCTGCCACTGGGGCCTTCGGTGGAGCTCCCCATAGGGCCACGATCCTCGTGAGGGGTGTGCCGAAATGGCCCGAGGCCGCCATGCGAACCCTGCCACTGGCGCCTTCGGTGGAGCTCCCTATGGGGCCACGATCCTCGTGAGGGGTGTGCCGAAATGGCCCGAGGCCGCCATGCGAACCCTGCCACTGGCGCCTTCGGTGGAGCTCCCTATGGGGCCACGATCCTCGTGAGGGGTGTGCCGAAATGGCCCGAGGCCGCCATGCGAACCCTGCCACTGGGGGCCTTCGGTGGAGCTCCCTATGGGGCCACGATCCTCGAGAGGGGTGTGCCGAAATGGCCCGAGGCCGCCATGCGAACCCTGCCACTGGCGCCTTCGGTGGAGCTCCCTATGGGGCCACGATCCTCGTGAGGGGTGTGCCGAAATGGCCCGAGGCCGCCATGCGAACCCTGCCACTGGAGCCTTCGGTGGAGCTCCCTATGGGGCCACGATCTTCGTGAGGGGTGTGCCGAAATGGCCCGAGGCCGCCATGCGAACCCTGCCACTGGCGCCTTCGGTGGAGCTCCCTATGGGGCCACGATCCTCGTGAGGGGTGTGCCGAAATGGCCCGAGGCCGCCATGCGAACCCTGCCACTGGGGCCTTCGGTGGAGCTCCCTATGGCTCCCTGTGCCGAAATGGCCCGAGGCCGCCATGCGAACCCTGCCACTGGCGCCTTCGGTGGAGCTCCCTATGGGGCCACGATCCTCGTGAGGGGTGTGCCGAAATGGCCCGAGGCCGCCATGCGAACCCTGCCACTGGGCCTTCGGTGGAGCTCCCTATGGGGCCACGATCCTCGTGAGGGGTGTGCCGAAATGGCCCGAGGCCGCCATGCGAACCCTGCCACTGGCGCCTTCGGTGGAGCTCCCTATGGGGCCACGATCCTCGTGAGGGGTGTGCCGAAATGGCCCGAGGCCGCCATGCGAACCCTGCCACTGGCGCCTTCAGTGGAGCTCCCTATGGGGCCACGATCCTGATGAGGGGTGTGCCGAAATGGCCCGAGGCCGCCATGCGAACCCTGCCACTGGCGCCTTCGGTGGAGCTCCCTATGGGGCCACGATCCTCGTGAGGGGTGTGCCGAAATGGCCCGAGGCCGCCATGCGAACCCTGCCATTGGGGCCTTCGGTGGAGCTCCCTATGGGCCACGATCCTCGTGAGGGGTGTGCCGAAATGGCCCGAGGCCGCCATGCGAACCCTGCCACTGGCGCCTTCGGCGGAGCTCCCTATGGGGCCACGATCCTCGTGAGGGGTGTGCCGAAATGGCCCGAGGCCGCCATGCGAACCCTGCCACTGCAGCCTTCGGTGGAGCTCCCTATGGGGCCACGATCCTCGTGAGGGGTGTGCCGAAATGGCCCGAGGCCGCCATGCGAACCCTGCCACTGGAGCCTTCGGTGGAGCTCCCTATGGGGCCACGATCTTCGTGAGGGGTGTGCCGAAATGGCCCGAGGCCGCCATGCGAACCCTGCCAGTGGGGCCTTCGGTGGAGCTCCCTATGGGGCCACGAAGCGGTGGGTGAAACGCAGGGATGAAGAGGAGGAAGGGGGCAGCGGGAGGAGTGGACGCGGGGCGCTGTCTCTTCAAAACGAGGACCCAACACCACAGGATGGTTGGGAAAAAACCTACCTCGCTTTTGACCACCCTCGCTTCCAAGAGATACCAAACGATGCCAAACTACGGCCTGTACTGGTCAGGCCGCTTGACGAGGAGGCGCGTGGTATGACTTGGTTTTGCCTGGAAGCGAAAGCGGGGTAGGTGATTCACGCTCTGATATAGGTGGGGTCGGAGCAGATGGCGTCGGAGGATCGCACCGCAGCGCCGGTGCATCGGCGATGCACTGGCGATGCACCAGCGACGTGCAGGCGATGCAGCGGCGACGTCGGCGTGGCGAGGATCGGTCCCCACATCGAGCCGCATCGCCGACGCCCTGCCAGTGGGGCACGATCCTCCGACCCCATCTATAAGACGAAGCCGGGATCGGGGCAAAATTTGACCGGGATAAAAATCATGCTCGGTTTTTCAAATCACCGGGGGCGCCGCCGAACGGGCCTGCCATGCCTTGGGCGCCATCGGCTTCGCGAAGGAAGAGTAGCGCCCCGGCGCGGATGAAGCCGCGGCGCGTATTTGGCCACGCGCACGACCGAGGGAATTCTGCGCCAAGCGCCTTTCACTCCAGAAGACCCGACGTCAACAAAACAAACTTGAGGCCCAAAGGGGGCCCCAAGGAGGCGGACCGCCAAAGCAATCGCGCAACCAACGCAACGAAAAAAACACGAAAATGTCAAACATCGCGTGACTCAGTGACCTCTTCGGCCAAGCAACACCGCGATAATGCCCAAGACGGCATTGGAAAACAAGTCACGCGCGCGGCCAGGCGACTTCCCCGCGCCGCCCCAAGGTTCCTGAAACGCGCCGAAATAACCGTAGAGAACACCCCGGAAAGTCTTTAGAAAATCACCGCGCCATGCAAGATCCGCCACCGAACAATCTCGCGGACACCTAACGCGTGCGCGCGGGCGTCCACCATGGATGCCCAACTCCGGTTTCCGAGACAATCGCGCGCAACCGCCTGGGGGGCTCGGCAACCTCGCAATTGGCCCAGGGGACCGCGGGCCCCAGGGAATCGAAGACCGAGTTCGCAACTCCGGAAGCATCGGGCGCGGCGCCAGCCAGTCGCTCGTCTCTGGCTGACAGTAGGACGCCTGGAGACCCGGTAAAACCTAAGGAACCGCTTTTCAGAGATTCACAGAACCAGAAACCGGGGCGCGCCAAATTCTCGCGTCCGAACTTCTCTGAGAATCTCTGAAAATCTCTGGACTAGCCACCCCGCGTGAAACATTCCCATCAACCCAAAACCTCGGAGCTGGCCGAAACTCTCTGAGAGTTTTTCGGCCCGCGAATTTTGGCGCGCCCGGATTTCTGGTTCCGAGATCCTCTGAGATCGCGCTGCGGCGGCGCCCAGCAGGTCCTCGCGCGCCCAGGGTGGGGGCCGTGGACATCGCGGGCCGCGATGGTCCCGACCGCGAGGTCCTTCCTCCTGCCCCTCGACGAGTCCACGCTCATGGACGCGCTCTCTGCGCTGAGCGTGGACCGCGCCATCCGCCGGTACTTCTGCGCGACGACAGCCAACTGGCCGCCGACGAACAAGGCGATTTTTCTCCGAGCTGCGCGTGCCACCGAAAACGTACAATACCCCCGGGCTCGGGGAGAAACACTTTCGAAGCATTTTCAGGCCGCCAGCGTCGTGGCTGCCGACCCGCCGCGCGCCGACCGAGAGACTAGCTTGGTCCACTACGTCCACGGCGGCGGGCGGGCGCCCAAGAGAGCTGTCGCCACGGTGCGCGCGGCGGGGCGCCCGCCCACCGGCAACCGCAAATGCGGCCTCCATGGCGCCACAGGCGTAATATGTGTGACGCATTCTCGGGCCCCCCATCAGCGCATTGGCCGGCGCCCAAGTCCCTGAAACGCAAACCTACTGCGCCCCCCGTGCAAGCCGCGCACCCGCTCACAATGCTCGTGCACACCAGATTTTCTGCCCGCCCTCAACAGTTTAATTGAGCGCCCATGTGTTACTTGGGCTCCTCAAGCCCTCGAACACTCTTTGGGAACTTCTGCGAATGCGCGCGCGACGCTCCACAAATCGGCGTTCTATTTTTCTCTGGATCACTCCCAAAATCTCTGGTTCCGATTTGTCCCGATCTTCCGCTCAACTGAATCTACTCGGACCCCATCCAGGAGGCCTACCCAGACCCCCGACGTAATGGTTTTTTCATTACGTCGACCCCCAGAGGTCCCGACCCCTTCCCCAGGACCGGTTTGTCATCCTGAGTCGTTTTTTGACGCGCCCGAGGCCCGGTGAGGGCCCCCCAGAGGCCGAAAATGGCGAAAAACCTCCCGTCGTGATTTTTTCATTACTCGAGGGGGTCTGGGTATGAGGCACGCGGTGTGGTCCCGCACCGCTTGGGGGGCCCCCGGGGGCCCCCGAGGAGGAGGAGGAGGCGAAGAGGAGGAGAAGGGGGAGGCGAAGAGGAGGCGAAGAGGAGGCGAAGAGGAGGAGGAGGAGGAGGAGGAGGAGGCGGAGGAGGAGGATGAGGAGGAAGAGGAGAAGGAGGAGGAGGAGGAGGAGGAGGAGGTGAGGAGGCCCCGGGGGGGCCGCGCCCCCCCCCGCCCCCCCCCCCCCCCCCCCCCCCCCTCTTGGCACTGCCCGTATAAGGCCTTGCTGCCTGCAGCTTGTGGAGGTCCGCCCCGACGGCCGGGGGCGCCCACCCCTCGCTCGGCGGCGAGCGCGGGGGGGGGGAGGAAAAGGTGAGGATGAGGAGGAGGAGGAGAGAGGAGGGAGGAGGAGGAGGAGGAGGAGGATGCGGAAGGAGGAAGGAGGAGGAGTAGGAAAAGAGGAGAAGGATGAGGAGGAGGAGGAGGAGGAGTGGAGGCGGAGGAGGAGGCGGAGGAGGAGGAGGAGGACCAGGAGGAGGAGGAGGGGGGAAGTGAGAAGGGGCGGGGGGGCGGCCCTTCTCAGAAGGCTCGGAAGTCCTCCAGCCTCCTGAAAAATGTTCGAGCCCTCCCCCGAAGACGCAGAAGACTTCTCGGAAGGCCGGACGGCTTCTGAGAAGTCCTGCCGCCGCCGCCTTCTGTGAAGGCCTTCTCCATCTCACTTCCCCCCCTCGCACGCCGCCGACCTCGATTTCCAGGAGCAGGTCTGGCCCCCCTGGTGTCGGGTCGGGCGAAAGGATACACCAGAACATCCAACAAGCAGGAAGAACATCAGGGTACTCTCCCCGAGCCGACCTCGATCTTATACCTCGGTCCGGCTGTAGCTGACCTTATGTGCGCCTGCTGTCGCTGGAGGCGCCGAGATGCCGAGGAAAGGCATCGGCGGCGGGGCCACAAAACCGGGTGCACGCAGCAGGTCCTGTCCACAAAACGGAGGAGGAGGAGGAGGAGGAGGAGGAGGAGGAAGAGGAGGAGGAAGAGGAGGAGGAGGAGGAGAGGAGGAGGTAGGATGCGGAGGAGGGCGGCGGAGGAGGGGGAGGAGGGAGGAGAGGGAGGAGGCCGGAGAGGAGGAGGAGGGCGGAGGAGGAGGAAAGGAGGAGGAGCGAAAGTAGGAGGTAAGGAGGGAGGAGGCGGAGGAGGAGGAGGAGGACCAGGAGGAGGAGGAGGGGGGAAGTGAGAAGGGGCGGGGGGGCGGCCCTTCTCAGAAGGCTCGGAAGTCCTCCAGCCTCCTGAAAAATGTTCGAGCCCTCCCCCGAAGACGCAGAAGACTTCTCGGAAGGCCGGACGGCTTCTGAGAAGTCCTGCCGCCGCCGCCTTCTGTGAAGGCCTTCTCCATCTCACTTCCCCCCCTCGCACGCCGCCGACCTCGATTTCCAGGATCAGGTCTGGCCCCCCTGGTGTCGGGTCGGGCGAAAGGATACACCAGAACATCCAACAAACAGGAAGAACATCAGGGTACTCTCCCCGAGCCGACCTCGATCTTATACCTCGGTCCGGCTGTAGCTGACCTTATGTGCGCCTGCTGTCGCTGGGGGCGAGACATCGGCGGCGGGCCCAAAACCAGGTGCACGCAGCAGATGTCTGTACACAAAACGGAGGAGGAGGAGGTGGAGGAGTGGGAGGAGAACGAGGAGGAGGAGGAGGAGGAGGAGGAGGAGGAGGAGGAGGAGGAGGAGGAGGAGGAGGAGGAGGGAGGAGGGGGAGGAGGAGGAGGAGGAGGAGGAGGAGGAGGAGGAGGAGGAGGAGGAGGAGGAGGAGGAGGGAGGTAGGGAGGGAGGGAGGGGGGGAGGGTTGCCCTCTCCCCCTTTCCCCCCCCCCCCCCCCTCGCTCGCCGCCGGCTTGCTGCTGCAGCGCCGGAGGCCCCTGCGCACGGCGGCACGGAGCGCCATGTGGCCGCCCCCACCCGCCGCGCGAGGCCGCTGGCCGCCGCGGGCACGGGCGCCAACTGTTCGGTGCACCCGCACCGTCCTCCGCTGAGCACGTCCTGCTTCTCCCCCCGAATGCGATTTCGGACCCAGCGGGAGGCGGAGGAGGAGGAGGAGGAGGAGGAGGAGGAGGAGGAGGAGGAGGAGGAGGAGGAGGAGGAGGAGGAGGAGGAGGGGGAGGAGGAGGAGGGAGGAGGAGGAGGAGGAGGCGGAGGAGGAGGGAGGAGGAGGAGGAGGAGGAGGAGGAGGAGGAGGAGGAGGAGGAGGAGGAGGAGGAGGAGGAGGAGGAGGAGGAGGAGGAGGAGAAGCAGGGAGGAGGAGGAGGAGGAGGGAGCTGCGTTCGACGAGCCCTACAGCCATCAGGAGAGGCCCTTCAGGAGTGGCTCAGCCCAGACGGAGCACAGCCGGCCCGTCCCAGAAGGATGCGCGATGAGGATGCAATGGCCCCGGAAGGCCATTTCGAAGCTTTCCGAGCGGGGCGCGGCCAGCAAAAGTGGCCAATGATGGGCCGAAGGGTCCAGGATGCAAGGGTACCCTTGGGAAGGTCGCCCATCCTTTTCACGCGGGCTGACTGTAGGCCCAGACGGAGTGGCGCAAAACGTACACCGAGGCTTCCGGCGCTGGCCAGAGGCCCGGGAGTGAGAGCTTCGAGAGCCCCCGTCCGCGGGCAACCCCGGTGGCTGGGGGCCTCGAGAACAGCACAAAACCTCGGGCCCCTTCGGGCCTGAGCCCTCCCAGCGCCTCCTGCCATGCCAGAGGGGACGGAGTTGACCCTGAGCATTCCGTGCGGACTTGCGCCGTATGGACTTCGCCCGCGAGCAGGAGAGGCCAAGTCCAGACGGAGTAGGCACAGATGGAGACCAAGCACTCCGTGTGGGCCTGTTCCGCGTCCTTAGCCTCCGCCGAAGGCGTGGGCCCAGGACTGGCCGGGTCGGGACCAATGTGGGTGCATCCCCAGACCCCCGACGTTATGATTTTTTCATGACGTCGACCCCCAGAGGTCTGGACCCATTCCCCAGGACCGGTTTTTCGTCCTGAGTCGTTTTTTGACGGTCCCGAGGGCTGGTAAGGGCCCCCAGAGTCCAAAAATAATGAAAAACCTCCCGTCGTGATTTTTTCATGACTCGAGGGGGTCTGGGTCTGGTTGGCGCCCCACCCACACCGGGGAGGACCTGAGGGTACGGGGCGGCAGGAGTCAAAATTGCGGGAGCCAAACTGGCCACGGACCCCCTCGCGCTCGAGCCGCAGCCGACAGAGGAGGTGAGAGGAGTCCTCGACGGCTCCCTCGGGGCGGAAGGCTCGGAAAAGGCTCGGGACGATGACACTTGGGGGCTGGGACGTGGTTTGCGTGTCGCGCCAAAGTGCGGTGGGCCCGAATTGGCGTAGCGGCACGCATGAAGTCAAAGTGCCCGATCGTTGGGCAGAGGAATCGCAACCTCGCAGGGCTGCTCAAGATCCCCCACGTGCACCCTTCAGGGTAACACGTGACTCTTACGCACCACCTGCGTTATAGCTGTCCCTGCTGAGGCGGCACTTGTACAGGGCGGAGCGCGTGGGCCATCGATCGGCCCTGTTTGTCCTCTGGGTCCTCGCCATTGCCCATCCATCCGACCACCTGCTTTCTTCCATGCGCGGCTCCAGGTCCCCGCCTATTTCCCCTGTTGATTTTCTTACAGGGCAGTTTTTTAAATAGATATGATGTTTACATATATAGGTTTTTAGCATACATGATCCGCTTATGAATACATGTATGCATGAACTCCTCGTTGCTTTTCGTACTAGATCCCTGCATGTTTGATACGTGATCCGCACGCGGAGCATGTACTAAAAGCGGCACTGTAACTATGTATACATGTCTGGTGACCCAGGGGGCCGACAACGGGCCCCAGAGGCCGAACGCGAGGGGAAGAAGCGCCCAGACCGAACAGCGCAGCACAATCGCCGGAGCTCTTGCACTGTAAGAACGGTTTTTTGAAGGCAGATCTGCCTTCAAAAGAACGGTTTTTTGAAGGCAGATCTGCCTTCAAAAAATGGTCTACTCTGTAAGAACGGTTTTTTGAAGGCAGATCTGCCTTCAAAAAACCGTTCTTACAGAGTAGAAGAGGAGCGGCGGCGCCGCTCCTCGCGAGCTCCCACCGGTGAAGCGGGGGCAGCAGGGCGATGGACGGCGCGGCGCGGAGGATGCTGACCACCTGGGACGGCACTGGCTGCGACCGCCGCCCCGCCCCTGTCCCCCTCATCTCTTCCTCCTCCCTCCTCCCTCTGCCGTGCACCCTCCTCGATCCAACAGCCTCCCCTCCCCCTCTTCCGTCTGAGTACCGGAATACCTGACGACTGGAATGTCGTTCAGACTTAGCCATCCCAGCCCTGCTCCGCAGGGCTGGTGTGTAAAGTGGCGCCACTAGCCGAAAGGGGGGGCTTCCCCGGGGGGAGTGGAAGAACGCGAAAGGGAACGACGCGGGAGGACATCAGCGGAGGAGGAGGAGGTGGAGGAGGAGGAGGAGGAGAGTGAGGAGGAGGAGGAGGAGGAGGAGGACGAGGAGGAGGAGGAGGAGGAGGAGGAGGAGGACAAGCTAGGTGCGCTCGCGTCATATCTGACGTCCTACCCCTCCCACCCATCCCTTACCATGGCGCTGATTTTCTCTATCCGCGGACGCGTGTCGTAGCGGACCTGTGGCTCCGCGCGCGCGTGCGTAGTGGGTGGTGGTGCACGTGCGTGCGTGCGTGCGTGTGTGCGTGGTTGTCGTGGTGGTGGTGGTGGTGGTGGTGGTGGTGGTGGTGGTGGTTGGTGGTGGTGGTGGTGGTGGTGGTGGTGGTGGGGTGGTGGTGATGGTGGTGGTGGTGGTGTGGTGGTGGTGGTGGTGGTGCTGGTGGTGGTGGTGGTGGTGGGTGCTGTGGCTGGTGGTGGTTGTGGTGGTGGTGGTGGTGGTGGTGGTGGTGGTGCGGTGCGGTGGTGGCGGGCGGATGGGCGCGCGAGAAAAAGGCCCGCGCTGGGGCGAGAACGCCATCCTGAACGAGGGAGGCCAAACACCGATCCGACAATGAGGCCCACGCTGCAGCGGGAGCACGATTCGGAACGATTCGGGAGCAGAAATGAGGCCGGCGCCTCAACGAGAGCAGCATTTTGGGAAAAAATGACGCCGGGGTCTCAGCGAGAGTCGTTTCCCGGGATTTCCCGGGAATCCTGTGTGTAAAAAAACAGTACGCGGAGGGTGCGCGGCCATCACCCGGACGCCATCAGGGGAAGATGGAGAGCATTTTCATTTTGAATAATTGTGGAGGGGGAGGCGGAGGCGAGGAGGAGAGGGGGGCAGCAGGCACGACAAGGAAGGTCAGAGCAGGAGGGGGGAGCCACGGCAATCTCACGGACCTCCTAGCGCTCCCTCCCCAGAGTGGCGGGCACAACGCGAAGGCGCACCCGATTGGCGCCTGCTGACTCGTGTGCCGACCTGGCAGGCGGGGTCATCGGGGAGCCAGACCCCGTTGGCTATACAAGCGTACAGGGGAAAGCTCCTCCTCCTCCTCCTCCTCCCCTCCTTCCTCCTCTCTCCTCCTCCCCTCTCCTCCTCCTCCTCCTCCGCCTCTCTCTCCTCCTCCTCCTCCTCCTCCTCCTCCTCCTGCCATCCCCCACCCGTAGACCCCAACCCCCCCGTCCCAGGGCCCCGCCTCGGGCGCCCCGCCCCGCGGGGGCAACCTGGCCGCCGTGGGCGCTCGGGTGCCGGCGCTCTGCGGGCTCGGTGATACAGATTGGGCGCGCGAGAAAAATTTGGTGGGCTGCTGGCGAGTAAAGCCTCTAGCTTTCAGAGGGCTCTCTGGGATTCGAAAATTTTATAACTTTCAGAGAGCTCTCTGGGAAAAACCGACCCAAAATCATCACATCTTCTTTTCTGGCCGGTGCGCCTATCAAAAAGAGATGAATACAGTCGGGGCCTTGACCTAAGGAGCCCTAAATAAGGAACGAGGCCCCTCTTTCCTACAGGTTAAACTTCGATGTCCCATCGGAACTGGAAGCAAAACTTAAGGCGAACTGCAACAACAGCTAAGGAACACCGAGCCCCTCCCCAACCAAAAGGGTTCCTTCGTCAGGGCCCCGACTGTGCATGTGCAACTGCGCTCTTGCTTTGCACGTGCGAACTGGCTTGCCGACAGTGGCGGCTGTGTTCGCAAATTCGCACCGTGCCGCATCCCGGACGCCGCTTCCGCTCCTTGACCGTTGCCTTGGAGCCGCCGACCAAACAACTATCAAAAAGGGGGGCCTTCCCCAGGGGAAGTGGAAGAGCGCAAAAGGGAACGACGCGGGAGGACATCTGCGGAGAAGGAGGAGGAGGAGGAGGAGGAGGAGGAGGAGGAGGAGGAGGAGGAGGAGGAGGAGAGTGAGGAGGAGGAGGAGGAGGAGGACAGTGAGGAGGAGGAGGAGGAGGAGGAGGAGGAGGAGGAGGCGAGGCTCCAGGGTCAGAAACCGTCCGGGCCGCGCTTCCGCCTCGGGTGCCCGGGCCGGGCCCCGGTCGGCGGGCGTCCGGGCCGCGCTTCCGCCACGGAGCTCGGGCCGACGGCCGGGACTCTGGCCGCACTCTGAGCGTGTGTGCTGCCCCGGACTCTGGTCCTGCGGGGGGAGGGAGGAGGGAGGAGGGAGGAGGGAGGAGGAGGAGGAGGAGGAGGGGAGGGGGAGGGGAGGACGGAGGAGGGTGGTGGTGGTGGGGGGGGGGCTCGCTGGGGCAGGCTGTGCGGCAGCAGGCCTGGTCGGCCTGTGCGTCTCCGCCTCCTCCTCCTGGTTCAGTCCCCCCCGCCGCCTGCAACCCTGCAGTGCAGAAGGAAGAAGTGACGAGGCCGGGAGGGAGGCAGGAGTGGTAAAACAGGGCTGGGATCGGGATAAATCGCTCCGAGCGCTCTCAGAGCGTTCCGGAACGCTCTGGAGCGGCCGCGGCGCCCAACACATCCTCCAAACCCGCCGATTCTCAGAGACTTCGAGTTATCCCGATCCGATTTTGTCCCGATCTTCGCGTCGTTTTAAGTGGTGCCCAAGGAGAGGGGAAGGCAGGGAGCAGGCTGCGTGGCGGTTTCGCCATAGCCAGGGTTGTTCCCTGCGCGCAGTGCGTAGAGGGTCCGGCCGAGCCTGTGCTGGCCCCTGGCAGCTCGAAGGGGCAGCTCGGTGCGAGGCAGGACGCAAGCTGTCGCGGCGCCTGGTTGCATGGTCGCCCTCTGGGGCTTGGCTTATGTCGGGCCTGTCCCCCTACAGGGGAAGTTTCCACGAAAAAATAAAAATACCCCAAAAATAATCAAACAGTAGTCCAAACATAGTCTGGGGACTATTTTTGTTAGTATTTTTTGACCTTTTTGGGGCATGTTTGGAATGTTTCTTATTTTTCGTCGAAAATCCCTCTGTAGGGGGACACGCCCGACAGAAGGCTTGGCGGTTCACCCCAGTAACCTCCGCGGAACCCAACGTCAGTGCAAGCGTGGCGAGAACCAGAAGAAGGACGAACTGCATGAACATAAGCTTCTTGCGCTCCGCACGAATTTCTTGGATCCGCGCCGGACCCCCTTCCCTGGCGCGCGGAGCGCGCACGGGGCGGCGCCGAAGGCGGCGCCGGGGGGGCCCGGCGCGGATCCAAGAGATTCTCGCGGAGCGCCGAGTGTCTATGTTTATACGGTTTTTGTCTTTTCTTCTTCGAGGAACGACGTTCGATGTCCAAAGTGGTGTTTTGTATGGGTTCTTCTCTGGTTTAGCACCTGGCCCCCTCTTCCAGGAGCTCGCCGAGCGATCAGGTCGGGCTCCGAGAGTCGGATCAGCAGAGCGACAGGCCAGGCGCTGCCTTCAGAGATGTGGCCGCCAGGCGGCTCCGTGCTCAACCACGGCGAAAGGCACGCGCGCCTTGGGCAGTGGGCGCGTGCTGGAGTGCTTGGCAGTCCCGGCTCAGGCCCAGCGTCGGGCCCAGTCGTGCCAGGCAGACTTCCAGGCGACCAGCGGGGCGGGCCAGGCCCACTGCGGGCTCGGGCTGGCGCTTAATTTGAAGGGGCCCCAGGACACACAAATAAATACACACAAATAAAAAGATTCCCCATATTTTCCCATATTTTCTGGGTTTTTGTCTTCCCCCCCACTTCCCATATTTTCCCATATTTTCTGGGGAATCGAGGATTAATTGTGTCTGTGTGTTTCTTTTCCTCCTGATAATTTCTCGTCGGGGCGGGCTCAGGCGCGGGTTCACGCGGACGCCGAAGGCGTGGAGGTGTCGTTATGATTCAGGCAGTGGCGAAGCGTCCTGGCGTGCCTAGAGGCCTGCCAAAGTAGGGGGCCCACAACGGACGTAAGCGCCCAGCTGTGCACATGAATGAAGGGGCCCCAGGACACACAAATAAAAAGATTCCCCATATTTTCCCATATTTTCTGGGTTTTTGTCTCCCCGCCCAATTCCCATATTTTCCCATATTTCCCTGGCACTCGACGATGAATTGTGTCTGTGTGTTTCTTTCCCTCCCGAATGAACACGGCCCCTCGATCCGCGGGACCTGCCGCGTGATACGAACCATCTCCCACCCATCGCGGCCCAAGAGGCAGGCAGATCCTGAGAGCAAGCGGCCTCGAGCCAACGCCACGGTGGCTGCGCTTCCTCGTCAAGCTCCGGCAGGACCCGGGCAGCTGCGGGCTCCTTCCAGCAGTGACGCGGGCAAGGCCGTGGCGGCCGTGAGCACCTCACTCGCCCTGGCCCCTCAACCCTCTGGGGGCACCAGCAGCCTCGGGCACCCAAGGATGAAGGGGCCCCAGGACACACAAACAAATGCACACAAATAGAAAGATTCCCCATATTTTCCCACATGTTCTGGGTTTTTGTCTTCCCCCCCACTTCCCATATTTTCCCATATGTTCCTGGGAATCGACGACTCATTGTGTCTGTGTGGTTTTTCCTCTCCTGAGAGGAGGGGCGTCGGGATGCCACGATGGACAGAGCAGGCGTGCCAGCCACGGTGCCGCTGCACTCACCCCCACGAGCCCTACGCCTGGCGTGATCGAAGGGGGGGGGGGCAGGGAGCGGATCGTCGTCGTCGTCGTCGTCGTCGTCGTCGTCGTCGTCGTCGTCGTCGTCGTCGTCGTCGTTGGCGTGTACGACCGTGGCGACCGTGGTAGGCTCACTCACCCTAGCCCCTCAACCCCTTGAGGCACCAGCAGCCTGGGGCACTCGTGGGGGGAGCCGGGAGCTCCGGATGGGCAGAGCATGCGGGTCAGTCACTGTGCCGCTGCACTCACCCCCGCGATCCCCCCGCCTGGGACGAGCGAGGGGGGAGGGGTAGGAAACGGATGGTCTTCTTCGGGGGCGCGTACGACCGCAGGAACACTCGGAGCCTCGAGTAGAGGGGAACGCTCGAGGGGACGCTTCGTGGGAGGGGAAGGGAGCGGGTCGTCTTCGTCGATGGCGCATCTGCTTCGGTGGTGCAGCCCGGTGCGCCGACCTGGCTGGAGCTGCCTGTCCCGCCCCCGCCTGCGCCGGTGGCGTGGGGGCCCAAAAGCAAGCTGTCCGTCAAGAGTCGTCCGACTCTGGGCTGCGAGGCTTTGGGAGATTGGGGTTGTCAGTCTGACTCGGCGGGGGAGGGCGATCCCGACACCGAGGCTCCTGATGAGGAGGAGCCGCCTCTCGCTGCCCGCGCGCAAGATCAGCGACGAGCTTGGCGCGTACTCTGCAATTCGAGCGGAGCTGCGCTGTGAGGCCAAGGATCGGCGCTGACAATCTCGCGCCGAGGGCCGCCAGCCAGCTCGCGACCCACCCGAAGCTATCCAGCGGTCGCGTGCGTTTCGAGCGACCCCGAACGAGCCAGCCAAGTCCGGCCAGCAGCTCTGCGCGACGCATCTCCACGATGGAGTCGTACCTTGGAGGCCTGGGAATTGGCACCAATACCAACACAAGGGGGTTGCCTCCACAGGGGGAAGATGATACTAGGCTTCGGTGTTGGTGGTAATATTTCGGCCACCTTGGAAGCCATAATAATTACCACCATCACCGAGACCGGGATCCTCTTCCCTCGGTGGAGGCACGCCGCCGATATTGGTGTTGGTGTCCTGCAGGGCTTCACTGCATCCCCCCCCGCACGAAAGACACCACTTTGGTGGGGGGGGGCCCATGTGCAGGCCCCCGTGTGACAGCAGGTCGTCGGGGCTAAGCTTAAACCGGGCCTGTCCCCCTACAGGGGGGTTTTCGACGAAAAATAGAACATACCCCAACAATACCCCCAAACAGGTAATACAAAAAAAACCCAAAAATAGTCCCCGCACGGTTTTGGGACTATGTTTTGGCTATTTTTGGGGTCTCTTTTATCTTTCGTCGGAAATCCCCCCGTAGGGGGACAGGCCCGACGTAAGGCGAAGCCTTGAGCCACGGCCAGCGACCCCGGCGCCACCGCTGCGAGCGCCCGTCCCGAGCGCGTCCGCCGGCGCGCTGCAGCGCGGCGCGGCACGCGCAGGGCCGAGCGCGCACGCGCGCCGGCGTGACATACAGGGCAATTCTTAACACATGGGGTTTTTAAAACATATAGGACTTTTATACATGATCAACGCATCAACACCATCCAAGAAGCCTCCAAGACGTCCCAGGCCCCCTCCAAGAGCACCCCCAAGAAGGGCCCAAGAGGCCACACTCATTACTTGTCCATCGGGAACTTACATTTCTAGCATATACGACGTTTCGGCCTTCACGGCGTCACAGACAGCTTCGTCTTCAGGGTCGGCGGCACCGGCCGTAAGGCCTTCGCAATATAGGACTTTTATACATGATCCATGCATGAATGAATGTATGCATGAACTCGTCGTTGTCTTTAGTGCTGAATCCCTGCATTTTTTAATACGTGGTCCGCACGCGGAACCTGTACTTAAAAAAGGCGCTGTAGCGGGATCCATCCCTCAGACCTGGATCGTCCCCCTCCCTGCCAGCGGGCGCCACCAGTGCGTCGGGTCTGCCAGAAGGATTGCCAAAAAAACCCTGGATTGCAAAAAAAACGTTGTTTTTTTGCAATCCTGGGTTTTTTTGCAATAGATCGTTCCCCTCCCTGCCAGCGGGCGCAACCAGTGCGTCGGGTCTGCCGGGGCCCTCGGAGGTTTGCGCCGCGGGAGCCCGTGGGGAAGTCTGCGGAGGCTGCGGGCGGAGGCCTCGCGGCAGGCCCAGGAAGAGGTCGCCGGGCGGAGACAGCGTGCGCTTCGTGACTGGTCCTCCTCCCCCTCCTCCCCCTCCTCCTCCTCCTCCTCCTCCTCCTCCTCCTCCTCCCTCCTCCTCCTCCTCCTCCTCCTCCTCCTCCTCCTCCTCCTCCTCCTCCTCCTCCTCCCCCCCCTTCCTTCTGGGCAGCCGCTCCTGCCCGGCAGGTCCAGGGCGCCGGTGCGATGCATTCATTGACTGCCTACCAGACCACCCCAACCTTGAACGAAGGATTGCAAAAAAACCCGAAGGATTGCAAAAAGAACCCGAAGGATTGCAAAACAAAACCCGAAGGATTGCAAAAAAACCGAAGGATTGATTGCAAAAAAACCTCAATTGAACGAAGGATTGCAAAAAAAACCCAAACCCGAAGACCCCAATTTCGGATTGGGGGGGGTACGGGTTCCATATGTGTTTTTTCAATGTTCCCCGACCCCCCCCTCCCACTGGAAATGGAGGGCAAGTTGAGGCCTTCGGGTTGGGTTGGGGTGGTTTGGTGGGTGGTGATGCATGAGTTCGTGCGCGATCAGACTGCGGAAGTCAGCGACGTCAGAGTCCAGGGTTGGACCTCGGTGGGCTCGGCTTCGGTCGCGGGGGCAGCAGCGTCGGTCTGGGCCAAGTTGCGGGTCGCCCCCTTGGGCTCGACGAGGCAAGAGTGCTTGAGGTCACCCTGGAAGCTCGGAACAAAAAAAACATGTTTGAACGCCTGGACCCTCTCACGGAAGCTGATGTAGAGCGTGCCTTGCATGCGACCTCCCCCAACGAAGCCAAAGGTATGGAGGCTGTTCGCCAGAACGATGTGTTGTGGTTGCCTGCAGCAAGACGCAGCGAGTTGCGCGTACTTGCGTGACCGTGGCAGTGGCTCACAACGCTCTTCGTTTTGCTTCGCAAGCCCGATGTGCGACATGATCGTGCAATCGGGCTCATCACCTGGCTGGGCCGCCTGTGAGTCGCTTGATTGAGATCCCGCCCAGCGGATGGCTGGGCCGAGTCCCGCCCTGGTCCGCGAAGCGCTGCCGTTCGGAGGAACAGTGCTCTGCGGTTGGCGCTGCTTCGATGTTGCGCCGATGAGGCTGCCCTGGCCTATTCTTTGCCTGGGTCTTGCTCTGCTTCTATCTTGTGGGATGCCGACGTTCTTACGGCGCGAGCAGATGGGGGAACGCGGCCGCTGAAGCCTCGGCCCGGGACCGTCCCGCTCATCCCCTGCCCTTGGAACGCCTGTTGCGCATGGGCCCTCGGATTCTCAAAGGTGCGGGGCGCTGTTCGCCGCCAATCACCCTCTTGAAGGAGGAGGAGGAGGAGGAGGAGGAAACGAGGAGGAGGAGGAGGAAACGAGGAGGAGGAGGAGGAGGAGGAGGAACGAAAGGAGGATGGAGGAGGAGGAGGAGGAGGACGGAGGAGGAGGAGGAGGAGGAGATGAGGGGAGGAGGAGGAGGAGGAGGGAGGAGGAGGTCTCGCGGCGAGGACTCGGGGCTGTTGCGCGGCGAGGTGGCCCCGAGGTCTGGGGCCCGCGCTCCGCCCCCGCTTCCCCCCGTCCTCCTCCACTCTCCTCCTCCCTCCTCCCCTCCTCCCCTCCTCCCTCCCTCCTCCCCCTCCTCCTCCCCCTCCTCCCCTCCTCCCTCCTCCCTCCTCGCTCCTCCCTCCATCCTCCTCCTCCCCTCCTCCCCTTCCTCCTCCTCCTCCTCCTCCTCCTCCTCCTCCTCCTCCTCCTCCTCCTCCTCCTCCTCCTCCTCCTCAAAAGGAGGACGACTCAGGACGAAGGGAAGTGGTCCAAGCCTCCAGGGGCCCCCGCCCCCGAGTCTTGTGCTGACGGCGGTTGTTTTCCCTTTGCTTGGGGGGGGGGGGGGGGCCCGCGTCTGGGGCACTCGGGATGCCAGCGGAGGCGAGCTTCCGCGGGACACAAGGCTGAGGAGGGTGTCACGAGGCGTCGCGTCTTTAGACCACTGGATCCCCACTTCCTCTGACCTCGACTTGCAGCCCCGTCTTGCGGCTGGTGGAGGAATCTCGGGGAAGCAGTCTGTCAACCGCGGGGAGCTCAGGGTCCTCGTCGGGTTCCTGGAGCGTTCCCAAAATCGTGCTCGACTAAGTTAGGTGGCTGACTCGTTTTGTGGTGCGAACGGGTTCATTCAGATCCAGGCCGGACGAATTTCTAAGATTCTCTCGCACCGCACCTTGATTAGAGGAAGCGCGTAGCTACCCCTGGCCCATGAGCCTGATATTGTGATGGTTCTGATCCCCTCGCAACTCACTGCGGATGAATTAATTGCTCAGGGGGTTGTTCCCGGTAGCGTCATGTCAAATTCGGTTGCCGATCATACAGCATGTCACTTTGCACAGGAAGTGAAGGCTCCGTCTGGGGCGTTGGCGTCGGTGGCCTTTGCCCATGCCATGGCCATGCGATGCCAGAATCATCTGATTTTTTAATTCTGACAGATGTGATTGAAAAATAAGTGAAGGCTCTGTTAGACCACCTGCAATTCGGGTGAGGATCACCGCTCGACAAAAGTTGGCGAACGCGTCTGCGGCCACCCAGCACACGTGCCCAGTCTTGTTCGGCGGGCTTGCCCAGTGCACCTCTGGCGGCTTGTCGAGTTGCTGCGCACCAGGCCCACCAGTTTTTAGATACCCTCTGTCACATGATTCAGCGGACAGGGAACATCTTCGAGCCCACAACTAGTTTCTTCATGAGGATACGTTTGCTCACCAGGCCTATCAGGTTGCGTTCCACAAAGGTTCTCAATGTGCTCTGGTGTTTATGTTGTGGGGCCTATAGCGCCCATCATTAGATTAACCTGGCCAAGGTGTCGAAGTCTCAGGCCCAGAATTTGTTGCGTCTGGCACAAGGTTTGCTCCCTGGGCCGTGCGATTGGGGGAGGCAGAGGGGAGAGAGCAGAGCGAGTGGAGAAGCTACGAGCGGAATGCCGCCCTCGCCGCCCGCCCCACGTCGGACATCGGGTGCACCAACCGAGTCACCCTCCTCGATCTCCTGCCCCTGCTTACTCGATCCTCCCCTCGATCCTGCTCGCGCCTCCCAGACCCCCGACACTATCATTCTTGATGGCTTGATGACGTGGGCCTCCAGAAGTCTGAACCCTTTCCCCAGGACCAGCTCCTCCCTCCTGCGCCATTTCTGACGCCACGTATGAAGAGCCACCTCAGAGGCCTCCTAGATGGGGTCGTAGTAGATGGGGTCGGAGGCTCGCCCCGCATCGCCGATGCATCGGCGATGCATCGGCGATGTCTCGGCGATGCATCAGCGATGCATCGCCGACGTGGGCGAGGCATCGGCGACGTCGACGTGGGGCAAGTCGGGCTGCGCATCGAGCCGCATCGGCGATGCATCGACGATGCGGCGCGATCCTCCGACCCCATCTGCTCCGACCCCATCTAGGAGGCCTACACCCTGCGAAATGCTTAAGAAATCATGGGTGAAGAAATTCATAGTCTCAGAATTTGAATAAAAACTCTAAATTTCTACCAAATTTGTAGGATTTACACTGAAACATTAAGAATAATCGAGACTCTGGCCGAAAATTTTAGTTTTCTTAAGCATCGCCTAAGGTGTAAACATCTGCCAGCGCATTCTTGTTCCAGCGCGAGGGGGCCTGGAGGCACCCCTCGCCTCGGAGGAGAGGCGCGGACGACCACCGCCGAGGTCCCATCCGCGGGAGAGGCCGACCCCTGGGCGGGTGGCACGCTCGCGAGCGCCGCCCCAGTGCAAGATGTGAGGGGCAACGATCGGGGGGGACTGGCACAGGGAGCATGCATCGACCTGGAATCGGCGATACATCGCCGATAGATCGGCGATAGGCCTCCGATCGTGACTCCGCACCTTCCTGGGCAGGTTGGGGCTATCGGGCCCCTATATTTTGGACGCCCGACATGGGTACGGAAAGAATGGGTACAATGCCCAACAGCAGTTCCTGTTCATTTTGAACAAGACTCGCTGTCCACGCCGCCGTGGCCTGTCTCCATTTGAGACAGAGGGCCGCCTGCCCAACAGCGGCCGCTGTTGGTTTGGGGCAACATTTGTTGTTGGGCATTGTACCCATTCCTTCCGTGCCCATTTCGGGCGTCCAAATATATGCGATCAATGGGTGATTGGAGGTCGATGCGTCCCCCCCTGCGCCTATGCCCCCCTCTCGCTGCCCCCGAAGATGGCGCTCAGGCGCGCCAACGCCCAGGGGCGGGAGAGCCCAGGATCGGATCGACAAGTCGGATCGGCGATCGACATGAATCGGATCGGCGGAAATCGGCAGCCGAGTCGGGAAAAGTCGAATCGGCAAATATCGGCAGCCTAGTAGGCCTTCGTTAGGAAATCGGAGCCCAAATCGGAAGCCCAGATCGAATCGAATCGGAATCGGAGGCCATCGAAATCGAATCGAATCGAATCGGAGGAATCGAAACGAGCGGAATCGGAGGCTCGCAATCGGGGCCGGAGGAGCAGGAGGAGACGGAGCAGGAGGAGGAGGAGGAGGAGGAGGAGGAGGAGGAGGAGGGGAGGAGGAGGAGGAGGGAGGAGGAGGAGGGAGGAGGGTCCCAGTCGCCCCCAGGTCCCAGTCGCCCCCTGCCGTTTGGTCACCCGCGGCCCGCCCTCGGGCGCACCACGGCCCAGCGGCCGCGGAGGTCCTCGGGGCCGGCGCGCCGAGCACACCGGAGAGGAGGACGAGGAGGAGGAGGAAACGAGGAGGAGGAAACGAGGAGGGGGAAACGAGGAGGAGGAAACGAGGAAAGGGAGGAGGAGGAGGAGGAGGAAACGAGGAGGGGGAGGAGGGGGAGGAGGAAACGAGGAGGAGGAGGAGGAGGACGGGGAGGAGGAGGAGGAGGAGGAGGAGGAGGAGGAGGAGGAGGAGGAAACGAGGAGGAGGAGGAGGAGGACGGGAAGGAGGAGGAGGATGAGGAGGAGGAGGAGGAGGAGGAGGAGGAGGAAACGAGGAGGAGGAAGCGAGGAAAAGGAGGAGGAGGTGGAGGAGGAGGAGAGGATGACCAGTGCAAACCCAAGACTCATCAACGATTTTGCAATACACCCTCCCTCCAATCTCCCCCTTCATAGGACCCTACAAAGGTTCATTCTCATTGAGGGGAGTGCCCCGTTGGAAGACAACAGTGTGAAAGTCCTGAGCTGCACCAAAAAACACGATTCCTGGAACTTCAACGCCGCAGATCGCCGATACTCTTGCATCTTGACGATCCTCAGTCGCGCCAGAACACCATTCCTGGGACTTCAGCGCCGCGAATCAACGCAACTGTTGCGCCCTGACATTCCGACATCGCGCCAAAACATTGATTCTGACGTCAACCATGCGACTGCGGGAAACTGTGGCAAACTTGTAGAGCGGATGCGCGCGGCGCTACGGCGAGAACCGCATTTTGAAAAGGAGCCGCCCTCCATCCGTGAAGCTCCTGCAAACTTTAAAGCGAATGTGCGCGGCGCCAAGGCGAGAACCACATTTTGAAGACGGTCCGCCCTCCGGGCGCGAAACTCTTGCTACCCGCGGCGCAAGGGCGAGAGCCACACTGTGAAAAGAACTCGCCTTTCACCCGTGGAGCTGTTACAAATTTGAGGTTGTGAAGAAGTCTCTGGCGAAACGCCCCGCACGCCCTCTAGACTGGCCTCGCGTGTGCGACAGGGAGAATGCATACATAAGGGAGAAGGGTGGGGGGGTGGAGAGGGGGGAGCGGGAGAGGAGACGGGGAGGATGGGAGGAGGGGAGCCAGGTGCTGGCGGCCTCCTCTTCCTCTTCCTGGTGGTTTTGGCTGTCGTGGCGCTTGCTGGCGACCGAACTTGCTAATTCATCCGCTTCGAATCTCGACCCTCCCGCTTGGGGGCGTGACTCGGTTTCACTAGCGCCACGCGCTATGCCCACCAGCCTTGGCAATGGCGCCCTGCTGCGCTAATTCTTACATGAAGGGAATGACGAATGGAAGGATTAGCGGCGGACGTGGAGAAGGAAAAGGAGGAGGAGGAGGAGGAGGAGGAAAAGGACGGGGGGGAGGACACACTAGGTGCGCTCGAACCGATGGGGGGAGCGCGATCCACCGTGGCTGGTCACAGAAAATCCTTTCGGGGGGGAGTTATAAGAGGGTCAGAAAGCAGGGCGCCCCCCCTGCTGCCCGAATCCCCCCCCAAACCACAAAAAACCGGGAGGTCTGGCGCCCCCCGGGAAGTTCCACGGAGGGGTCCGCCCCCCCCCCCCCCCCTTGGGATTATAACTCGGAGGGGCCCACCCAAGAGATTTACCCGAGGGGTCCACAATTCCACCCCCCCCCCCCACCCCCCCTTGCAACGACGACGACCGACGACGTGGCCCACGCGGCCAACAGGCCGGACGGACCGACGTCAGACGCCGACGCCGACGGGGGACGCCGGCGGCGCCGCGAACGACGGGGTGGCCGGCGCTGAACGGAAACGGGGGGGAGGGGGCGGGGGGGGGGCCGACGACGAAGGCCGAGACAAAAGAACGTGGTGTCCAACGGGGACGACGATAACGGACGAGATGGAAAAGAACTGACACCACATGCACCCCGAGCTGACGACGACGACGACGACGACGACGACGACGACGACGACGACGACGACGACGACGACGCCCACGACGACGACGACGACGACGGCGGACGACGACCACGACGACGACAACGACGACCATGACGAAGACAACGATGAGAGCACCTGCGACGACGCCGGTGACGGCGGCAACGTCTGCGGCGGCCGACCTGTCGCCAGCGCGCGCGCCAGGCGCCATCTCGGATGGAATGCTGCCGCGGCTCAGCCCCGCTCTAGTCGAATCGTACAAGGGATCGATCCAGCTCTGATACAGTCTTCCTGCTCCTCCCCCTCCTCCTCCTCCTCCTCCTCCTCCTCCTCCTCTTCCCCCTTCCCCTCCTCCTCCTCCTCCTCTTCCTCCTCCTCCTCCTCCTTCTCCTCCTCTTCCTCCTCCTCGCTCCTCCTCCTCCTACCAGGACTCGATCCAGCTCTCATAGACTGCTGTTATTAGGGCTGTCTCCATCTCTAAAAAATCTGAGATGTGTTCGATGCAGCCCAAAGAGAATTCTACAAAGGCTCGGTCCGGCTTCGAAAGGATCCTGCTGGATCCAGCTCTACTGCCATGGAGTCCCAGGAAAAGCTCAATCCAGCCCTGACGCAACTGCC
Source organism: Prorocentrum cordatum (assembly GCA_963575745.1). Classification (NCBI taxonomy): domain Eukaryota; class Dinophyceae; order Prorocentrales; family Prorocentraceae; genus Prorocentrum; species Prorocentrum cordatum. Next base: position 38,118 of record CAUYUJ010017208.1, read on the forward strand.
CGGTTAGGGTTGGATGCAGCTCCAATGTATTCCATGAAGACTTGGATCCAGCTCTGACAGAATCAGACGGTGCTTGAGTCCAGCCTTAAAGCAATCTCACCTGGGGTCGATCCAACTCTAACAGAATTCAACTGAGGCCGGGTCTGAATCTGGTTGATCTCTTATAGGACTGGATCCAGCTTTGATCGAACCCTCCTTGGGCGCGATGCAACCATTACAGAATCCTGCCTATGCTACTCCTCTAAATGTAATCAGATTTTCCCGGGGTCGATCAAGTTTTCCCCGAATCCTACGAGTGCGCGACCCAGCTCTGATGGAATCCTACTCGGGCCCAGATCCACCTCGAACAGAATCCTACTAAGCCTGCCTGGGTCCAGCTCTAATGGAATCGCGCTCAAGCTCGATCCAGGTCGGATGAAGTCCGACAACGGCTAGGTCCAGCTCTCAGGCGATATTGGGCTCTGCTGGGGTTTCTTGCGTGGGCCTTTGGGACGGTCCCCTTGCTCAGGAGGGCCCCGAAACGGGCCAAGAAAGCCCAGGGAGGGCGCCCAGACGGTCCACGAAGGCCCAGACTCGCCGAAAGATCGCTCCATGATGCCCACGATGACCTCTCGGCCCAAGAGGCCTCTAAAACGCCCCAAGAGGTCTCCAAGAGCACTCCCAAGAGGGCCGCAAGAGGCACACATCATCTATTCCCCCTAAACGTGTTTGAATGAGTTTGGCGTTCTCGCCTTCTTTTTTCTGCTCCCCGATGCCACAGGAAGGCCCTAAAGGCACCCAACATTGCCCCAAGACGTCCGAAGAGTCATGCAATAGGGCCCCAGAAGGCCCAAGAGGGCCCCCGACGACCCAGGAGGCCTCCGACACGGCTCGCGAGGTCCCCGAGACAGCTCCAAGAGGGGCCCCCGACGCCGGGATTCCCCGCAGGCCCCAAGATGCCCCCAAACAGGTCCCCACGAGGACCCCAGGAAGCCCAAAGAAGCCCCCAAGACGCTCCCAAAAAGGCCCTCTAGAGGCTCCCCAAAGGGCCCCAACACCCCAAGGAGACCCCAGGAAACATCCCCGAGGACTCTGACCCACGAACCAGGCACGGTGGCGAGATTGGCCGAAAGCCATTCGATAACATCCGACTGCGTCTTGGTCCAGTTATAGTGTCATCGCACCAGAGCTGGGTCCACGTCTCATAGAATTCTACGAACACCCGATCCAGCATGATTGCAATCATGAAACAATTTGACCCAGCTCAGACAGAATCCAGTTAGGGCTCGCTCCAGCTGAAGTAGAACCCTACGAGGGCTGGACCCTGCTCTCATGCAATCCGATTGGGGCTCGATCCAGAATATTGGGATCCGAACAAGTTTTCGATACAACTTTCATCGCATCACACTAAGGCTCGATCGTCGTCGTCGTCGACCTCGTCGTAAGCGTCCTCGTCGTCTTCGTCGTCTTCGTCTTCATCGTCTTCGTCCACGTCGTCGTTGTAGTCGTCGGCGTCGTTGTTGTCGTCGTCGTCGCGGTCGTCGTGCGTCGTGCGTCAACAGCGTCGTCGTGATCGTCATCGTCCGCGTCGTTCGCTGGCTGCGGCGACGTCGTCGTCGCCGTTGCCAGAAAGTGGTGGGTCCTGGACCCCTAGAATAGTTTTCCGGGGGGGGGGGTCGGTCCGATCCGGCCCCCCCCCCTCCCCCTATGTTATCTTGGGGGAGGATTGACACTCCCCCTGCCAGCAGCGGCAGAAAGCCTTTGTTCAGCCGATGCGATCGCTTTATCATGTCCTAAACATCCCTCGAGGTCTTATGGGATCAAGGCCGCCTGGGGGTAGGATGTCATGCGAGCGCACGAAGATGGTCCTCTCCCATCTCTCTCATATTATTGTTTGTCCTCTT
>CAUYUJ010017208.1:45000-59919 GCA_963575745.1 Prorocentrum cordatum
AGTGTTGGAACACCAGTTCCAGGAGCCTCACCGACGACCCATCGGAGCAGCGGGCGTGCTGCGTCGGATAAGGGTGTGGCGTGCCTCCGGCGCCTTGATGGCAAGAGCAAACATTTCCTTCGCCGTCACGGTGGACTCTGGGAGCTCCTGGGCACTGGCCCATTTCATGGAGTGACGCCTTCATTCCTTGTCCATTCGTTAGCCCATTGCGGCAGTGGAGGCACCACTGTGAATGCAGCTTGCAGGGATTGTGGCTCAGCGATTGTCCCACCCGCCAGGTAGAAGCTGGGGCATTTCGAGGCCGCGTCGTTCCCTTTTGAACCCGTATCGGGTATGCCTCAGCCACCGATATTTTTGATCGCGAGTAACATGGAGGAGAAACAGGGAGGAGGAGGAGGAGGAGGAGGAGGAGGAGGAGGAGCAAGGACGATGAGGAGCAGGACTCGCAGCAGTAGGATCCGCGGAATCAGCAGGGACAGCAGAAAGCAGAGAGCAGATAGCAGAAGGCACAGCCGCCCCTCGCCTGGCCACCACCCGCCCGCTCCCCTCTCTTCGCCTCACGCTCCATCTCCCTCGCTCCTTCCTTCACCGCCCTCTCCCCTCGTCCTTCCTCCCACTACCCCGCTCGGGAGGAGCAGGGATGGGGCAAGAGAGGCACAGGCGCCTCGGGGATGAGCTCCCAGTGGCAGGGAGGGGAGGGGCGAGGAAGAGGACCATGAAGGAATAGCAACATGATGAGGAGCAAGGGGGGCAATGGGAGGGGCACGAGTTCTCACTGACGTCCGCCTACGTTCCCAGGTCCACTGCCAGAGCCCCCATCACTGTTGATCCCACTGGCCCCTTTAGAGTGTAGGTGGATTGGCGTCTTGTGTGTGCTCCAGCCCGCTTTGTCATCTTTGTGGAAGGGGTTTGCCACTTCTCCGTATTCACAAACACCTCCTCCCCCAATCAACTGGCCTCCAACTAAAAGCCGTGAGCGCCCTCCCTCCCGCGATCCCTCACAGATCAGCCTGGCGAAGGACCCGGCCAGGTGCAGTGGTGAGTAGCGCAAGTGTGAACATCGTCTATGGTGGAGCTCCCTATGGGGCCACGAGACGTGTGAGGGGTGCGCCGAATTGGGTGGCTGGGGGACGCATGCGAGGAGGCCTTCGGTGGAGCTCCCTATGGGGAGCGAAACGCGTGAGAAGTGTGTGTGTGTGTGTGTGTGTGTGTGTGTGTGTGTGTGTGTGTGTGTGTGTGTGTGTGTGTGTGTGTGTGTGTGTGTGTGTGTGCCGAACACGGTGTGGGGACCGCATACGCGCTCTACCACTTGGGCCTTCGGTGGAGCCCCATATGGGGCCACGAAGCGCGTGCGGGGTGTGCCGAAGTCGGTGCGGGGACCGCATGCGAGTGCTGCCACCGACGGAGGCATTCGGTGCAAGTGGGGGCCGCATGCGAGCACGGGACACGAAACGTGTGAGGGGTGTGCCGACATAGGCAAGGAAGGACACCACACGTGAGCACTGCCACTGGGGCCTTGGGTGGAGCTCCCTATGGAGCCACAAAGCGTGCGAGGGGCGTGCCGAAATGGATGCGGGGAGCGCGTGCGAGCACTGCCACTGGGGCCTTCGGTGGAGCGCCCTGTTGTGGGGGGGGGCTAGAGTCTACTCTCTTTTTAGAGAAGGAGAGCAGATTTGGTGTGAACTATGTGATGTGAGCTATGCGTTGGAAGGTATGTGGAGTCAGCCACGCAATCCAAGCTACTCACGCAGGGCGGAATATCATCCTCTTGAGGCGCCAACGTTGAAACGCGGTTTGTGAAAGAGCGCCAGCGTTGCCAAACGCCTGGTGTCTGGACAAGCTGCGTGCAGCAGCCAGGGGATGAAGAGATATGGATTCATGTTGCATGCGACCCGTGTGGTGACGATTGATTGGGTCCGTGGGACAACGCGCGACCTGACTGTGGCACATCGTGACCAAACCCACTCCCCCGTAGAATGTTGACAGCGGCGGGCCAGAGTGCCAGGATCCGAGTTCTCTCGGCCCCCTGACTCGATTGAACCATAGAACCAAAATTGGGTGTACATTGCATCCGCGCAAGCCCAAAAGTAACGGACATCAGATCCGCAGCTTGCGAAATCGGATCCGCGCGGACGCAGATCGGATCCACCGCAGCACACCTCCAGATCGAGTTCAGACCCGCACCACCTTGAGCGACCTCGCCACAGCTCCTCCCACGCGCGCCGGCGAAGGCGAAGCCGCCATGTCCGGGCCGAAGAATCGAACACCGTCGCCCTGGCAGTGTGTGTGTGGTGCAGGCGCCCAAGGGGCGCCCAACGGGGCGCCCAGGAGGCGCCCGCGGGCGGGTAGCAGGCGGAGCCTCTGGAAGCTCACCCAAGTCAAGCGCGCCCACGAGGCGCCGTCGGGCGGGAGCCTCGGCGAGAGACCTCGGGGAACGCCCCCAAGCGCGGGGCGCACGCGAGGGGGCCCACGGGCGCCGACCCAACCGGGCACCCACCAGCCGAACACCCAGGAACCTCCTTTTTGGCTCCCGGGGTAGGAAAAAAACCAGGAGCCCTGGGTGCAAGCACTTGTTTGGGGGAAGTGGCCCCCCCCAAAAGCATCCCGGCCTTAATAGGGCCGCAAAGCTGCCCGACGTTGTCGCCGGAGGGCCCCAAACTGTCCCGAGATGTCTTACGCGTCGGAATCCAACGAAGCGATGCCAACGCCTAAGATGCGACTTTGTAGGAATGGGCAAGCTGTCTGGCCGCGGGTTCGCAATCGCCCCTTCCTCCGGGGTGAATGGAGGATGCTGACGCGGCACCAGCTCCCAAACTGAAAGATCCGCAAAGACATGTACGGTTCACTCTCTGGGCATCGCTCGGACGTCCATTCCCTGTGTTGTTTTCGGTTTCGTGCGTGGTTTTTTCGCCAAATGATCAAGGATGCTCCTCGATGGTCCTCGCCGAAGGAAAATGCACACGTCCGAGCGATGCCAAGCTCTTGGGTCTGCCCATGCAGAGACCGAGCTTCGGTTTGGCGGCTGCCCTCCTCTTGGCTCCACTGCTTGCTCCTGCACCCCCCCGATCAAGGCAAGTCGCCTGGGCATCCTTTCTGGCTGGGCCAGTGGGGAAACACGAAGCCTCCAGGACCGAACACCCGAATCGAGCCGAGTCCAGAATCGAACCAGCCAGGATCGACTCGGAGACCGGAGAAATTACACTGTGGCCCCCTGACCCACGGACCCCTGCCGGCGGCAACAGCTCGAGGAGATCTTCCAAACGTGTTCAGTAGGCGGCGCGCACAATGGGGCAGGGGGAGGGGGGAAGGCTTCTTAGAAGCAGGCTGCTTCTTAGAAGGGCCCGGCCTTGCATCTACAGACAAGAATCGCGCCTTCTAAGAAGCAGGGGTGCTTCTAAGAATCCCCCCCTCCCCCCTCCCCCTACTCCCCTCTGCGCGCCGTCAGTTCCTGCCGTCCAATTCGCCTCCAGCGACCAGGGTACCCTTCGGCAGATGGTCGGGAGCTGTAGCTTAGCTCCTCCTCCTCCCCCCCCCTCCTCCTCCTCCTCCTCCACGTCCTCGTCCTCCTCCTCCTCCACGTCCTCCTCCTCCTCCTCCTCCTCCTCCTCCTCCTCCTCCACGTCCTCGTCCTCCTCCTCCTCCTTCTCCACGTCATCGTCGTCCTCCTCCTCCTCCTCCTCTCCTCTCCTCCTCCTCCTCCTCCTCCTCCTCCTCCTCCTCCTCCTCCTCCTCCTCCTCCTCCACGTCATCGTCCTTCTCCTCCACGTCATCGTCCTTCTCCTCCACGTCATCGTCCTTCTCCTCCGCCTCCTCCTCCTCCCCCTCCTCCTCGGCCCCGAAGCCACGCAGTCCCTGTCGCTCCGCTCCGCGGGGCGTGAGGCAGGGAGGAAGCTCGGGCCGCCGACGCTCGGAAACTGCCACCGCGAGGCGTGGCGGGCCGGAGCCGGAATGGCGACACACTACCTTCTCCTCCCCCTCCTCCTCCTCCTGCTCCTCCTGCCCCCTCCCCTCCTCCTCCTCCTCCCTCCTCCCGCTCACTCCTCCTCCCCCTCCTCCTCCCCTCCTCCATCCACACCTCCTCCCTCCTCCTCCTCCTCCTTCCTCCTCCTCCTCTCCTCCCCCTCCTCCCCCTCGTCCTCCTCCCCCTCCTCCTCCTCCTCTCCTCCTCCTCCTCCTCCTCCTCCTCCTCCTCCACCTCCTCCCCCTCCACCTCCTCCTCCTCCTCCTCCTCCTCCTCCTGCTCCTCCTCCCCCTCCTCCTCCTCCTCCTCCTCCTCCCCCTCCTCCTCCTCGTCCCCTCCTCCTCCTCCTCCTCCTCCTCCTCCTCCTCCTCTCCTCCTCCCCCTCCTCCCCCTCCTCCCCCTCCTCCTCCTCTCCTGCTCCTGCTGCTGCCTCCCCCCCCTCCTCCTCCTCCTCCTCCTCCTCCCTCCCCCTCCTCCCCTCCTCCTCCTCCCCCTCCTCCTCCTCCTCTTCCTCCCTTCTCCTGCTGCTCCTCCCCCTCCCCTGCCTCCCCCTCCCCCTCCTCCTCCCCCTCTGGCCGCAGCGCCCCGAACGGGGGCAGCGCCGCTGTACCGATCCCCGTGTGGGCCTAGAGAGCGCCATCGATTCTCATCCTCGGCGCCGCAGGACCTCTCACGGGCTGCGCGTCACACCGCCGAGGGCAGTTTGTGACAGGAGCAAGTCCCGCAGAAGACGGCAGCGAAACGAGGAGGGACCGGCCGGCCTCCTCGAAGTAGTCGTCCAAGTTGGCAATCTGAAGCTGCTCGAACTGCCGGCAGTAGTCCCGAAAGAACCGAGCAGGAGACGGACGCATTCCCAGCCAACACCACGCACCTCCGCGCACTTGGTCTACACATTCACGCACGCATGGGCAGATGAGAGGGAGGAGGAGGAGGAGGAGGAGGAGGAGCAGCAGCAGCAGCAGCACCACCACCACCACAACGGAGGACGAGCAAGAGGAGAATCCCGAGAGGAAGTACGAGAAGGAAGGCGAAGGAGGGGATGGAAGGAGGGAAGAGTGGCTAGATAGCATAGGACCAGTGACCACGCCATACACATACTATGCTCCACGCGCTCGTGGGCGAAGGCCCCTGGCCCAAGCAACGGGAGAAGAGGTGCGCTTCGAGCGCCCAGAGCAAAGCCTTGACAGCGGAGAAACCGTGCGCTAAGGCAAACAACGCTTAACTCCTACGTGCCTGAGCCAGACACGGGGGGGAGAGCACCTTCAGCACCACAGACTACATACCAACCTGATTACAAGAGAAAGCAATGTGCTGAGGATGGCCGCCTCGAAAAGGCATAATCAAGCCAAAAGTGGCACCAGTCAATCGCACTCCCCCGCTTCCGCAAGACAGGCCGCCGAGATACATAGAACACCCGTCCGAAGAGACAAACCCTGATACAAAGGGTAGAACGAACGCACGCCGCAAGCGGCAACAACTAGAGAACCACAGCCAGCATGGCGCGCATTACAACGAAGAGCGAACGAGTATTTTGCCCTTGGACCACCGCCTGGATCTCCCATGACTTGGGTTATGGTGAATGGGCCTCGGGGTACTTGGCGGCCCTGGTAGCAAACCAACGGTTAAATTTGGGTTGGACCTCGGATGCCAATCCTTTAACCCAACAGCCGGGGCACCCGCAACCCTTATCGAAATGAATCATGTGCTTGCCGTGTCAATGACCTTCCCACGTGTGCTTGCCAGAAATGTACCGTTTGGCATCCAGCCGGCCGGAATAATTAGCTCCCCAGCATTCTGAACGCGCACGGTGCCACTTCCCGTGCTTGCTACATCGAATGGGCCAGGTTGCGCATGCTGCTATAAAGCAACCTGTGGTGGAGGAGCGTCAGATACATCGAATGTATTGGCGTCGGCCGTCTCGCTGCTCTTTCTAGTCTCACATGGCGGACTGACATTTGGCTGCAATCCATGGGGGTGCTTGGCGTCTGCGGCCTAAGTTCACTGCAGACCTCAGACTCCCTCCCAAGAGGCATCGGCATAGCCCTGCAACGAGACCTTTCCGATTCGCGAAGCCTGAGGGGGGACCTTTCTCCGCGTGCGCACTCTGCTGCGCTTGACATGTTCACCGAATTCGGAATGACGCCTGGCACGGCTGCCCCCGGGAGAAACCTGCACGCGCCCAGCAACCGTGTCAGCATGGAGCCCATGGAGCTCGAGAAGAGAGGAACATGTCTCACACTCATGACTGAACCGTCTGACCAGAAAGCTCGGCGGGGGCCTCGACAATTGCCTCGCTCCTTCCCGGCGCCGAGGAGTCGTGAGAACTCGGGGATTCGGGAAAAACGCTGGCACGACTGAAGCTCTTGCTACCAGCGCCGTCCTTGCCAACACCTGCGACATTAGGCCTCGTCTCGCTCTGCAGAGAAAGCGGTGGCCTCTCATACGTTTTCGGCTCAACTCCCAACACTAGACTATCGGAACCCAGGCTGCTAGATCCCAAGGACTGACGCTTGGAGGGGGAGGCAAGTCCGACTGCGTTGTGCGAAATCGTAAAGCTTGCCCCTCTGCCCTCAGAATGCCTGGCTCAGGGAATTCAATGTAGAGCATCACTCTGCTGCCAAGGTCCACGATAAAATCAAGAGCAATCATAAGCTGCGCGGGCGGTCCCGATCCATCCCCGAAATCTCCAGGGGAAGGAGGTCGAATCTTAAACATGCCTACATTCTTGCTGAATAACTGGTGATGATGGTGTCGCGCTGTATGTTGACGAAGGTGGTGCGTCCAAACCCTTTCTCTCTTCGAGGGGACTTGTAACCGACGAAGCTCCCTCTGCGGAAACACCGCCAACATGTAAGCGGTTGGGGCCCAAAGGTCCGCTGGACTGCTTCGCCCGGTGCCGGCCAAGGCCATGGGGGGCGCTCGCCACCTCCAAGGCGATTGGATTATGCCGGCCGGCTGCTACCAGGCTGCTCGGCACCTAGGGTGTTTCTCCCTCTCCTCCTCTTCCTCCTCATCCTCTCCCCTCCTCCTCCTCCCCCTCCTCCTCCTCCTCCTCCCCTCCCCCCTCCCCCTCCCCCCCCTCCCCCTCCTCCTCCTCCTCCTCCTCCTCCTCCTCCCTCCTCCTCCTCCTCCTCCTCCCTCCTCCTCCTCCTCCTCCCTCCCTCCCCCTCCCCCTCCCCTCCCCCCCCTCCCCCTCCCCCTCACTCCTCCTCCTCCTCCTCCTCCTCCTCCTCTCCTCCTCCTCCTCCTCCTCCTCCTCCTCCTCCTCCTCCTCCTCCTCCTCCTCCTCCTCCTCCTCCTCCTCCTCCTCCTCCTCCTCCTCCTCCTCCTCCTCCCCCGCTGCCGTGAGCCTGCGACGCCCTGCGCCCGTCTGAAAGGGCCCGACTTCTGCGGTGGCCGGATCGAGCTAGCACACGATGCAACCGCTCCGCTAATGAAGAGGACCCGAGAGCTGCGCGAGTCGTGGCCTATCTCAGAGGCCGACGAGGAAACAATGGAAGACGCTCCCTACTGCTCAAGGTCATCAGCTTGCCGATGATGAGGACAAGGAGCGGAACGCGTCCTTGAGAAGCCACTGTGATGGCTGTCTGGGTAGACCGCGACCACTTCGACGTTGCGAGAGACCCTGCCGGACGAGGAAGCACCGCTGTCTCGAGTGAATCAAGGGTCGGCGTTGTTCTCGAGCGAGCCCCGTCGGGTGAATACTTGCTCGTCCATCTGTCGCATCAGCTCCTCGCCAGCTGGATTGCCCTCGGTGCCCCCGAGGGTGCCTGAAGACTTTCCACGGCTGAGGTCGCCCTTTGCAAGTGCCCGCTAGGGAAAAGCGGCGCTACCGGCCCAAGCAATGGCCTGCTCCGCGAGAGTGTGGCCGAGGTGCTCGCCGTGGTTGGGGAAGCGCCCGGAGAACCTGGGACGCCCGGTGTTCGCAATGCGTGTCATGCCCGCTTTAGACACACCTTGCAATCCAGCCCCGTGTGTCAGACGACGTCGCTTCAAAGCTGTGCCTCTCGTCGCCGCCGCCGCAGAACAGCGGCAGCTTAGCTCACGCGCGGGCCCCTCAATGAAGGGGCCCTGGGACACACAAATAAATACACACAAATAAAATGATTCCCCATATTTTCCAATATTTTATGGGTTTTTGTCTTCGCCCCCACTTCCCATATTTTCGCATATTTTCTGGGAATCGACGAATAATTGTGTCTGTGTGTTTTTTCCCCTCTTGACTCAAGCACCACGGGGAGGTATCGGCGCGACCTCAGCGCGCGGGGCGGGAGCACTGCACTCGAGCCAATGTGGCTTGAGTGAGGCAGGAGTGGCAGGAGGAGGAGGAGGAGGAGGAGGAGGAGGAGGAGGAGGAGGAGGAGGATTAACAAGGGAGGAGAATGGGAAGAAAGGGACGCGGAGGACGCGAGGGAGGAGGAGGCGGAGAGGTGAGGACAAAGCATCAGCAGGGGCTGGGACTGGGGAAAGTGCTGGAGAGATGAGATGAGGAGGGGAGGAGGATGAGTAGGACGAGGAGGAGCAAGAGCAGGAGCAGGAGGAGGAGGAGGAGGGGAGAGGAGATGAGGAGGAAGAGGATGGGGGAGGAGGTGGAGGGAGGAGGATGAGGAGGAGGAGGAGAGGAGTAAGGGGAGGATATGAGGAGGAGGAGGAGGAGGAGGAGGAAGATGAGGAGGAGGAGGAGGAGCAGCAGCAGCAGCAGCAGGAGGACGAGGAGTGCCGGATGTTCCGTCCCCTGGGCCAGCGCGGGGCCGGGAGCCAGAAGACGCCGCCGCAGACCGCCGCGTAGGCCGCTCCGATGGCTGGGAGGGCCCACTTCGGGCCTGAAGGGGCGGGGGGGGGGGGGGGCACGAGCGCGCGAGGCTGGGGTGGGGGCAGGACGCAGCCCACGCTGTTGACCTTCCCCCTTCCACCCCCCCCCCCCTTCCCTCCCTCCCTGCTCCCTCCTTTCCCTCCCTCCCTGTCTCCAGCTCCGCCTCATCATCCATTTCTCTCTCCTGCTCTCCTCCTCCTCCTCCTCCTCCTCCTCCTCCCTCCCTGCTTATCCTCCTCCCTCCACGTGTCTTCCCCCTGACAACAAAACTCCGCCTTGTCGCACACAACCAACCCAGACGCCTTCAAGACACCTCTAGACATAATCAAACTGCACTGCTGACGGTTCTAAGACTTCCACCAGGGCTTTCAGGAAACTGAGAGGCAAACGAAAGCGCCCACAGCTATTTGACCAATGTGTCATACGCTCGTTAATGTCAGATGGTGGACAAGAAAGGTTGTATCAAGGAACTCTTCTCCTCCTCCTCCTCCTGCTCCTTCTCCTCCTCCTCCTCCTCCTCCTCCTCCTCCTCCTCCTCCTCCTCCTCCTCCTCCTCCCTCTCCTCCTCCTCCTCCTCCTCCTCCTCCTCCTCCTCCCTCCTCCTCCTCCTCCTCCTCCTCCTCCTCCTCCTCTTCCTCCTCCTCCTCCTCCTCCTCCTCCTCCTCCTCCTCCTGCTCCTCCCCTGCTCCCTGCTCCTCCTACAACTGATCGTTGTCAGATGGTGGGCAAGAAAGGACGAGCATCGGCGATAAAACCAATGAGCGCCGAAACGACACTCAAATGCCGTAGACAATAGGTCGTCGGAGGAGGAGGGGCCGCAGACGCTGGAGGAGCGCGGGAAGAAGAGACACGTAGGGGGGCAGGAAGGAGGAAGGAAACGCGAGGAGGGAGCATGAATAGGGGGAAAACAAACCTACCTCGCTTTTGACCACCCTCGCTTCCAAGAGATACCAAACGATGCCAAACCACGGCCTGTGCTGGTCAGGCCGCTTGACGAGAAGGCGCGTGGTATGACTTGGTTTTGCCTGGAAGCGAAAGCGGGGTAGGTACTTCACGCTCTGAATGAAAAAGGGGAGGCACACCAGGGAGAGAAGGAAGTGGCTGAGCAACTGGGAAAGACAAAAAGGGCGGGAACGCGAGGAAGGCGGAGGAGAAGGAGCGGGAGGAAGACAGAAAATAAGTGGCGTGGAGGAGAAGCCTGAGGAGGACGAGAAGACAAACAAGAAGAGTACTGAGGATTTGAAGGGCATTTTTCACCACCACGCACCCAAGCCAACACCAGCGGTAAAACAACCCAATTCTAGACCGGGGCCTCGGCAAACTTGCACTGGCGCGCCGGGCACGCAGGGGGGGCGGACGGAGGAGGAGGAAGAGGAGGAGGAGGAGGAGGAGGAGGAGGAGGAGGAGGAGGAGGAGAGGTAAAAAAATTAGAGGTACGAACTAGACAGGGGCCTCACATCGAGGATAGGCCAGTACATCCACTATTGACACGCTGCCCACAACTGGCGCCGCCCAAGGAGGACACGTCGTGCCCCCCAGCGGAAAACAGAGGCAAACAGTTGCGAGGAGAAGAAGGGCGGCGGAAAAGGAGAAGGAGAGGGGGGCGGAGAAAAGAGAACCGGCGCGCCCGCGACCCCGAAGCAGCGGGCGGCGCCGAAGATGCGGATGGCGCGAGCTGGCGCGCAGGGGCACATCCGCCAACGCGAAGGCGGCGCTCTCGGCTAACCCGAGGGCGCGGCCGCAGGCACCGACGCGGCAAGTGACGCATCGACGCTTCCGAGGTCGCCGGCCTGCGCAGACGCGGCTGCAGCTAGCACGCGCTCCTCAGCTGCAGCCGCCTCCTCCTCCTCCTCGCCATCGCTCGGACGTCCATTCCCTGTGTTTTTTTCGGTTTCGTGCGTGGTTTTTTCGCCAAATGATCAAGGATGCTCCTCGATGGTTCTCGCCGAGAAAAAATTGCACACGTCCGAGCGATGCCAGGCCTCGGCTGACGTGGGAAAGCACCACCGCGCCATGCGCGCCGCCCGCTGCCAGGTGTCCACAGCGGGGCGGGCCTCGATCCGCCGCGGCTCGACATGCGACGCCGCGCCGTGGCGCCAAGAGAGCCGCCTCGCCAGGCTCTGCACGAGGAGCCAGGAATCCTCATGCGGGCGCCCATTGCTACTCCACGCCAGCCGCTACTCCACGCTAGCCGCCAGCGGCCTCCAGCTCCCTCTTCAAAGGCAAGTGGAACTCCACGTTGCGCTGCTGCCTCATGGACACCGAGGCCTGCCGCGGCCGGGCTGCAGCTCCCGGCATCCAAGACGTACTGCGGGGCGCCCCGATGAGCTGGACACGCCATGCCGTAGGTCTACAGGGCGCAGCCCTGGGCGCGAAGAAAAGAGTCCCCGAGGTTCAGGCCCGGTGGTCGGACCGGATGACGACGCGATGTTGTGTCGGGAGCGGCCAAGAGGGGGGTGTCCAAGAGGGGGGGGTGCAAATCATGGCTGGCGGCATGTGCGCGGCCCAGCGGGGGGGCCTGGGACGTCATGAAATAAGAAGAGGCGCCATGAAATCTGGGGAAACATCATGGCCCACGCCATGAAATCCCCCCCCCCTAGTCATCACCCCCCTCTTTTCCGCCCCCGATTGTGGAGGGCGTCTCGCACTGCGTCGCGCCTGGGCGCTGGCCCTCTGGCGCAGGCAGGAGGGCATGCGAGCACGAACGGCCGAGATGCCATCGCCCGCGCGCCGCGCACGGGGGATTTCCTCTGCCGGCACCGCAGGACCAGGACAAAGCCGGGCCGCTGACGCGAAGCCGCCTGGCTCGAGAGCTGGCCCTGCACGAGCGTCGACGCCCTGCAGGGCCACTCGTGCGAGACGCCGGGCACAGCTCGGCGAGGGGCTGTGCACGCGGTCCGCGTCCCCCGCGGCAGTCGTCCTGTGCACGAGGCCGCGAGCCAGGTGGGCGTCGGCCAACCGCGCGAGCGTGCGCTGAAGCCGCATGCCGCCCGCACCCGCGGGGGCAGCCGGATGCTCAGGGCCCTCCTCGCCTGAGCTGGGGACGACGCCAGCGGTGCCCTGCTGCCTCGCGGTCACGAGGTCTCGGGGGGATCCTCGGGGTCGGGCTTCACTCCCCAGATACAGGCGTCCCATCTTCTGGCCGCGGTGGCTGCGACATCCGTGATCATGAGACCGTAGCCAGTTTGGCTCAATATGCATGCACTGAGGGGGCTCCGCGCCTCTGTGCCTGATTAGATACCGCTGCGACCGCGGCAGGCAAGGCATCTTGAGGTCTGGCAGTTCTTCCGCCTCACTCACAATCCCTCGTGCGCCCCGTGCGATGGCTTGGCGCGCCCGAGCCACGTGGTGCCGCGGCCGCGGCAAGGGCAATTGGACATGGCAGACCGACCCCAAGCAGCAAGGCAATCAGAAGAAAAAATAGAAGGAGAAGGAACCTACGTGGTCTGCAGCTTGTGCAAGCACTGGGAGTAGTTACGCTTGTCACGGCCATTGCGCCTGCAGTCTGCGCGGTGGTGCCTATGTTTCTGCTGATGCGGGTGCTGGTCAACATCCTGGCGTTGACGGCTGGGGCCGAGTTCGTGGTGCGGCTCCTGGTGCCGAAGCGGTGCCTATGCCACCTCGCCTTCTTCAAGAGCTTGAACGATGGTCTGCTCACTATCCTACTCTTGCTGGTGTTGTACGCGACGCTGCATCGCCTCCTGCGCCAGAGGTACGTGAGTACACCGATGGGGAATCCCACCAGCCCTCTGGGCGTAGGTGGTCTAGAACAGATCCTCTTCCACCCCTCCCTCTTCCCCCTTGGGGAGGGGTTTACCCCTCCCCCTACCCCCTCCCCTGGACCTGGAGGGGGGGGGCCGCGGGTAGTTAGAGCGTCCAAGATGGCCCAAGACGGCTCCAAGAGCGCCTCAGAGAACCCAAGATGAGCTCCAAGATGGCTCAAGATAGCGCAAGATCGCTCACGATGGCTCCTAAGATGTTTCCAAGAAGCCCAAAGACGGCCCCAAGATAACTCCAAGTGGCCAAACAGCTCCCCAAGGAGGCCCCGAAGAGGCCAAAATCGTCCCAAAACCTAAGGAAAATCAATGATTTTTGCTTTCTCGCCTTTTCGCTTCCGATGGCATCCGAGGCCTGGAGATGGCTCCAAGATGGCCCAAGAGGGCCCCAAGAGAGCCCCAAAAGAGCCCCAAGACGGCCCCAAGAGCGCCCAAGAGCACTCCAAGAGCGTTCCAAGAGGGTCCAAGAGGCGATTTTAGGGGCTTCCGAGGGGGGGCGCTAATTAAACCCCCCCTCTTGTTTGATCGACTCCCTCCAAGATGGCCACAAAAGCGCCCCGAAGGCTCCCCAGAGCGCCTCAAGAGGGTCCCAAGAGGCGCCCAAGATGCCCCAAGGCGCCCAAAAAGCCCTCCAAGAGGCCCTCAAAAAACCCCCAAGAAGCTCCTTCCCCTCCTCCTCCTCCTCCTCCGATTCTTCCTCCTTCTCCGTCCTCCTCCTCCTCCTCCTCCTCCTCCTCTTCGCCCTCCTCCTCCTCCTCCTCCTCCGACGACGACGACGACGACGACGACTCCTCTTCCATCCTCCCCCTCTCGGGGTCTGTGACAGCTTCCCCCGCCCTTTGTTATTCTGCATGCTCCCCGACTTCCCTGATCACCTCAACTCCCCTGAGCATCGTTTCTGGATGGGCTGGTGGGGATACGCGAAGCGTCAACAATTGGATCGATTGGCGGCTTTGGAGCAGACGGAGCCGGCAAAACTTGCCGAGAACGCCACCAAGCAGGAGCGCATTGCCTATCAGGAGGTGCAGTGGCGGCTGGACCGCTACAACAAGGCGAAGAGCACGATGGAGGAGATGCAGAGAAACCACGTCGAGGCCGAGCAGCATCTCGAGGTGGCCCGCACGGCGACGCGCGAGGCGGATGCGACGAAAACCGCCTTCAACGTCGCCGAGCTCGAGCAATCGACGCGCGCGGGGGTGGAGCAGCAACGCCGCCGGCGGGCGGATGCCGCTGCGGCCGCCGCTGCCGAGGCAGCCCGCGCGGCAGCAAGAGGGGCTCGCGCCCCCCCGCCCGAGGCCAGCGCCGCCGGCGCCGCCCCCGCCGCCGCGGGCGGGCCCCGCAGGCGGCCCCGCGGCCCCCGCCGCCGAGGCGCCGAGGGAGGTGGATCCGCCTCCCGGCGGTGTTCCTTGGCTGCGTGGGCGCCTGCTGGGTTTCATGTGCGTTGAAGCCCACTTGCAGGAGCTCGAAGACGAGTCGCCGCCCTTGCTCGTCAAGTGCTCGAACACAGCCCACCTCCCCAGCGGCAGCAGCGCCGTCTCCATCTGCAGCGGATGCGGGGAGCTGCAGCCGACGACTTCTCCGAGGTCGGCAGCGAGATTGACGATGACGAGATGGGGCCCCAGGAGCGCGACAAGCTTCGGGAGCTCAAAAAAACGCGCTGGCGAAGCTGGACTTGACGCAGCCGCTGCCCAAGAGTGCACCGACCTGCCCCAGAAGCGGCTGGCGGCCAAATCGGTCAAGCGCGCACGCGTGGCTGAGACGGTCACCTGCGACACGCATCGCGTCTTCTGCTCGGCCACGGCGAAGCAGATGGAGCAGTTCGGCCCCCGAGGAGGCGTGCAACCTGGCGCCGGTGCAGCGGCCGCGTCTGGCGCCCGCCCTGTGGCCGTCCAGCAGCAGCCTGTTTCAGTGTCCTTCGCCCCCCGAGGCGGCCATGCATGTGCAGTGTCATTTCATCGATCTCACTCATTGGTCTGAGCTTGCCCAAGACTTTTCCGCAGCTGAGGTCTCTGAGGCCGATGATCTGTTTATGGCTTCGTTCGCCGCCGTCTTCCCCATCACCACCAGGAGGAGGAAGAGGAGGAGGAGGAGGAGGAGGAGGAGGAGGAGGAGGAGGAGGAGGGGGAGGGGGAGGAGGATTCGATTCGATTCGAGCTCGTGGAATCCAAGACAGCATCAGAGAAGCCAGAATACTTACAAAAATTCGCTCCAGAGTGCCTCCTAAAGGATTCTGAGAAAGGCTTTGCAAAACTTCCTCCTTGCATCGATTGGCCAAGTGCTGCACTCTGCGCTAGGCAGCACTGGCCGGCCCGCAGCCGTTTGGCCCCCACGCAGAGGGCTCGAGGCGCGGGCACGCACGGCGCGAGGTC
>CAUYUJ010017208.1:60019-67519 GCA_963575745.1 Prorocentrum cordatum
CCCCCCTCCACTTCCCATATTTTCCTATCTTTTCTGTGGGATCGAGGATTCATTGTGTCTGTGTGTTTCTTTTCCTCCCGAGTTTCCTGGGCGAGGTCGAGCCCCTCGAGGCCTGCGGCGAGAGCCCCGCTGGCCCAGCACCACGAGCACATCCTAGCTTAGAGTTGAGGCAGTGTGACACTCAAGCATCGACTTGGCTCCATGCGTTCTCATGCGCAGTGGCCCAGGTGCAGATCTGCGAGCACCCCACGGAGATACGACGCCCCAAGGAAAAGCCTGGGGTCCAGTCTGAGCGGCATTTGGAGCCCACGAGAACTTGCACGTGTTCTTGAGATGTCTGATGGGTGCACGTCGCCCTCGCACTGGATGGGGACGCCAGCGTCGCCGACGGCAGCAAGATCCGGCGCGGGCGCTTCGGCGCCTCGCGCGGCTCGTCACCGCCCTTTGAGCCGCTTCGAACGAATTGGCCGGCCCCGCCTGCTCCCACCCTCCCTGGCCCCCGTTGGTGGGCTTGTTTTCCACCGCCACCACCATAAGCAGGAGGGGGAGGGGGTCCTCCTCTTCTTCCTCCTCCTCCTCCTCTTCTTCCTCCTCCTCCTCCTCCGCCTCCTCCTCCTCTTCTTCTTCCTCCTCCTCATCTCCCACCTCCTTCCCCCCATCCAACTTAGGTGGTGGTGGAAAACAAGCCCATCACCCGTGGCAGACGACCCAATGCCGACACAACTGGGTATCAGGGCAGGCGAGGGCTCTCCCCGGCGAGCGGAAAGCGCTCGCTCGCGGTTCCGCTTCCGACGGCTTGGCGAATGGGGGACGACATGCGGGTCGCGCGCGGGCCGGAGCGGAACTTTCATACATTTCTTGCGCGGCGCTGCGGCGAGAGCACCAGTTTGCCCCTTCTCGCGTGGCAGAGTTTCCGATGACAACCTGGCGGAGACGAAGCGCACGCCGCCCCGACAAACGCTTCGGCGAGAGCAACACTCCTGGCTCGTGCGCAGCCCCGCTGCCGCCCTCCGCGGGCTCGGCGAGCGAACAAGATAGGCTGCGAACGACCTGGGGGGTTGCGGACGGGGTGGGGGGGGCGAAACCCGTATCAATGACACGCCGCCGTGGGAACCCTGCGTGTTTAAGACGACGCGATCAATTCCGGTGAGGATGAATCGAGAATCTCCGAGATCCGGCGGCTCTGCAGGATGTCTCGGGCGCCGCGGCCTTCTCGGAGCGTTCTGGAGCGCTCTGGGAGCGTGCCAGAGCGCTCTGGAACGGATTTGTCCTCATCCTGGCCCCGCCCGCAAGGAACACCATGAGGCGCTCCGGGCAGAAACGAAAGCGTCGCACGCTGACGGGCTCCCAGCGGCGGCGTCTCGTTGAACACACCCATCAGAATCTTAGCAGAGAGCGTGAATTTCCGTGAGCTCCATCTTCCGCTCAATCGAGAATCCGGACCGTACCCTGGGCGTCCTCTCGGAGCCTTCCCTCTATCTTCGTGGAAGGTCCGCAGATCTGGACCTGGACGTCTGTCTACGCAGCTGCCTGGAGCCGAGCCGATTCTCTTGGCGCTCGTTGTGCTGAGCTCTCTGAGCTTGAAGGGGAACTGGGACACACAAATAAACACACACAAAGAAACATATTCCCCACATCTTCCCATCTTCTCCGGGTTTCTGTCTTCCCCCCGACGTCGTGATTTTTTCACAACGTCGACCCCCAGCGGTCAGGACCCTTCCCCCGGGACCGGCTTTGCATCCTGAGCCGTTTTTTGACGGTCCCGAGGCCCGGGAAGGGCCCCCGGAGGCCGAAAATAGCGAAAAACCTCCCGTCGTGATTTTCCCTAGCGAAAATTTTGCCATATTCCCCACACTTCCCATGTTTTCCCACATTTTCTGGGCATCGCCGATTCATTGTGCCTGTGCGCGGGTGGGCGGTGCGCGCGCGCCGCCTTTCTCCCGGGGCGGCGCGCCGAGGAAGGGCCGCGCGCGCCTTTCACGCGGGACGGCGTGCGTCGAGCGGGTAGGAGGAGGAGGAGGAGGAGGAGGAGGAGGAGGAGGAGGAGGAGGAGGAGGAGGAGGAGGGGGAGGAGGGGAGAGTGAGGAGGAGGAGGGGGAGGAGGGGAGGAGGGGGGAGGAGGGGGAGAGGGGGAGAAGAGGAGGGGAAAGGAGGGGGGAGGAGAGAAAGGGGGAGGGAGGGTGAAGGAGGAGAGGGAGGGGGAGGAGGGGAGGAGGGGGAGGAGGAGGAGGGGGAGGAGGAGGAGCTCCACGCTCGACCAGGGCCCGTGCGGCGCCTGGGCGCGAGCTGCGCGCCGCCCGCTCGCGCGCGGCCCCTGCCGCCGGCGGGCTGGCGGGCGGAGCGCGAGCGCCGTGCCCGAGCTGGAGGGCCCAACTCTCGGGGCGAGCGGATGGGGCGCCGAGGCGCGCGCGACGAGCCGCCCTCTCGCGCGCGCGCGACGTGCGCCGCGCCCCCTCCTCGCCAAGCGTGCAATATGCAGCATCGACGCCAAGACGTCCGGCCCGAGAGGGAACGCTTCGACCGTGTCTTGTGCCTGGGTGGGTCGGATGGAAAGTCCCGAGTGCGGGGGCGATCGGCCAGTTAGGTGGCATGGTGAAGCATGAACAAGGACAAAAAGGATCAGGAGGAGAGGGAAGGAGGGAGGAGCGGCAGGAGGAGGGGCAGGAGGAGGGATTCTGGAGAACTTCCTGGAGCCACTCGCTCCACTCATGCGGCAATTCTGCGCCGAACGCCCGTCGGCTTGAGACGAACTAGCGTCGAACTTCAATCGAACTGGAGTCGAGCTTGAGACGAACCAGACTCGGACATGTCCGTCAGGTGGTGAGGAAGGTCCGTCGAACGAGCATCTTCGGAAGGCAGCTGGAAGTCATGGCCGCGCCCCGCCCCCCCAGCCGAGGAGGAACGATATGGGGGGACTGGTTCGGGGGGGGGGGGGTGACATCGACCTAGCATCGGCGATTCATCGCCGACATTGCAGTCGGACCCTGAGCTCCCCCCCCCTTAAGTTTGCGAGGCGGGACTACATTCGTCGGCGTGATCAAGGGGGGGAAGTGAGAAGGCGAAGGCCTTTTCGGAAGGCGGCAGGACGTCTCAGAGGCCCTCGCGCCTTCAGAGAAGTTTTCTGTGTCTTCGGGGATGGCCTAGAAGACTCCTCGGAAGACCGAGGGAATTCCGAGCCTTCTGAGAAGGCCCGTTGGGCGCGGCTTAATGGGGAGGTCGTCAAGGGGGGGGGGTCAGAAACGGTCCCCTGTCGTGCCCCTTTCGGGCCCCTCAGGAGCCCCAGGGGGCTCGTTTGGGTACCTTTTGTGTACCTTTTCGGACCACCCTCGGCCCCCCCCCCTCCATTTATGACCCCCCCGTTACGCAACGCCCAAGCCCGCCCCTTCTCACTTCCCCCCAGCCTCGCTGCTGGCACATCAACATCCACGGCCTGTGGAACCGACGTCCTCGGACCCCCTTCGGGTTGTGGATAGGGATCTATTTTGGCCCCAGGGGGGCCGACTATATATCTATACCCGCCGCCTGCCGAGGTCTCCGAAGATTGATCCCTCGGGCGGTGGCTGTGTATAAATCCCCGCCTCGGAAAGTCCCAACGTCGCCACCTGGTGTTCGGGTCATGACTCGGCTCTATGGCGGCCCTTCGGGACGATCTGGGCACCCCCGGAACGCCCTCGGCCAGGCGCAGCTGTTGGAGAGCATCCCAAGGACGGAATGCCGCCGTGAGCCACCAGAAACATCCAGAAACCTCGAACCTCGAACCCCCACCCCTCACGTTGCCCCCCCATGGCGGCGCGCACAAGGGGGTGGCGGGAGGGGCGACGGCTTCTTGGAAGGAGGCTGCCTCTCTCCATCCCTCCATCCCCCTATGCGTGCGGCTGGCTCACGTTTAGGGAGCCCACAAAGGACGTACGCGCACAGCTATGTACATGAACACGGCCCCTAGATCCGCGAGACCGGCCGCGTTATACGAACATTTGCGCAATGCGTACTCTCGAAACCAACGTGGATTCATGTACGTGTACGTCCTTCTGTCGCTCCTGAACGTTGCCCCCGGCCCCGACGGAGCTCCCAGAGCACGGCCGGGTCGAGTCGCGAACTCGGATCGGATCGAAAACGGACGGGATCGCCAGCGCACCGCCCAGACTCGGATCGAAATCGGACCGCCGCGCCTGGCTCGGGCTGGCCTCGAATCGAGGCCAGCCCGAGCCAGCCAAACATTTTGGGGGAATCGACTATGAATTGTGTCTGCGTTGTTTTTTCCCTCCCTCCTGAGGACAGTCTGGAGCTCGTGGAACGTATCGCTGCCATGACCCCGTGCTCCTCTGTCGGGGATGGACAGACCCCCCTTTAGTAAAACGTGGTTTAGTGAAAACGACCTGAGGCCCAAACCTGGCGGGCGCAAGCCTGGAAAATAACGGCCACGGCGCCCTCTCGAGAACCGAAAACGGACAGTTCACTAATCGACGCGTCACTGTTGGGGGTTCTGCCCACCCCCGATCGATCGGTGCCAGTGAACCGGCACGAATCGCACCGCATCGGAACCGCGGCCCTGGCTGGCGAAGCGCGCACCGCGTCCCCAGACCCCCGACGTCATGATTTTTTCATTACGTCGACCCCCAGAGGTCCCGACCCTTGCCCCATGACCGGTTTTTCATCCCGAATCGTTTTTTGACGCTCCCGAGGC
The DNA here is from genome assembly GCA_963575745.1 of Prorocentrum cordatum. Classification (NCBI taxonomy): domain Eukaryota; class Dinophyceae; order Prorocentrales; family Prorocentraceae; genus Prorocentrum; species Prorocentrum cordatum. The sequence continues at coordinate 64,704 of CAUYUJ010017208.1, forward strand.
CCGGCGAGGGCCCCCGGAGGCCGAAAACTAGGAAAAACCTCCCGTCGTGATTTTTTCATCACTCGAGGGGGTCTGGGTCGGCAGCGGAGCGCGAGTGGCCCACCCGGCGCCTGCCCAGGTCCTCAGGAGCTTGCCGCCGGCGAAGCCGGGCACCCCGAGCGCGGCGAGGCTCCTCGAGGAGGCCCGGGCGCGGGGGGCGCTCGCGGCCCTTGCGGAGCCCTCGCGGAGCCCTCGCGGAGCCAGGGCGGGGCGCTCGCGGCCCTCGCGGAGCCCTCGCGGAGGGCTCGCTCGCGGCCCGACGTGTTGTGTCCCCAGAGGTCCGGCGCTCGGAAAAAGTCGGGCCGTTCCCTGCGCTGCCACGCGGGTTCCACGAAGCAGTTTCGGACCGTGGTAACTGTCGGGTAGGTTTCGGTGTGCAGGGTGGGAGGGTCGGTTCAGGCGTTTTTGTCCACGGTGTGTGTGTGTGTGTGTGTACGTACGTGTGTGTGTGTGTGTGTACGTGTGTACGTACGTGTGTGTGTGTGTGTACGTACGTACGTACGTACGTACGTGTGTGTGTGTGTGTGTGTGTGTGTGTGTGTGTGTGTGTGTGTGTGTGTGTGTGTGTGTGTGTACGTGCGTGTGCGTGTGCGTTTCTTCCACAGTGTGTTTTCTTTGGGGCCGTGGTCGGCCTCCGGAGGCCCTCGCCGGGCCTCGAGACCGTCCAGGAACGACCCGGAACGAGCAGCCGGTCCCGGGGGACAGTGCTCCAGGCCTCCGGGGCCCACGCATCGCAACAGTTGGAGCGGCGGGGTTCGTTAAAGGCTTAACGACTTCTGCCGTCCTTCGACTCGCGCTGGAGCGGCCGCGAAGTGCTCGAACTTTCCCTGGAGATCTCTGGATTTACCTGGAGTTACCCAGATTTATCTAGATTTACCTGGATTTACCTCGATTTATCTGCATTTACCTGGGTTTATCTGGCTCGATTCTCACAAGTCGATTGGCGAAAAGTCGACAAGCCCTAAGGAAGGGGTGCCTCCGACAATTTTTGCTCGGCGGCAGCGAGGGATCACGCAGCGCGCGAGCGACGGCGGGCTGCAGCCCAGGCGAAGTGGGGCACTGGAGCCAGGGGCGGCGCGCGCGGGACGCGGTGGGGCGGGGGGCCGGCGTTCATCGAGACGACTCGCCGCGTCTGGACGTCCTCCTCTTTGCCTATTTTGCCTGCCTCGGGCGCCGTATCCATCGAGGCACCCCACGGAGAAGAGAGAGAGAAGAGACCGGGCCACCTCCGTCCAAGCCTGTCGCCTCAGGAGCCAGGCGCGCCAACTGGGACCTGAGGCCGCTCGTCGTCCTCCTTCAAGAACATGAGACCCCCCGCTGGCCAAACCAAACAGGACACCCAAGGGCCCCCTCCCCAGGATGCAAGAGAACGTCCAGCAAACACGAAGAACACCAGGGTACCCTCCCCGAACCGACCTCGATCTTATACCTCGGTCCGGCTGTATCCATCGAGGTGCCCCACGGAGAAGAGAGAGAAGAGACCGGGCCACCTCCGTCCAAGCCTGTCGCCTCAGGAGCCAGGCGCGCCACCTGGGACCTGAGGCCGCTCGTCGTCCTCCTCCTCCTCCTCCTCCTCCTCCTCCTTGCCTCCTCCTCCTTGCCTCCTCCTCCTTGCCTCCTCCTCCTCCTCCTCCTTGCCTCCTCCTCCTTGCCTCCTCCTCCTCCTCCTCGCCTCCTCCTCCTCCTTGCCTCCTCCTCGCCTCCTCCTTGCCTCCTCCTGCTCCTCCTCCTGCTCCTCCTCCTCCTCCGCACGTCTGAACGACGCTTCGAGTATACCACACGCGTGAGCACAAGATGGCGGCACGAAAAGTGTGCGCACAACAGAAACTATAGAAGGGCAGAGAAAGGTGGGTAGGTGGGAATAGGGAGCCCACAAAGGACGTACGCGCCCAGCTATGTACACGAACACGGCCCCTTGACCCGTGAGACCTGCCGCGCGATACGAACATTCGCGCAATGCGAACTCGCGAAACCAGCGTGGATTCATGTACATGTACGTCCTTCTGCCGCTCCTGATCTCTAGGGGAACAAAACGTGGCATACACATAAAAACTCCGAGGTCCGCGCGGATGTCTCGGATCGGCGCTGGGGCCCCCTCTCCCTGGCGCGCGGAGCGCGCCAGGGGCGGCGCCGGAGGCGCCGCCGGGGGGCCCCAGCGCCGATCCGAGAAATCCGCGCGGACCTCCGAGCTTTTATGCTTTATGCCAAGCTCATCGAGGAGCGCACGACGGCAAAGCTTCCCAACCTCCCCCGCACCACACCTCGTCCTCCACGACCACGGCTCGGTGTCCCCCGGCCTCCCTCCCATGGCACGTCGGGCCGCACGGGACGCGCTTGCCATCGCTCGGACGTCCATGACCCGTGCATGTGTCGATGTCGCGCGCGTTTCTTCTGCTCTGCAAGATGTTCCAAGATGCTCCTCGATAGCCCTCGCCGAAGAGAAATGCACACGTCCGAGCGATGCCGAGCGCACGGCTTGGCCTCCACTCGCTGGGGAGGGTGGCGGTCGGAGCAGCAGGAGCATCCCCCTCGGCCCTCGGGGTGAACCCTTCAGCACGACGGTGCGCAGACAGCTGCAGCTGGGGAAACTAAAAGGTGCCCATGCTGCTACTCCCTGGACCTCTCCTGACTACCTACCAGACCACCCCAACCCGAACCCAAAAACTCGAATTTCGGGTGGGGGGGGGTACGGGAAACGAGAATTTCGGGTGGGGGGGAGGGTGCGGGCTCCGTCTATGCTTTTGCAGTGTTTCCCGACGTCCCCAAGCACTGGGAAC
>CAUYUJ010017208.1:70019-115019 GCA_963575745.1 Prorocentrum cordatum
TCCCATCTTGTGGGGGGGCTGTGGGCCCCTTGGGCCCATCCCACCTGGGGGGGGGCTGTGAACCCTCGACTTAGGTTCACATCTCACAAGCAGGGCTAGGCTGTGTGCAACGAGCTCCCCCTCGAACGCCCCCGATCCAGGAACGCCCAACGTTCACTTTCGGAAAGCGGCCTCGTCAACAGAGCGACTTGTGGGGCAACGTGATATATATGAGCACTCTTGCCTCCGCGTCATGGACAATGGAAGCTCTGGACGCATGTCTCAACCACTTCCCACCCCAAGGGCGCTCCACATCTGCAATTCGAGCCTCTTCCCGCGCGCCTTGTTGCGAACCGCTGCCGTGATGGTAGCTACCATCTCCTGCTGAGGAGCTGAGGAAGCTGGCCAGATAGACAGATCAGCTGAAGACAAAGGCAGGCAACGTGTTCTTCTGTGGTGCTCGGACTGCAGCGGCTACACCACTCTTGGAGAACAGATCTACCGGTGGGGAGCTACTCACTCGCTCTCCAAGAAGCCTAGGGGCGACACCCCCGAACCTCGGCGAAGCTCTGCAAGTCCAACGCAGGGAAACCCGCAAACACACCGACCCAAACAGGCATGGACGCGGGAGGAGCGGTGGTAGAGGGAAACGGATGGGAACGTGTGGTGGAGGAAAGGGAGAAGATCGAAGGATGTGACAGAATTCGCCGGCCCAACGGCCCAGATGCGTGCGAAGATCTCCGGTGACTGGTTCCGAGTTTTCTAGTTCGCACGCGCGGGGCCGCCCCCAATTAGGGGTCCCCGGCCGAAAAGCACCGACTCGTCCTCCTCCTCCTCCTCCTCCTCCTCCTCCTCCTCCTCCTCCTCCTCCTCCTCCTCCTCCTCCTCCTCCCCGGCAAGAAGTCCGATCAGAGCTGGTTTTACTCCGGGGCGCCGCCCTCGGAGCCCCCCCCAGAAAGCCTCAAGAAGGGCCAACATGCACCCAAGAGGCCCCCCCTTCCCCTCCTCCTCCTCCTCCTCCTCCTCCTCCTCCTCCCCCAAGGTGGTCCAAGAGGCGTCCAGGGCACCGCAAGATCGCGCCACGACGCCCAGGATGGCCCCTAGGCGGCCCAAGAGGCCTCCAAGGGCAGTCCCTATAGAGGGCTCCAAAGCTCTCCGAAGAGACTCAATTATCCTGGCGAACGTCCCAACCATATGCAGTTGTGGGTACCGTAATTGTGAATATCTGCTTCGGTGAAGCTCCCTATGGGGCCACGAAGCGCTGCACTGGGCGGGGGGAAACGCTGTACTGCGTGGGTGATGTGCCGAATTGGGTTTCCTGGACGCATGCTGACGGTCCCACTGAGGGCTTCGGTGGAGTTCCCAATGGGGCCACGAAGCGCTCTACTGAGTGAGTGAAAATGGCAAATTGAGTTTCCGGGACGCATGCGGACGATCCCACTGGGGGCTTCGGTGGAGCGCCCTATGGGGCCACGAAACGCTGCACTGCGCGGGTGAAAATGCCAAATTACATTTCCCGGACGCATACAGACGGTGGCACTGGGGCCTTGGGCGGAGCCCCCTATGGGGCCACGAAGCGCTGCACTGGGTGAGTGAAAATGCCAAACTGGGCTTCCGGGACGCATGCGGACGGGGGCACTGGGGCCTTCGGTGGAGCTCCCTATGGGGCCACTAAACGCTGTACTGGGTGTGCGGGACGCATGCGGACGGTAACACTGGTACCTTCGGTGGGGCTCCCTTTGAGGCCACGAAACGCTGTACTGGGTGGGTGAAACGCAGGGAGGAGGGCGAGGAGGGCCACGAAACGCTGTACTGGGTGCGGGACGCATGCGGACGGTAGCGCTGGGACCTTCGGTGGGGCTCCCTATGGGGCCACGAAGCGCTGTACTGGGTGTGCGGGACGCATGCGGACGGTAACCCTGGTACATTCGGTGGGGTTCCCTATGAGGCCACGAAACGCTGTACTGGGTGGGTGAAACGCAGGGAGGAGGGCGAGGAGGGCCACGAAACGCTGTACTGGGTGTGCGGGACGCATGCGGACGGTAGCACTGGGACCTTCGGTGGAGCTCCCTATGTGGCCACGAAACGCTGTACTGGGTGTGCGGGACGCATGCGGACGGTAGCACTGGAACCTTCGGTGGGGCTCCCTATGTTGCCACGAAACGCTGTACTGGGTTGGTGAAACGCAGGGAGGAGTGGGAGGAGGGCCACGAAACGCTGTACTGGGTGTGCGGGACGCATGCGGACGGTAGCACTGGGACCTTCGGTGGGGCTCCCTATGGGGCCACGAAGCGCTGTACTGGGTGTGGGACCTGTGGTGGGGTTCCCTATGGGGCCACGAAGCGCTGTAATGGGTGGGTGAAACGCAGGGAGGACGGGGAGGAGGGCCACGAAACGCTGTACTGGGTGTGCGGGACGCATGCGGGCGGTAGCACTGGGACCTTCGGTGGAGCTCCCTATGGGGCCACGAAGCGCTGTACTGGGTGTGCGGGACGCATGCGGACGGTGGTGAGGAGGAGGGGGCAGAGGAGGAGGGGAGGACGCGGGGACCGTTTCTTCGAAACGAGGACCCAACACCACAGGATGGTTGGGAAAAACCCAAGGACTACGAGCTTTTCTGCTCTGGCCGAACGGATCTCGCCACGTGTCGGTGGGCCCAAGGCCATTAGATAAGCCTTCCAAAAAGTTCGATTGCCCTCCAGAAGCCCCCGAGAGCGCTCCCAAGAGACCCCAAGAAGCATCCCTGAGGACTCCGACCCACAACCTAGCCAAGAGGCCAGAACCCCCACGACAAGCTCCAACGCAACTACTTTACCTCCATGACTGCTGTCGCCACGCCTCCAGCAAAAAGACCACGGCCAAGCAGCGCCGCATGGGCCTTGAACGCGCTGGCGAGCGCCGGCGATGGCACAATACAAGCAAACGGAATGAGCGAAGCGATTAAATATAAGACACATGAGGCATGATACAGGGATGATGGGAGAAAGGATGTTGAAGTGCCGATGGGCGCGCGTGTGCAAAACTGCGACATGGCAGGGGTTCCACTATTCTCCGGTCCTTCCCCCCTCCCTCGCTCGAAAGCATCCTACTTTCTATGTTCATCTCGCATCGCCGCATTGGCCATAACATCTTCCGGGGTGCTGATCTCTAGGTCACCTTCGGTCGGGAACTTTTGCTTAGCGTGTCGCCACGGCGGCCCTGGCGACACGCTATGTCTTGCGAGTGGATAGCGTGTTGTTCCGCACATTGGGGCGGGAGGCTCGGGAAAACTTGGGACGTTGACGCCCGGGGACCGGGAAGTCAATAGCATGTCGCTCCGAAGCGCGGTGGGCATCAACTGGCGGAGCAAAACGCTATCCAAAAGTTCCCGACCGTAGCTGCGCGTATCGCACCCCGCGATGGGCGGCTGTCTTCGTGTCCTCGCAAGGCCGCCTTAGAGAAAGACAGCTCTCTGGCCCAGGCCGTGACGCGCGAAACACAACTACACTTGCGCCCTCAGTGGGCCCTGCAAGCGGCAGAGCATTGTCCATTACCGTTTCCGAAGATCTGGCCCTCTGATCGGAAAGCGCTACCAAAAACGGTTCACCGAAACGAAACGAAAAACTGCGCTGGAATCGGAATCGGAACCGTAGCCGCAACAAAGATGGCGACGAAACCAGAATCGCAGAACTGCGACGGAACCAGGAAACAACTGAAGTACGGGAGCGGCACATCAGGACGGCCCTGTCGTTTCCAGGGCCCACTGTAAGGTCACGCCCCAAGCTGAAGGTGCGATTCCCGAGAAGGCTTGGGCGGCTGCTTATGCGGCAACCCATGGGACCTTCTTGTGAATCGGCGCTGATCGACGCTAGCTGATGCTCGTCGACGCCAAATCGACGCTCGTCGACGCTCGTCGACGCTAATCGACGCTAATCGACGCTAAATCGGCGCTACCTCGTCGAGGAGCAGACGCTGGTCAGCGCCTCAACGACGGAGCTACGAGGGGGTGCGAGACTCCCATGCCTGAGGGGGCCCAGGGACACATCAATATATATGTATATATATATATACACACAAATCCCAGGACGCCCACAACAAAGCCCATCACATGTTGATTCTCGCCTTCCCAAATCAAAAAAGAAATCAAACAATATAAATATACCATCAATAAATATACAATCCCGGGACCTATCAGTCAATCAATGTACACAAATCCCACGACATGTTGATCCTCGTCCTCCCACAGTTCGCCATACCTGCGGGGGAATCGACGGTTCTTCGTGACTGTGCTTTTTGTTCCCCTCCCGAGTGCGTTCTTGCCACCGAGCGCTTCTGAAGAGGCCCTGGGACACACAAATAAATAGACACAAAATACCGGAGTCCCCATACTTTTTCATATGTTCTGGGATCTTGTCTCCCCCCCTCTTCCCATATTCTCCAATATGTTCCTGGGAATCGTCGATTCATTGTGTCTGTGTGTCTCTTCCCCTCCTGAGCTTCGCTGCCGGCGTGCGACACAGCGGTGGCAAGACTGGGCAGGGCCCCATACTGGGCCGCTAGCGCCCGGAGCGCGCGCGAGCCCCCGCCCACGGCAACGGGGGGAGGAGGTGGAGGAGGAGGAGGAGGAGGAGGAGGAGGAGGAGAAGATGGAGGAGGAGGAGGAGGAGGAGGAGGAGGAGGAGGAGGAGGAGGAGGAGGGGGAGGACGAAGGTGGAGGAGGAGGAGGAGGAGGAGGAGGAGGGGGAGGAGGAGGGAGGAGGAGGGAGGAGGAGGAGGAGGAGGAGGAGGAGGAGGAGGTGGGTCCTCATGGAGGCGCTCGGGGGTCGGCCTCTCGGGCCGCTCGGGAGCCGTGTCGGGTCGCCTCGCTTCTTCGCTCCCGGCTGGCCTTCGCAGGCCTGGGGCAGTTCTTCATAGACAAGCGCGTTCCACTACTCGCAAGGTAACTACTCGCAAATGGCCTGGCTCCGCCATGGGGGATTTACGATGGATACTCGGGAGCGGCCAAGAGGGGGGTGTCCAAGAGGGGGGGGTGCAAATCATGACCGGCGGCATGTGCGCGGCCAAGCGGGGGGGCCAGGGACGTAATGAAACAAGAAGAGGCGCCATGAGATCTGAGGAAATATCATGGCCCACGCCATGATATTCACCCCCCCCTAGTCATCACCCCCCTCTTTTCCGCCCCCGAGATACGATCGATGCAGGTATGTGTTTTTCGGACGTCTGCGAGTATAGGCACTTTACGAGTAACGGAACGCGATCGGCGACTCCAGGTAAGACGAAGCCGGGGCGAAGGTGAAATCGAGAGAAGATAAATCGAGAACCTTGGGGATCCTGCGGCTCTGGCAAGATGTCTCGGGCGCCGCGGCCTTCTCAGAGCGTTCCGGAACGTTCCGAGAGCGTTCCGGAACGCCCTGGAACGGATTGATCCTCGTCCTAGCCCCGTCCGAGCCGCTGCTCTTCTGGACAAGCGCGCTCCACCTACTTGTCAACACCTACTCGCAAAGTAGCTACTCGCAAATGGCCTGGATCCGCGGCAGGGGATCTACTATGTATTAAACTGAGGCAGACGTGTGGTTTTTCGGACGGTGGCGAGCAGGCACTTTGCGAGCAGTGGAGCGCGCTCGGCGATCTTCAGGGACCACGGTGGCGGGCGGCGAGCCAAAGGGGGCGAGGCGAGAGGGGCCAGGCCAGGGCACTGGAGGGTGGAGCCTGGAGCATGGGGCTGTACGCTTCCGCTCGTCTCGAGGCCCAGGGAGCCCCCGCCCTGGACGCGGTCCGCACGCTGACTCGCCAGAGCAGCTGGGGCACAAAACCTGGAGGGTCAGGGAAAAGCCGGCAGGTGCCGGGGGCCCGGGGGCCGGGAGTCGGGGCTTACCTCGGGGCGACGGAGCTAACAGGCAAGGGAGGGGGGACAGGGCGGCTGGCGTGGCCAAATGCTGCCCAACTCCCCCCCCCCCGCCCCTGGCCATCGCTCGGACGTCCATTCCATTCCCTGTGCATTTTCCGGTTTCGTGCGTGGTTTTTTCGCCAGATGACAAAGGATGCTCCTCAATGGTCCTCGCCGAAGGAAGAATGCACACGTCCGAGCGATGCCAAGGCCCTGGTCTGCCACTGCCTTACGCCTCGCTCCGTCGGCACCTCGCTGCGCTGCGGCAGCGAGCCGGTGCGCGCCGCGGTCGCGGCCGCCGGGCGAGATATAGTGCCGGGCGGCTTGCGCTGGAAGCTGCCACTCCCCGCCTCCCCCTGCTCGGGATCCCATCCCTTCCCTCCGGCCCTCGGCCCTCGACCATCCCTCCTCGGGCGCTCCGGCCCTCGAGCCCCCCCCTCCTCCTCCTGCTTCCTCCTGACCCTGCGTTTCGTCCTGCTGATTACTAACCGCATCCCTCTCCTTCTCCTCCTCCTCTTCCTCCTCCTCCTCCTCCTCATCATCATCATCATCATCATCCACTTGCCAGCGTTGCGGGCACGAGGTAGGAAACCAGCACCACAGATGTTGCAAGTGCCCTGCGTTCAGCGAGCAGCGCAAGGCTGCCGGCGATGAGTTCCCGGATACCGCCCACCGCGCTGAGGCGTCCCCTCCTGCCTCCTTCCTCTTCTCCCGGGCCCTCACGGCGCACCTCCTCCTCCTCCTCGCCCTCCTCCTCCTCCTCCTCCTTCTCCTCCTTCTCCTCCTCCTCCTCCTCCTCCTCCTCCTCCTGCTGGATGACACGGCGCACCCGTTCGGCGGCCCATCTCAGGACGTCATGCCCGCGGCAGAGGCCGTCGATCCCGAGTGCGGGGAGGACCCGCTCCCGTCTGGGCGTGCGTACTCGGACGGCTCGGGGGTCGGGGCCCCTGGGCTCGGGGCGTTCGGCTGGGGGCTCTGCTTCCTGGACGAGCATGGCAGTGTGCGCAAGGCCATGCAACATGGCACGGCTCCTGGGGTTACAGACGGGCGCAGAGCGTCCCGCAGGGCGGAGCTCGCGGGCTTCCTGCAGGCCCTGCGCCGCGGCTCGGCCCCACTGAGAGCAGGTGTTGAGGATGCCACGGCGGTCCGCGGGTATCGCCGCGGCGCAGCCTGGTGCCTCCTCCTCCCGCTCGCTCGCTCGCTCCTCCTCCTCCCTCCTCCTCCTCCCCTCCCCCTCCTCCCTCCTCCTCCTCCTCCTCCTCCTCCTCCTCCTCCTCCTCCTCCTCCTCCTCCTCCGCCATGCACGCCGGCCCCACGCCGATCTCGGGCACATGACTTGGAATGCGATCGAAGGTTCCTACTCGGGGGATGGGGGCCTGGAGGTGGTCAAAGTCGAGGCGCATTCCAAAAAGTCCGATGCTGAGCTGCTCGAGGGACTCGAGCGGTGCGATTACCTGGGCAACCAGGCGGCTGACCTCCAGGCGAAAGAAGGAGCCCGCTCGTGCCCGGCTCCTCCGCATCTCACGCACACCTGGGCTACGAGGTCCTCCGAGGTCCCTGCTGTGCTCGGGCTGGTAGGCTCAATGACCGCTGCCAGAGGTACTTCCGACGACACCACGGGCCGCTCCAAGAATGCCGCCCTGTCCCCTGGCCCTCGTCCTCGGCGTGCCCCGCACCCCCCCCCCCTTTGGAGAGCCGGCATGTTGGAGTGGGCACAGGGGCCTTGGCGGTGCCTCAAGTGTGCCAAGCGAGCGCATAGCGACAAGGCCAAGGCTGTGCTCTCGCGTAAGTTTTGCCATGGTGGATTTCCTTCCCACGGGCGCTGGAAGGAGGCTTCTTGCGTCGAGCAGGCTCCTTTGGAGGGGCCCCGTGGGCATAAGTTGTCTAGAATCGCCCACTACACGTTCTGCCGGGCATGTGGCTCCTTTTTGAGCGCTCATGCATGTGGTCTCCTCACGGCGTGTCTCAAGGGCTCCCGGGATCACAATGCCAGGACCAGACGGAACAGACTATTGGATGGCAAGCACCCTTACACCCTGCGAAATGCTTAAGAAATCATGGGTTAAGAAATTCATAGTCTCAGAACTTGAATAAAAACCTAAAGTTCCCATTCAAATCTTAGGATTTACATTGAAACATTAAGAATAATCGAGACTCTGGCCGAAAAAATAAGTTTTCTTAAGCATCGCCTAAGGTGTATAAGAACACGCGGTTGCCTGGAGAGGTGGTCGCGTTATCACGGCACGAGGAGCTTGCATGTTTCGAGGCGATGGACATTCCAGCGCAGTCTTCCCTGGCGGCTGCCTGCCCAGCGGAGCCAGGGCCTTCCCCTGGCGCTGCTAGCAGCAGTGCTGGGCCCCTTTCATGTGGTTTTTGCGCAGGCAATCGCCAGTCACTCGCTTGTTCTGTGCGCGTGGGAAAACCTCCTGCTCCTCCTCCTCCTCCTCCTCCTCCTCCACCCTCCTCCTCCTCCTCCTCCTCCTCCTCCTCCTCCTCCTCCTCCTCCTCCTCCTCCTCCTCCTCCTCCTCCTCCTCCTCCTCCCCCTCCTCCTCCTCCTCTCCTCCTCCTCCTCCCTCCTCGTTCTCCTCCTCCCTCCGCGGCCACTTTTGGCTCGCGCGCCGGCCCCGCTCGCTTCCCCCGGGAAGCTGCGCGCGCCCGCCGCCCGTGGCGCAGGCTCGCGCCGCGCAGCGGCTCCTCCGCGGCCCCGCGGAGCTGTCGCACCGGGGGCTGCAGGCCAGCACGCCGTGGGGGTCGCGGGTGGGTCGCGGGGTGCGTCGCGGGTCGCGGGTGGGTCGCGGGGGGGGTCGCGGGTGGGTCGCGGGTGGGTCGCGGGTGGGTCCTGCTGCTTGCGGCCCGGCGGCGGCTGCTGCTGGTCATCAGCCCGCTACTCCTGCAGCTCCTGAGGAGAGCCACGCACATCGTCGTGCTGTCCGGAAGGGGCCCAAGGACACACAAATAGATACACACAAAAAAGGATATTCCCCATATTTCCCCATGTTGTCTGGGTTTCTGTCTTCCCGCCCACTTCCCATATGTTCCCATGTTTTCGGGGGAATCGAGGATTAATTGTGTCTGTGTGTTTCTCTTCCTCCTGACTGCACGCCAACACGCCTTGGGGCAGCACTGGCGGCTGCCCTAAGGGCCTGGCCCGTGCGCGCCCGCCAGAGGGCCAGCTCCTGCTGCAGCTGGTCGTGGCCGTGGCTCGGCGCTTCGCCGTCGGGCTCCCCAAGACGAGGAGCCACCTCATGATGCTGGCGGAGTGCCACCTGCTGCACGTCGTGGCGCTGATCGTGACTCTTGGAGCGGTGGTCGTGCCCCGTGGTCATCCGCTGCGCCTGCGCGGAGGCATGCAGATCTCCGTGAAGCCGCTGACGGTACTGCTCATGCCGTGGATGCCCGGCCTATGGCTCATCGTGGTCGTCGCCGTGAAGGTCCTGCTGCTTGCGGCCTGGCGGCGGCTGCTGCTGGTCATCAGCCCGGTACTCCTGCAGCTCCTGGCCATCGCTCGGACGTCCATTTCCTGTGTTTTGTTTGGTTTCGTGCGTGTTTTTTTCGCCAAATGGTCGAGGATGCTCCTCGAAGGTCCTCGCCGAGAAAAAAATGCACACGTCCGAGCGATGCCAGGGCTCCTGAGGAGAGCCACCCACATCGTCGTGCTGTCCGTCAGGATCGGCTTGTCGCTGGACATGCTGTTCGCGCGGTGCCGCCCCCGAGCGCCGTGCCTGCAGGAGGATGCGCCGCTTTAGCACTAGTGGCAGTGAAGCGGGTCCTGCCGAGCTTCCCGATGCAGATGGCCAAGACTCGCGGGCCCAAGTGCGAGCCCTTGTTGCTCGCCACGTTTCTCGTGAAGAACGTCTTGTTCGATTCGGCACGGGAGTGCCTCGTGTCAAGAGCAAGGACAAGGAGAAGGATGTGAGGGCCAAGCGTTCTGCTCCTGCGTAACCTTCCTCCTCCTTCCTGCCTCTTCCTATCCTTCCCCTCCCTCGTAGATCCGGAGTCAGACATGGGGTGGAGGTTCGGAGGAGATGAGACGAGATGGGGACGTTGATGGAAATGAATGTCCCGAGGCAGTACAGTCTGCCGTGATTTGGTGTCGTCTACCAGGCCGGCGGAAGACGCCAGAAGGAGTTCTGGTTTGAGGCCCGCCGCCTGCCAGCCCCAGGCTTGCACTGCATGGGAGTCATCGTGGTCTGTGGTCGTTCTCTGTGGGTTGGGTCCTTCTGGCGTGCTGGTTGGAGGGCAGTCCCCGCACCGCTGAGCGGTACAGGGTCTGCCTTCAAGCCTTCGTTGCTGGATGGCCCCGCCTTGGTCTCGACGTGTCCAATCCAATCCAATCCAATCCTCCTGCTCCTCCTCCTCCTCCTCCTCCTCCTCCTCCTCCTGCTCCCTCTCCTCTTCATCCTCCTCCTCCTCCTCCGCCTCCTCGTCCTCCTCCTCCTCCTCCTCCTCGTCCTCCTCGTCCTCGTCTTCCTCCTCCTCCTCCTCCTCCTCCTCAAGGAATGCGCGCTGAGCTGTCGCGCCCGTCTCTCCAGCGAGAAGGCGGCTCCTTCCATCCGCGCCCGCGGGCGGCGGCGCGGTATCCGACGGGGGGGCTTCGTGTGGCAGCTGCACCACACCCCTCGCTGCGTGGAGGTGCGCTGGGGTGACGCGCTGGATACGAATGCGATTTTTGTTTGCCGATGGGGGTATTCAGCTGCATTGGTGAGAACCTTGGCAGCAGCAGCAGCGTCACTGCATGACAGACGCACAGGCAAGAGTGCACAAGATGAGGCGAACCCCCGCAGCGACCCATTCCAAACATGTTTAGAACAGGTCGGACCCGGCGTGCTTGGCCGCAGAAGGGGCCGAGCGCTGGAGAAGGATCTGGCCACTCGTGCCGCCATCTCTCGGCCGCGCTCCCCGAGTCGTGCATCCGGCTTCCCGGTATCCAAGTCGGGGAGTGGCTATGGGCGCTACGCTCCCTTGAGATCTGGAGATGCGCTGAGGTGTCGCGCAGGTCTCGCCGGCGAGCGTGCGACCCGCTTCCCCCGAACCGAGGGGCGCGAAACAAAACTCACTGATTGCCCAGCACAGAGCACCCAAGCAGGTCGCGCGCGAAGCGCGCGGCCCACCTCCGAGGAGGGTGCCCAGAGTGCCTGCACGAATTCACACGCAGTCGGCCCATGCAGCCTCAGGCCGGAGCCCCAGAACAGCTGCGGCCCAGGTAGCCCGGAGCCCCCACAACTGCATGGGGCTCTTTGGTAGCCAGCCAGAGAACACGGGCGCTGGCGCCACACCCACTTGCTCGCCGGCCCAACGAAGTGATGGATTACCCATAGCAGCGTCGGGACTGAACGTTCCCCTTCGCCTCCGAGCGTTCGGAGGCCCACGTAAGGTAACTCCGTTTGAAAGAGCCCTTCCAGGGTAGATCCGGGGGCCAGATCTTACACTCGGCTGGCTAGGCCGAGCGGCAAGAGTCGCGCCCCAGGCTGCGTCCAGCAAGGGTGACGATCGGGCTGCTACCCGCCTGTATTCCGAAGCCCGGTGAAACGAAACTCCCCAGGTGTGGCCCGAGAAGAGGCATTAGGATGTAATCCGTCCCTTGACTTTGGACGCAGGGCTCCACTGGGCACCAGGTGCAAGCCCACTCATTGTCCTGACCCTGCTTGTGAACCGTTGATGGGCGCTGAGGATAAGGGTGCCCTCCAGTGTGGCCCCGCCAGGGGGCTGGGCACACCGACGGTGGCCAAGGGGCTGCGTTTCGACTTCCCCCTCCTCCTTCTCCTCCTCCTCCTCCTCTTCCTCCTCCTCCTCCTCCTCCTCCTCCTCCTCCTCCCCATCTCGTCTTCCTCTTCCCCCCTCCTCCTCTTCCTGCTACCTGAGAACCTTAGAACTGGACAGCAGCACGCACAGAAACTGTCCGAAGTCCGCGCGGGTGTCTTGGATCAGGGCTGGAACCCCTCCCTGGCGCACAAGGAGGCCCACCGCCGATCCAAGACATACGCGTGGACCCCCGAAAGCTGACGTCTGTGCCGTTCCTTCGTGTTCTTCTTCGACCCCCCCTCCTCGTCCCCCCCCTTCTCCTCCTTCTTCTTCTTCTTCTTCTTCTTCTTCTTCTTCTCTTCGCCCTAAGTAGGACGATGGACCCAGCGCCTCGGGCAGAGGCGGGTGGAAGAACTCAGCCCAATTGGGGTCCCAAGTAGGGGGGTCCGGCAGTGGGGCAGGTGCCCCCGCACGTGCCCTGTCCATGGGGGGCCCCCTGTCTCCTGCTCCTTCCCCCAATCTCCACCTCCTGCGTCACCCCCTCCGTGCCCTCGCCCCCGCGCTCGCCCCCCTCGCCCCGCGGGGTGTCCAGGTGCCGCAGCGTACACTCTGTGGACGTGATGACGTTGTCCCAGTGCCGCGGCTTCGCCTCGGAGCTTAGCGGGAGAGACGAGGAGGAGGAGGAGGAGGAGGAGGAGGAGGAGGAGGAGGAGGAGGAGGAGGGGGAGGAGGAGGAGGAGGAGGACAAGGAGGAGGAAGAGGAGGACGAGGAGGAGGAGGAAGAGGAGGAAGAGTAGAATGAGAAGGAGGAATGGAGGAGGAAGGAGGAGAAAAAAGAGGAGGACGACGAGGCGGAGGAGGAATAGGGGAGGAGGGCGAGGCGGAGGAGGAGGGGAAGGAGGAGGAGAAGGAGGAGGGGAAGGAGGAGGTGGAGGAGGAGGAGGGGTGGCGTTATGGGGTGTACCCGGCAGGAGGAGGTGAAGGCAGAGGAGAGAGGGAGGGAATGACAGGGAGAGGAGTGAGAAGGTGCAGCAGCCGGAGATTGTCAGGGAAGTAGGAGAAGAAGGACGAACACAAGGAGGCGAAGGGACCAGGAGGAGTGGAGTGGAGCAACCCAAGAGGCGGACCGTTTCAGGGCGCCATGCGCGAGGAGAAGGAGGCAGAGGAGGAGGACGAGCAACCTAATCTCAGGGGAGGCCGTGATGGGTCTAGGCTCTCACGGCCTGGCTGGCAGTGTCGAGGCAATCCATGCCCGTGGAGTAAATAAGCGCGTCGCTTGGAAAGGTGAGCGTGAAGCCGTGCAGTTTGCAACGCAGCACAAGTGGCACGGCATGGCGGTGCGACGCGTCGCTGCTGAAGCGGCGCTCCCGTGGGGCGTGCAGCTCTGCCGAAGCGAAGCCGAGGCGAACCAGGGAGCAGGCGAGAGACGTGGAGCGGGGCAGACCGAGGAAGTGACGAAGACGGGAACAGGCGAGAGAATGGCCGGTACAGCTCTCGCGTTACCACAAGAAAACGCCAGATCGGGAACGAGAGGGCTTTTTCGGCTCCGGCGAGCCACAGCCAAGTTCCCGGACCCGGATCCAAGAGACGCCGCGGGGATTACAGCCCCTCCCTGGTGAGTCCAGAGTGGTCCTTACCTCAGCGTCTGGACTGCCCTGCAGACGTGCGTGGTGCGAGACATAAAGAAAGCGTTGGCCAGTCCACCAAGCAACAACGATCGTCTTGTCCGCCGTCCAGCGGAGCCGTGCCGCCTTCAAAGCGAAAGCGAGAACGACGAGTAACTGTTCAAGGGTGCCCTTGCGTCCTTGCCTCTTCGGCCCGTCCTTAGGGCAGTGGTCAATCAAGATGCCCTTGCGTCCTTGGGACTGCTGCTGTGCGCCGCTCCAGGAAATTCAAGTGGGGCGTCAAAGGCCCTCGCGTCCGTACCGCGCGTCCCCATGAGTCAGTTTGACTGGATCCCAGCGCCTGGAAGGTCGTCAGGCTGACGGGGGTGCTTTCGAGAGGCGCAGGGCTAGGGTCTCAGCGAAGGAGCCAGGGCGGAGCGAATCGCGCAACCAAGCGAATATGGATCGCTGGAGGCAGGCGCGCCTCTCCTCGTGCGCGGCCGAGTGCAGTCGGTCATCGGACGCGCGCAGGACGGCACGTCGGGGCTCGGGCGGCACACGGCACGGGGCTTCGCCCGACCGCAAGGAAGTCCCAATACTCGTCGGTGTTGGGGCCGTTGGCCGCAGGTGGTCCCTGGCCAAGTCGAACACCAACATATCTGGGCTGCGCTGGTCAGGCATAAATTATCCCAGTGCGACCCTACCTAGGAGTTGGAACCCCTAGGAAAGCAGCATTAGTAGTAACAGTAACGCTAAGCTAAAGCTAAAGCTAAGCTAAAGCTAAAGCTAAGCATACAAAAAAACATATCGTGGTACGTGCGGCTCGCCGTGCACAGAAGCACGCGAGGTGCCACCAGGGCCGCACGGGAGGAGGTACGAGACAACGAACGGGTGGAGACCGAGAAGGTCGACGAAGCGCCAGGAGTGGGGGCGGGGGTAGCACGTGAAATGTCGCGCAGCGTGGCGCACCCGTGCGTGAGAGGAGCGCTGGGGAAAAACCATACTGCGAGGGGTAGGACAGGACAGAGATCCAGCTTGACTGCTACCGCGCGTGCTCGGGCTGAAGCTGCCAAGTGGACGACGCGGAGCCAGTATTTGTCAAATGCGGCCACCCCCTGATAGCGGGCGCACAGAGCAGGTTGGGACCCAAATCGTTCTGGGACAGTGAAACCGATGAACCGCTGAGCGGTTTCAACCCCTTTGGGCGTGGCGGCGGCCCAGAGCACCCCTTCCATCTTCCCTCCTGCCAAGTCCGTGGCCCCCCCTCCCCAGAATTCCGACGTCGTTTTTTGTTCACGGCGTGGGCTCCTGGAGGTATGGGCCCTTCCCCGGGCAGCTTGCTCATCCCGAATAGTCCCACCGGCCCTCTGGGCGTAAGTGGTCCTGGGAGGCTCCTCTTTCAACCCCCCTTTTTCCCATTCGAAGAAGAATTTACTGCTCCCCCTTACCCCCTCCCCTGGAACTGGACGGGGGGGGTCGCGAGGGGTTGGAGCGTCCAAGATGGCCCAAGACAGCTCAGAGAGCCTCAGAGAGCCCAAGCTGGCCTAGATGGCTCAAGACAGCCCAAGGTGGCTCCTGAGATTTTCCGAGAGACCCCGAGAAGGCTCCAAGACGGCTTCAGGTGGCCACGGAGACTCCCCAGGAGGCCGCCAAGAGGCCAAATTCCTTCCAAAACCTTGAAACAAATCAGTGTAACTTGCTTTCGCGCCGTTTCGCTTCCGACTGCCTTCCGAGGCCTCAGGATGGCTCCAAGATTGCCCAATAGGGCTCCAAGAGGGCCCCACGAGGCCTCCAAGAGGGCCCAAGCGTGCTCCAACGCCCCAAGAGGCGATGTTTTGGGCTCTCAACGGGGGACCCTAAGTTAAGCTTCCCTATGTTCTGATCGATGTCTTCCAAGATGGCTCCAAAAACGCCTCTACAGCTCCCAAGAGCGCACGCCCAAAGAGGGCCGCAAGAGGCGCCGAGACGGCCCCAAGAGGCGCTCAAGGGGCCTCCAAGAGGCTCCCAAGGCCTCAAGACAATCCCCGAGGCACCCAAGACGCGTAAAGACGGCCCTGGGCCCGCCAAGATGCCCCCCCAGACGCCCCAAGAGGCCCCCCAAAAGCTTCTGAGCGACGCCCGAGGAGACTCCGAGAGGCATTCAAGAGGCTTCTGGAGAATCTGTTCGCCCTTTTCCTCCTCCTCCTCCTCCTCCTGTTCTTCGGCGACGGCTTCCGAGGGGCGACAATTGTCAGAACCTCCCGTCGCCATCGCCTTCACAACGTGAGGAGGTGGGGCTCCCTCACCCCCTCCCTTCTTCGTTCAGGAGGGAACAAAACACACAGACACAACTAGTCGCCGACCCCCCAGAACATATGGGAAAATATGGGAAGTGGGAGGGAAGACGAAAACCCGCAAAATATGGGAAAACATGGGGAGTCTTCTTACGTGTGTGTATATATTTGTGTGTCCTGGGGCCCCTTCATTCGTCCCCGCCCTCCGTGCCATTCTTCGGGGGGGGCCTGTGTGTGTGGCAGCGGCGCGGCGCGCCCTTCGCCGGCGATTCGAACGCGCCGGCGATCGCCAGCACAGCCGAACCCCCCCAAAAAAACAAGCGCGTGCAGAAGAGAGCAAAAGAGGCATGAACAGAAACTTTTGGCCCCCAGCGGCGCCTCCAGCGCCGCCCCTGGCGCGCTCCGCGCGCCAGGGGCCGATTTTCCAATGGGCCGATTTTCCACCACCACTACCATAGGTAGGAGAGGGAGGAGGAGGAGGAGGAGGAGGAGGAGGAGGAGGAGGAGGAGGAGGAGGAGGAGGAGGAGGAGGAGGAGGAGGAGGAGGAGAGGAGGAGGAGGAGGAGGGGAGGAGGAGGAGGAGGAGGGGGAGGAGCCTGGTGAGTAATGTCAGATAATGCACACACGTGCTACATCGGAGGGGGAGGGGTGGGGGTGGGCGGGGGCGCGCCTGGTGTCGACGATGTCCGTCGACGCGGCGGGGGGGCGGCGGCGGGGCGGCGGCGGGCGGGGCCGCTCACCCTCCTTCCTCGCCCTCGCACTCGCCCTGCCGCCCGCTCCAGCCACCGCGGCCAAAGGCGCCGCCCCCTCCAACCCCCCAACCTCATCCTCGACTCCTCCGATCCTCCCAACGCCCACAGGTGGGGTGCAAGGGGCACACTCAAACTCAGGCCGACAAATGAATTCATCATCCCCCACAACGGGGACGGAAGCAAACCTGATATAATCATCCAGGACAACGGGCACAGCCTCGGCAGAAGCAGGCCGAGGGGCCGACTGGGCTCTCACAGCCAGGGCATGGACCTCGGCGACCACGAGCGAGGAGGGTGGCCCACGGTACGAAGGGTAAAGGCCCTTCGACAGGCGGCTCAAGTTCTCTCTCCCCTTGCGGGAGGGGGGTGCACACGGGTTGGCCAGGTTGCGTCCGTCAACCGCAGCCGTGAACCCACACACAGCACAAAACTTGAGACCGTATCGGGGCCACTCCCGCAAAACATGGGGAGGATGCAGGGCCACGCCTCCAACCTTGGACGCCCCGCTCACCGCCAGGAAGCCGTCGCCGAGGAAACGATCACTGAGGGCAGCAGCGGAGGAGGGAGGCAGGCCCTACTACCGTAGGGCAAAACGTGGCCGCGAACTCCAGGAGCTTAGTCCGAGGCACAATCTGCGAACGCCCAGAGCACATCCAACGATTGCTGCACCGAGACAGGCGATGCGACGAGGAGTCCAAGGCCCTAGCAAGCTTGGACTTGATCTGGGTCCTGGGCCTGGACACTCTGGAACCGAATTCAGGAGCAACAGCAACACTATCAATCAGAGCGCGCCGAGCCCTTCTGCGCACGAGCATGGCAGTGGCATCCCAACGATCCGCGAACGGAATCGGGTGTCTGACAGACGTGTCCCAACCCCTCCTCGCCGCCCACCCCGCCCAGACATCAGCACGCGCATTGCCGTGGGAGAGGAAGTCTTGAAAAGGGGAGGTGATACGCTCGGGCTCAGCTTCCAGGTGGGAAGCAGTCCAGACAACATCCACGGACCCAGGGCCACGATTTTTGGCCGCCTGCTGCACCCTAACCCACAGGTCCGCATTGCGGCCATAGGGGCGTGCAGCCCGGCCCGACCTCCAGCCATCAACCACAGGCTTACAATCGCAAACATAAACGACATCTCCAGACGAATTCCCGAGGCCCAAGGCCAGTGCCAGGAGCTCCGATCGGGGCGCAGTCTGACGTCGTCCAGAGAGACATGCAGCCACACCGCAGACGGGGAGCCACATAGCGCCAGAAGGGTCCCCGTCCAAGGCACGACGCATGACTACCACCGCTGCTCCGCAGCGTCTCCGACGGTCATCTGAGCTGTGCTCACCCCCTGAGCCATCCCCAAACAGGTAAAGGGGGGGGTGCCCCGCAGGGGCCGAGAGCTCCTTCAGAAAGCACTGACCGAGGACAATGGGGTCCGAGAAACCAGGGCCCTCCTGAAATCGAGGAACAGTGAGACTGGTCGAGGGCACGCCCCTCAGCCACAAGGAAGGATCAAGGTCAGCATTTACCAACGCCTGAGGGATGAGTGCGTCAGTGGAATTGTAACCATAATGAGAACATTTTTTGAACACTCCCAGATGCGGTGGCGCAGCGTCTCAGGGGCAGCTCTGCATCGAGGGCGCCGACGATCGACCAGGTGCCCCGCCTCGTGCTGTCTCTGCTGCGCCCACTGGCCACCTGCTGTGACCGAGACCGTCGCACCCCGCATGTCCATGGCGCCCTTCCTGGCAAAAGCCTCCAATTCACGCTGTATATCATGCAAGTCGGCTCCGTCAGCGAGCCGTTCACCATCAGGATGCTTGGCGGCCAAACGCCAGACAGCAGCACAGCAGTCATGTTCAAAGTCCGCCAAGAGCTCACTGACATCCTCCAAGACGGTGTCGCAGTAGCCAACCTCGCCGAAAGAGAGGAACGTGTAGTCCTCTGGCCCCTCCGCACCTGACCGTCGCCAACGGGCGGCTTCCAAGGGAGCCCAGCCAACCTGCATCAAGGTAGCTTGAAGGGCAGCAATGGGCCCACGGACTCCGCGCCAGCGGACGCGATCGCCAAGTCCAGCGCGACCGCGAGGCCAAACCCGAGCAATGCGGCCATGCAAGCACGGGTGCGCAATCCACATCCGAAACCATTCAGTAAGTACATCACGTCGAAGCTGCACGGAGGGGTCGCTTGTGCCAAGAGTAGCCTGCAATACCGTCTGTAAGCAGCGACCCCTCTTGTGGCCAGCAATCGAAAACGAAGCTTGCCTACGCAACTTGGTCATCAAGGAGGGCGGGACTCCGTGAGCTTGACGACCATAGGTAGCAGAGGGTAACGCACCTGCCCTCCAGAGGCCACGCGCCACCTTGTGGCTGCCAGCAAGCCGCCGCAGCTTCTGGATCTTGCCCTGGCGCGCAGTAGCCCTGACCAGACGAGAGCGAAACTTCGGTCGGGCGCGACGTCGGGCACCAGCTGCGTCAACTCCCAGGTCGACAGCCGAGGAAGCGTGGGTGACTGGAATGCCCATGCTCTTCAGGGAGGTGACCAGAGACAAACCCAGCGCGCCATCACTGGCAACAAGCTTAGTCTTGTCGGAGATCGTCAAACGGTTGTCCTTGAACGACTGAGCCAGGGACTGAGCAGCCGACAACATGTCTCCGATCACCGTGGCTCGAACACCCTCCGTCCTGCAGACAGCGTCGCCGATGAATGTCCACAGCCCAGCACGTGGGCTCACCACGTGGGCCTCTCGGAGGAGGCCGTGCATCATTACCTTGGCCATGTCCACCCCACGCGGGGAGCCAGCAACAATGGACTTGCCAGGCTCCAGGGCAGAGCTGACCAAGACGCCCCGCTTGATGAGGCGAGGTGCAGCATACATGCCAACCTCCAGGACAGTGATGATGGCAGGATAATGAAGAGAACGACCGGCCTTCATCAGCAGCACGAAACTGATCGAGTCATAGAACTTCTGCAAATCGAGAAAGGGCGTAGCGTATGAAACACCCAGCTCACGCGCACATTCATCCAGGATGGCCCTAGCCAGCGCAACGCGAAAGTCTGAGCACCCCGCAATCGCCGTGTCCCAGAAGGCCCTCTGCTTCTCCGTCCAAGAGTAAGACGGGGCTGAGCGCATCCTGCTCCGCAGCTTGGCAGTGTGAGGCATCAGACCGAGGACTCGATGGCCACCCGCCTCCTTTGGAATGGAAGCGCCGAGCACCGTCGCGAGCTCCACGGGCCACACCCCTGATTGTTCAATATCGTTCAGGGGGTTCACCAACGCACGGCGGCCAACATCTGGAAGTCGCAGCACGTCATTAGGCCCAAGTGCGTCAACTCCTTGAGCCTTGCTCGATGGCATGACCCGTAGGGTGGAGGTGAGCTGGTCAAGTTCAAAGGGCGGCAAAGCTTCCTCCAAGGCATCAGAGTGCAACTGGTCCAGCCAGTAGTGAAAGTCACCTTGAGTGTCCACCTGCTCGCGCCAGATCTCAGACCAATGCTGGCGCTTGCCTTCCAACAGAAGCTGAGGGTGACTGGTGGGGCAGCCATCAGGGCCAGCACCCTCCCATTCAGGTGGGGGATCTGGCTTGACATGACGATGCGCCAAGCCTGGCTTGAGGCGCCACTGCTCGCGCACCCACGCCATGAAGCTGGCCCTGGAGGCTGTCATTGCCCGTGACGAGGCCCAGTCAGACCAGCGATGAGCCAGCTGCACGAAATGGTCCAGCGCGTCATCCTCCAGCTCCTCCAGGATATCAGCATCCGCAACCCGCGCCTCAGCGAGCTCGAGCGTGGTCCTTTTGCCGAAGTAGGCGTCCTTCTCCTGCAGATCCAGACTCTGCAGATGCCGGCGAAGTTGGAACAAGCAGTCTCCAGCCTGACGCGGGTCAACCCCGTTGAGAGCGAGGGCGCGATCACGAACCAAAAGAGTCGTGGTGATGCCCCACCACTCTGCGAAGCTGTTCCTCATGCGGGTGCGTCCAGGAGTGGCCCGCAGCCGAGGCCACTTCACAACGGGACCAGCAGCGCGACCCACGCGAGCACGCCGAGCTGTCGCATCCAGGCCCTCAGTGGCCAGGATGGCCTGATCCAAGGTAGAGACCCAGCAAACGCACTCATCATAAATCCGATCGCGCTCTTCAGTACGCCACTGCAGAATGCGGTAATCAGGAGGGCGCGCTGCTGGCGACGCGCCCCGAGGACGGCAACGCCAAGCTTGCGCGCGCCAAGCCTGAGCACGTGCATGGGGCCTGGCTTGGTCCTCGATGCTGGGGGCGACCGTAGGGCCTCTCGCAGTTGACGCACGCCGCCCCTGGGGCCCATGGAGTAGCCCAAAAGCCTTCCCAAAACTAGTGCCTTGATGGTGTACTGGAGCGGCTGGAACATCCTGGTGGAAGACAGCTTGGCCGTCTTTGCAGGCAGGTCCAGAAGGAGGAGCAGCGCGCGGCGCAGCCGGGGGCGACGGCGCATCCAACTCACCACAAAACAGGTCCTGTAAACAATCCCCCTCCTGGAAAATATCAAAGTCCAAGTCCATGGTGGTAGGCGCTCGCGCAGCGCTCTGACTGTGAGGTCCCAGGAGGTCGATGCCCTCAACCCCAGTATGCCTTACGGCGAAGGGGCGAGCAGTGCGCGCCTCCTGAGCCGATTTCCAAGGTCCAGCAACGTGACGACGAACAGACCTCTGTGAATAACACCTCGCCGTCTGAGTCGCGTATGTGCCCATCCCAGAGGAATGCGCGTCTCTGGCCAGATGGGCAGTAGCAGTGGCAGCCGCCCTGCCGCCACAGCCCGGGTCCACGCCTCCGCAAGGGAGGGGCTCGCCGAACCGCCGCGGGTCCACGCCTCCGTAGAGGGACTCGCCGCGCCACGGGTCCACGCCTCCGTAGAGGGACGCACCGCGGGGCTGGGAGGCCCAGGAGCCTGGGGGCAACGCCGCCAGAGCCGCCAGCCACGCCTCTTCCGTCACCGAGAAGGGCACGCGCACCTCCTCCCCATCCTGATGCTCCGAAGGCACGGCATCCGCCTGACTCGCCACAAACTCCTCCTGCAAGTCCTCAGGCAGCGCCTCTTTGCGCCTCTGGAGTGCAGCAGCACGTCGCCGCTGCCTCTTACTGTCAGGTTGGGGCTGGGCACGCGGTCGCGTAGCAGTAGGCAGAGCCCTGGGCACGACTAACTTCGAGGCCCATCGCTCCTCCCGCGCGCCCTTGATCGTGATCAATATTCCACAGTGCGTCTTCCAAGGGGCGCACTGCGCCGCATGCAAGGACAGATCTGGGCACGCGTGGCTAGCAAGCACATGATCATACAGGCGGCCTGGGCCCTTGTCACAAGTCACTTTACAATTCAACGGGGCCTCCAAGCGTGCCTGCAGCTGCTGAACCCAGCCGCTGGCAACGAGACTGGGCGGTTCACAATTCCAGTCCGCCACCGCCAACCACGGGTCCGCGAGGGCCCGAGTGAAGGACGCCAGCGCGACCATGATGTCGTTGTTGATGCCGCGGAACCCCAAACCTGGCTGCAAGTAGGCGGCGATCACCACAACGTTCCCCGTCTTCAAGTGCAGGGTGAGAAGGGCAAACCCCTTGCAGGGGCCCTGGCGGCCTTCAGCACGAGCGGCCGCACGCATGCGCTGGAAAAGAGAGCTGGCAACAAACTTCCGTGTGAGAATCCATTCACCTCCACTGAGGCCCGACTCAGAGCGCCCAGAGGGGCGCGCAGGAGTAGAGCTCAGCTGCCATCCATCCTTGTCGAGGTCGGTCTCCAGCTGCGGCAAGGCGTTGGCCCCTTGGTGGGTCCCCACCAGCGCCGCAACTGAACGGTCGTAAAACTTCTCCGTGAGGAACCGTCGGGCATGTGGACCCCACTCTGTGATATTGGAATAGAACACCGTGGCATCACCAGCAGAGGCGCACGTGCTACCCGCGCTCGTGGGCGGCAGCAGGCTCAGCAGGAGCGTCGCGGTCAGGAGCAGCGCCCTCAGCGGCGACCTTCCCACGCCCAGCAGCCCGCTGGGCTTCGCGCGAGGACGCTGCGATGGAGGCGACCAGCTTGGCACGCTCCTCCGCCGACGGCTGGGCTGGAGGGCCAGCGCCGCCGCCACTGCCCTCGGGTGCAGCCGAGGCTGGAGACGCGTCCGCGGCCGCGCCCTCTGCCTCATCAGCCCTGGCCTGGGCGCCTTCAGCACGGCGCCTCTTGCGAGGGGCGCGCAAGGCCTGCTTGGCGGAGGCGAGCAGCTCCTTGAACTGCTGCTCGCGGGCCTTGGCCTGGGTCGCGATGTCGTCGAGCTCCCGTTGGAACTGCAGCAACTTCTGCTTGTCCTCCTCCTCGTAGTCGTCCAGGTCCTGAAAGAGCTGGGGATCGACACCGGAGAGCGGGGTCGCCTCGCCAACTTCAGCGGCGGCAGTCGCCTCGGCCCTGACTCCTGCGCCACCACCGCCCTGCGTGGCCTCTTGAGCCACCAAGCGGGCCTGGTCCGCCTCGAAGAGCTCCTCCGCAGCCACGAGCTGGCGCCCCTTGCACTCCTCCAGCCAGGCCTCAGCCGCGAGGAGCTGCTTGGACGCCTTGGCGAGCTTGGCCTGCTTCTGAGCGCAGAGAGAGGTGGCTTCGCGCAGAACAACATACGGGCACTTAGCCTTGGGCTTGGGCTTGACCCGCTCCGCCGCCTCCTCGAACTGGTGAGCAAGCTCCAGCGCGGTCGAGTCCGAGGAGAGACCAGCCAACTTGAGGTACTGCTGCAAGAGCTGAGCGGGCTCGGCCTTGGACGGGAGCGGGGGCCAATCCTTGGACGGTGGAGTGCAGGGGCCGACCACGCAGACTGGTCCGCGTGCGCCCACGGGGTGCGGGTGTGCTCCGAGCGGGTCCATGGAGCCTTTTCGAAGCCCGAGACGTGGGAGCCACAGACCTTGCACTTCCCATACTGCAATCGTTGGCGCCAATCCCAAGCCCAACTGCCACAGGAACTGCAGGTGGCATATGACGTCTTCTGGGTCTTAGCGCCATTGGCCGACTTCTGACGGGTCATCAAGGCAACCGCAGGTGTCAACTAGGCGGTGTCCAGTGCTGGGGCGGACCAGCACGGGAACAAAGAAGCTGCGTCGCCTGGCGACTCACGCAGCGGTGCGATGAGAACTCAGAAGTCTAGCCGCGGACTAGCGGTATCCACTTGTTCCACAGGGGAACTCAAAGCCTTGAGCCAAAATGGCTACGGAGGAGGAGGGGGAGGAGGAGGAGGAGGAGAAGGAGGTGGAGAAGGAGGAGGTGGAGGAGGACGAGGAGGAGGAGGAGGAGGAGGAGGAGGAGGAGGAGGAGGAGGAGGACCTCCCCGTCCTCCCTTCTCCCCCGTCCTACCTATGGCAGTGGTGGAAAACTGGCCCATCACGCTCTCTTCTTCGAGTGCGGCAGCGCGTGCACCTCGCGTGGCGGGTGCGGCGGGTGCGGCGCTCGGAGAGGCTGCGGCCCGTGCGCTCTCCAGCTCGGCGCTGGCCCGTGGGGCCCGCCTCCTCCTCGGCGGCGAGCTCTGAGCCGGCTGCCGCCCTCCCCCCGCGTCTGCGGGGGGGGGGCAGCGAGGAGGAGAGAGAGTTCCCCTCCCTCCCCTCCCCCTCCACTCCCCTCCCTCTCCACTCCCTCCCCCTCCCACTCCCCTCCCCCTTATCCCCTCCCCCTACACTCTCCCTCCCCCCCCCTCCCTCCACTCCCTCCCCTTCCCCCTCCTCCCCCCCCTCCCCTCCCACTCCACTCCCTCCCCCGTCCCTGCCCTCCCCCCTGCCTCTCCCTCCGCCACTCACCCTCGCCTCCCCTCCCTCTCGAGAATCCTCAGCACGTGTGCTTGTGCTAGTCCACCGACGCCCTTCAAGACGACGCAGCCGACGGACGGAAGGCCGAACGGGATAAACAACTCTTCTGCTAGCACATGTCTCAAAGATAATCGGCCCTTCCCTCCCCTCCACTCCCTCCCCCCTCCGCCGGCCAGTTGCGGCAGGCGCGCCCGGAGAACTTCGGCCATCACCTCCTGCCGCTTCTGCTGGAAGGCCTAACGCCGGGCGCGGGACCAACCCTGGGCGGCCTCGACGCAGTCCTCCTCCGCGGCATCCTCCTTTCTCCTCTTCCACGCTCTCTTCCTCATCCTTTTCCTCCTCCTCTTCCTCCTCCTCCTCCCTCTCCTCCTCCTCCTCCTCCTCCTCCTCCTCCTCCTCCTCCTCCTCCTCCTCCTCCTCCTCCTCCTCCTCCTCCTCGTCACAGACTTCCGCCACCCTTCTCTTCCATGCTGGCGGGGAGGCGCAAGCGGAGGAGGAAGAGGAGGAGGAGAAGGAGGAGGAGGAGGGAGGAGGAGGAGGAGGAGGAGGAGGAGGAGGAGGAGGAGGAGGAAGAACGCCACAGGGAACCCTTAGGTCGCTCTAACGTAAAAGAGAGGAGAAGGAGCAGCAGTGGACTCAAAAAGGAG
Organism: Prorocentrum cordatum; assembly: GCA_963575745.1. Lineage (NCBI taxonomy): Eukaryota > Dinophyceae > Prorocentrales > Prorocentraceae > Prorocentrum > Prorocentrum cordatum. Next base: position 94,665 of record CAUYUJ010017208.1, read on the forward strand.
AAGGAGGAGGACGAGGAGTAGGAGGAGGAGAAGGAGGACGAGGCAGGAGGAGGAAGAGGAGGAGGAGGAGGAGAAGGAGGGGGAGGAGGAGGAAGAGGAGGAGGAGGAGAATGAGGAGGAGGTGGAGGTCGAGGAGTTCGAGGAGGAGGTCGAGGAGGAGGTCGATGAGGAGGAAGATGAGAAGGAGGTCAAGGTGGAGTGGGTGAGGGGAGGACGACAAGGAGAGGAATAGGATTACAGCAGGGTGAGGAGGAGCCCCAGCAGCGGCAGGACGGGGAGGTGGGGAGGCGGAGCAATGGCAGGACGATGTGATAGAAGGGGGGCAGAGGAGGGACAACGCAAGAGGAGAGAGATGGAGGTGAGGAGGAGGGGGGTAGGGAGGAACTGGGAGGGATGGGGGGAGAGACAGGGGAGAAGGAGAGGAAGGCAAGAACCCGCAGAAGGAGGTGAGCCCCACCCCCACCCACTTCATTTGACCTCCGCGCTCTTCGTGGTCCTCCTGCCTCCCCAGATTGTTCTGCGACCTCTCGTTTTGACATTCCTGCTGCTTCTGCCCCTCGCTCGGGCGTTCCTTCGGCCACAGTGTTCCGGCTGTGAATCAAAGGTAGAACGCTTGGGACACGACCCCTCTCCCTTCAGAGCGTGAATTACCTACCCCGCTTTCGCTTCCAGGCAAAACCAAGCCATACCATGCGCCTCCTCGTCAAGCGGCCTGACCAGTACAGGCTGCAATTTGGCATCGTTTGGTATCTCTTGGAAGCGAGGGTGGTCAAAAGCGAGGTAGGTTTGTTTTCCCCTAATCCCTCCTCCGCCCCCCCGGTGCCATTTCGCCTCCGCGTCCCCGCTGGGGCCTCGGCCGCGCGCGCGAGCCATGGCGGTGGCCGTGTTATCGCTCGCTCTCGCTCTCCAGCGCGCCGAGCCAGGAGGGGCAGGCTGCCCTGGTCGCTCTCGGCCGCCCGCGTGGCGGCAGACCGTAAGTTGATCAAGGGCCCTAGGATCAGGGGGACGTAAGACCTGGGTACAGGGGACTCGGAAATCCCCGACGAGGTCGTCAACAAAAATGACGAGGCCGAGCCTGCATTTTGACGATGCCTCCCGCTGCAGACATCCCACGAAACTCCTCCTCGTCAAAATCCGAGGCGCGGTCGTCAAAAAACGATGGCGAACCCGAGTCCTGGCAAACCCGGGTCTTGCGCTCCCCCGATAGGAGACCCCAGAGCCAGCAACGGCAGCGGCGGGCACGGGCCTCGACGGGGCCCAGGCGGGGCTCAAAGCGGCCTCAGAAGAGGAGGATGATGGTGTGCACGCGGGGGAGGTAGGGCAGGAGATGGTAGGAATACGCGCACTCTGTCAGCCGTCGCTGCGCCGACCGCTCTATTAGTTCGCTCGAGGGGGGGCCCTGCACACGGCGGCGAGACCTCGGATTCCCCCGACTCCTACGGAAGGTGCGGGGACGTCCGAGGGGACCACTGGCGCCCCTACGCCCAACTTTTCGGGCGCTCCTGACCGGCAGCTAGCGTCGGAAAGCGTTTTGCGCAACCGTCTTGTAACCAGGTCGACTACTGCGTCTGCTGGCAGTGTGCCCTTCCCAGAGGCCACTGTGTCTAGTAGGAGGCTTCAGGGGGCAGGGACTGCACTCTTCTTCGATAACATCATTTGGTCACCGAAGGCCGACTTGTGTTTTGTTCGAATTGTGGTGGTAACTTCTCAACCAGACAATCCCCGCCGTTGCTTGCCTGGTGTACAGGTCCTGTTACATGAAGCGCTAGTCGGGGGAGACCACGGCCCTTCAGCATCTTAAGGCCACATGTGACCTGCGCACAGGAGTCCCCCTAAGCGGTGACATCCAACGCGGTTAAGGGGCTACCGCTTTTTCCTTATTTAGCTCGTGGCTCTCTCGTTTCTTCGGCGGAATTCATTGCTTCTCCTCCCCATTGTCTTCCTTCCCTCCTTTCCTAATCCCGCGGGACCTATAAGATAATCTCCTCCACCATGCCCGTCAAAGACACGCCAACGGCATCGGTAAGCACAAATTCAAACGTGCGGTCGTAGGAGCAGGGCTCATTGAGATGCCGGCGGCTCAGAATCGGTCCCTGGACCCCCCGGTTTACACAAGTTTTCCTAGCTGCGTACAGCGGTGGCGACGAGGGCCCCCCCCGAAGGCCAACTATCGTTGTCTGAGGGAGCGCGTTCCACCTTTGCTCGGTGACTGAAAAATTCCCCCCTCCCCCCCCTCCCCGAGAACCGAGGGGAGGGAGGACCCCTCTGCCCCGAAACCGTGGAGGGTGCGGGGCAGAATCCCCCCTCCCCATCACCCCAGCTTGAACTGGGGGGGAGGTGTGGGGGGGGGGCCGGGCCAAGCAGGGCCCCAGTTCTAGCCCCGGCCCAGGTCCGAACCCCTCCCCCTCCCGGTTCGAGAAAGGGGTTGGGGCGGCTCCGCCCCAGCTTTGCTTGAGCTTCGGTTGCGTTTTGTTCGGTTAGAGCGTAATTGGAGCTTTGTTTCAGCTTCGGTTAAGCTTTACTTGAGCTGTGTTTGAGCTGTCTTCAGCTTTGCGTGAGCTTTGTTGGAATTTTGTCTGAGCTTATTTGAGGAGCTCTGTTGGAGCTTTATTTGACCTTTGTTTGAACTTGCTTGAGCTTTGTGAGAGTTGTGTTTCAAGTATGTTTGCGCTTTCTTCGCGTTTTGTTGGAGCGTTGTTGTTGTGAGCTTTGTTTGAGCAGTGTTGAGCATTATTTGAGCCTGGTCAGAGCTTGCGACGACGACGACGATTTTGGAAAGGCGACGGCGCAGCGATGGCGACGGGTGGGACATTACATGCAATCTTCACTTGGTGATGCGACAAGCTTGGGGGAACATATGTCACAACCACTGGAGAGGCCGTTCGGGCGGGTGAGACATTAAATGCGCTACTCATGCAGTGATGGGGCGTGCAGTCAAGCGGGCGGGCGGGACATCAAATGCAACCTTCACTCTGTGATGGGATAGGGCTGGGGTGAACTATATCACAATTACCGATGAAGCATGTCGAACGGACGGGACATCAAATGAAACCTTCACCCAGTGATGGGGCGTCATCATCACCACTATCATCATCATCATCACCATCATCATCATCATCATCATCATCATCATCATCATCATCATCATCATCATCATCATCACCATCATCATCAGCAGCATCATCATCGTCGGCAACACAGGACGACCTCAGAAGCCCCCCGTTGGTGCCCAGGAGGGAGGGCAGGCACATGTTTGAGAATGGCGACGTCGTGCGCCACCTTTCGAAATGCGCCCCACTTGCCTCACTTGCCCCACTTGCCGCGCCCACTCGCGCAGGCTCGAGCTCCGTTTGAATTTCGTTGGAGCTTTATTTGAATTTTGTTTAGACTTCGCCTGAGCATTGTTTAAGCTGTGTTCAAGCTTCGTTTGAGATTTGTTTAAACTTTGCTTGAGCTCTATTTGAGCTATGGTAGAATTGTTTTAACTTGCTGGGGACCTTTTTTCCCCAACCATCCTGTGGTGTTGGGTCCTCGTTTTGAAAAGACGGTGGCCCGCGTCTCCCCTCCTCTCCCCCTCCTCCCCCCTCCCCCCTGCGTTTCACCCACCCAGTGCAGCGCTTCGTGGCTCCATAGGGAGCTCCACCTCACGCGCCAGTGGCTGCGTTCGCATGGTGGCCCCGCCCCATGTTGGCGCACCCCTCACGAGGATCGTGGCTCCATAGGGAGCTCCACCGCACGCGCCAGTGGCAGCGTTCGCATGGCGGCCCCGGGCCATTTCGGTGGCCCCATAGGGAGCTCCACCGAAAGCCCCAGTGGCTGCGTTCGCATGTGGGCCCCGCCCCATTTTGGCGCACCCCTCACGAGGATCGTGGCCGCATAGGGAGCTCCACCGAAAGCCCCAGTGGCAGCGTTCGCATGGCGGCCCCGCCCCATTTCGGCGCACCCCTCACGAGGATCGTTGCCCCATACGGAGCTCCACCGAAGGCCCCAGTGCTGCGTTCGCATGTGGGCCCCGCCCCATGTTGGCGCACCCCTCACGAGGATCGTGGCCCCATAGGGAGCTCCACCGAAGGCCCCAGTGGCAGCGTTCGCATGGCGGCCCCGGGCCATTTCGGCGCACCCCTCACGAGGATCGTGGCCCCATAGGGAGCTCCACCGCAGGCGCCAGTGGCAGCGTTCGCATGGCGGCCCTGGGCCATTTCGGCATACCCCTCACGAGGATCGTGGCCCCATAGGGAGCTCCACCGAAGGCCCCAGTGGCAGCGTTCGCATGGCGGCCCCGGGCCATTTCGGCACACCCCTCACGAGGATCGTGGCCCCATAAGGGAGCTCCACCGAAGGCCCCAGTGGCAGCGTTCGCATGGCGGCCCCGGGCCATTTCGGCGCACCCCTCACGAGGATCGTGGCCCCATAAGGGAGCTCCACCGAAGGCCCCAGTGGCAGCGTTCGCATGGCGGCCTCGGGCCATTTCGGCACACCCTCACGAGGATCGTGGCCCCATACGGAGCTCCACCGAAGGCCCCCAGTGGCAGGGTTCGCATGGCGGCCTCGGGCCATTTCGGCACACCCCTCATGAGGATCGTGGCCCCATAGGAGCTCCACCGAAGGCGCCAATGGCAGTCTTCCTCATGGCTCTCAGAACCCTTTCCTGCTTCTGCTCTTCGGTCAGGGGGACGCCGTCCTCGTGGTCGTTGGCGCCCGCGAAGACGGCCACAAACGTGTCCCTGAGCATGTCGGGCTCCGGCGGGAAGCCGTGGCCACATAGGGAGCGCGGGCGAAGATGGTATTCACAATTGCTGTATCCACAATTGCGTATGGTTGGGCCCTTCGCCAGGCTAATTTTTCGTGAAGTCGGCGCCAATGCTTCCAAGATGTCATGCAACAAAGGGGGCGCAAAAGGCAGTGAATGCAAAGTCGCGTGCGTGCCATTCAACTTTGCGAAGCATGTCCTCCAGAATCTTTCCTAAGGCCACACTCATACAACAAGGGCTCTCACATCGGCTGCAACCTTCTCAGACCAAGCAAGCACGGGCAAGCTGGTCTCCCTATCGTACACAGACATCATGGGCACTGCCCCCCAAGCATAACTTGATGCCACAGGTGCGCCAGCTTTGGAATAAGACTGGGGCAACGACAGTGTCATCTGGTTGCCCTTGACAGCAATCGAACTATTTACCCACGAGCCGTTGGCAAGTTGCAGGGATGCCCAAGCACACTTGTCTTCAGTCGCACTGCAATTGAACGTGCCCCCTAAATTCGCCGGCCCAACGGGCCAGGGCGTGCTAAGATCTCCGGTACCTGGTTAACAGTATTTCTAGTTCGCGCGCGCGGGGCGGCCCCTGGGGGTCCCCGGACGAAAAGTACCCCGGCAAGGTCCCGGCAAGTCCCCGGCAAGGTCCCGGCAGGGTCGGGCCAGAGATGCCGGAGTTCTGTTTCGGAGTCCAAGAGGGCTCCAGATCGGTCCAAGAGGGCCCCGAGAAGCTTTCTACACGGTCCAAGAGAGGCCCGAGACGGCCAAAGATCACCCGAAGACGCCCCAGATGGCCCCAAGACAGCCCAAGAGGCCTCCAAGACGCTCCAAGGGCCTTCCAAGAGGCCTCCGAAGAGGGCCCCAAGTTGCCAAAATCGTTGATTTTCATTGTTTTTTCTATGTTTTTTTGCGTTCTGGCCTTTTCGCTTCCGGACGCTCCAAGAGGGCCCAAGAGGCCTTCAAGACTGCTCCAAGACGGCCCACGAGGCTCCCAAGACGGCCCCGGAGCGGCCCAAGAGCGCCCCCCAGACGGCCCAAGTGCTGCCCAAGGCGGACCAAGAGGCCCCAAGACGGGCCCAAGAGGGGCTCAAGAAGGGAACCGAGAACTGAAAAATCGAGCCCTCCGCCCCAGAAGGCGCCCAGGACCCCGAAAGAGGCCCCAAGAGACTCTCCAAGACACCCCCAAGACGCCCCAATAAGCTCCCGTGAGGCCCCAAGAGGACCAACAACGTCAGGCCCCAGGCCCCAAGAGGACCAACAAATACCGCCAAGAGCCCGCCGAAAGCCCCCCAAGAGACCGTCACGAGAGCTCAGGAGGCCCCCTGGAGGCCTCCCGAGTTCTCCAAGAGGCCTAAAAAGAGGCGCCAAGAGGCCCCAAACGGCCCCACCGAGGCTCCAAGAGGCCACGAACGCGCAAGCAAACGCCTGCGATGGCACAATACGGGCCGGCGGAATGAGCGAAGCGATTAAATAATTGAAAGGATACTGGTCATCGCGAAGGCCGCTGCCAGAGACATCGTTGAAGCTGACCGTTACAGAGGGTGGCGAAGCAGATGCAGTCTGGGACTTAAAAGTAGGCGACTTCCACATAACATTCTGCTTGTACACCAGTGCAAGAGCGCTGTTGGCCAAGCGTTTCGCACAATACTGTTTGGCAGGAGGGTGGATGTTGCAACCATCACCGTGGTCCGCATTAGTCGCATAGCCGACGTTAGCAAGAGAAAGTGCTGACATTTGGCCGTGCGAGCGCATTTCTGACATCACCGCTCCTTGCCCACACCAGGTCGATAACTGAACGAAGCCAAAATAAGCCTCCGGATTCTTGAACGCCTGTCGCCACTCCTTGATCATGGCAGGAAACGTGCAAGCATACCGTTGGGTGCCTGCAAATAAAGGTTGGTTGACATTCGCCTCTCCCTGATACCACGTAAACCCGACAAGGGCCATGGGTCCCACAGTGTACGGGCTGATCATAGCGTTATACAAGACTGAGTCGACATTTGTGACATTGCACTTCTTCAAAGTTTCCGCCGTCGACCAGCTCTCAATTGGGGTGCCTCCCCAATTGTTACTTATTAGGCCGATAGGCACAGAACCACCAAGCGCATCGAATACTTCACGGCCAAATATCCAGCAAACCGCAGAGAAGTAACCGAAGCCCCCCTTGCCGCTAATGGAATTGTGACCTGCAACTGCCCACGGCTGCGTAATCGTTTGCAGGTCGTGGAGTGGGATCTTGGACAGCGTCCCCTGGCCCACCGTAAACAAGCGAACGAGTGGATACAAATCAGCACGGGCAATTTCATCGGACGCGTTTTCAATTGCAGGCATCGCGAACTCCATGTTTGATTGCCCGCCACACAGGTACACGTCGCCGAAGAGCACGTTACGCATTTCAGCAGTCTCGCCCGTAGACGCTCGAAAGTAAAGAATGTGAGGACTAGCAGACGCCTCAGTTGCTGGAAGCTGCTGCCTCCAGACGCAATCTGAGCCTGCAGTTGACGACATGTGCTTGGTGTTGTCGAGGGTTGTAGTCACTACTGTGCCGGGAGCAACACATCCCCACACAACGGCATGCTGGGGCGCACGTTGCAACACCATGTTAGATCCCAGTGTGCTAGAGAGAAACGACATGCGACCACTTTCGCCAGCATGCTGCACGGTTTGGCCAAGCGCACGATCGTAAAAGCCAGAACCTCCACTCAGATGTCCAGGCTCCAGGTCGTTATCCTTAGCAGCGGCGTCTGGCAGGAAGTCCTCCGAAGCCACGCCGCAAGCGACGATAGCGAAAACAACAGCACACAGTCTTGCCATTCTCTTCCTTGGCGCCTGGAGCCCCTTGCAAAACCTTGGGCGAAAGGGCCCCTGAGCCAGCACGACTTGAGCAGAAATGGCTTGAGCCCAAATGACTACGGATTGACTTGCTGGGGAACTTTGTTTGAGCTTTTTCTCCCCTCCTTTCCCCCCGGTTCGAACGCGGGGGGGGGGCTTGCCAGCAACGGTAGAAAGCGCACTTCCCGTTGTCTCAACTCGCCCTGATCTGGGGTATGGAACCTAAAGCGACACGCGAGCGAGGGCGGGAAGTGAAAAGGGGCGGGTCTTCTCAGAAGGCGAGGAAGTCCCCCGGCCTTCTGAGAAGTGTCCTAAGCCTTCCCCGAGGTTACGGGTCACTTCTCAGAAGGCGCGAGGGCTTCTGAGAAGTCCCGCCGCCCTCTGAGAAGGCCTTCTCCTCCTCTCACTTCCGCAGTTCGCTCGCCGCCGAATGATTGGCTCTCCTCTTCCTCGCCGCCGCCAGCCGCCTCCAGCGGCAGGTTGTGCTTCTTGCTCTCTGGCTCGTGGGCGACACCTCGGGGCGGCAGCTCCAAGACAGCGGCCGCAGGCATGGCGGCGGGGTCGCGCAGCTCCACCAATCGGCGGCCAGCGAGGGGCGGAAGTGAGACGGAGAAGGCCGTCTCAGAAGGCGGCGGGGCTTCTCAGAAGCCCTCGCGCCTTTCTGAGACTGTGTCTTCAGGGGGGGCTTAGCTTCCAAGCCTTCTGAGAAGGCTTTCTCCTGCTCACTTCTCCCCTGGGCTCGCCGCCGAACACTGCTCAGCCTGCTGCTGCCGCCCCTGCTGTTCCTCCAGGGTCCTCCCTGCCGCTGAGCAAGAAAAAGTAGACAAACGCGTTCCACGACTCGCATAATAACTGCTCGCAAATGGCACGGATCCGCCATTTCGGACTCACGATCCATTACATCGAGGCGACCAAGATTTGTTCGGATGTCTGCGAACAAGAAATTTGCGAGTAGGAGCGCGATCGGCGAGGAACACATTTCCGAGCCGAAACGTGCACAGCACAGACCCGAAGCACAGAAGCAAACACCCTTGCATCCTGCAGCCCTAGGCCTGAGGGCCGCCTTTCCTCCTCCTCCTCCTCATCCTCCTCCTCTTCCTCCTCTCCCTCCTCCCACATGGTCCTCCTCTTCCTCCTCCCGCACCAGGTATGATACATGCCTGGGCGGTTTGAGCGCTTTTCCTGAAAGGAGCTAACGCACGGCATCTTTATGTAATCCGCCACACAAGGCCTCGATATGTGTTCCACTCCAGAAGAAACCCTCTTCCTTCCCACTCACATCAATTCTGGATTACCCCACCACGGACGGAATGCTCTTCCAATGCGCAAATCCATTTTGTGGCGGAGCGCTAAATTCCTGTTTTTCCGGCTGAATACACAAGGATCCCCATTGTGCCGAATGGCAACACTAATCAATTCCATTTGCGGCGGAATACAGAACAATTCCCCTCGTGGCCGAATACACAAAGGATTCCCTCAGTGGCAGAATAGGAAACGGATTCCCTGTTGCGGCGGCATGAAAATTGAATCCATCCTTTTGTGGCGGAATGCAAAAGGACCCATTCTAAGGCGGAGCGCACAAGGAGTTCCATTGTGAGCGGGGGGGGGGGAAGGACAACCCCTAAATAAAAAACACAACGCACACAACACACCACAAAATCACAGCATCAAGCAAAGCGTGGCTTCCGCAGAACTGCGCCGATGGTCCAAGGAAAATTGCCCGACACACACACACACATACACATACATACAGGTCAACCTTTATAGCGAGGTGTGTATATGGTCTAATTATCCTCAACCATCCTGTAATGTCGGGACCTCGGTTTGAAAAGACAGCGCCCCGCGTTCCTCTCCGGCTCTCCTCACCTTCCTCCCTCCTCCTCCTCCTCCTCCTTCCTCCTCCTCCCCCTCATCCTCCTGCTCCTCTTCTTCTTCTTCCTCTTATTATTGTTACTCAGATTTTTATTATTGTTTTCGTTGTGATTACTGCCCTTATTCTTATTGCTTTTATTGTCATTAGTTGTCTTCCTGTGTGTTTCTCTTATTCCTTCTCCTCCTCCTCATCCCTCCTCCGATCCCTGCCTCTGCTCACCGCATGCTACGATTTCGGGACACCCCTCACACGCTCCGTGGCCCCATAGGGAGCTCCACCGAAGGCCCCAGAAACGGTGCTCACATGCGTCCGCCACACCTATTTCGGGACACCCCTCACACGTTTCGTGGCCACATAGGGAGTTCCACCGAAGGCCCAAATAGGGCTGTCCACATGCGTCCGCCGCATCCAGTCTAGCGCTTCGTGGCCCCGTAGGGAGCTCCACCGAAGGCCCCAGTGGGGGGGCCCGCATGCGCCCGCCACACCCAGTGCAGCGTTTCGTGCCCCCATAGGCAGCTTCAACGAAGGCCCCAGTGGGGGGGCCCGCATGCGTCTGCCGCATCCAATACGGCGCTTCGCGGCCCCATCGGGAGCTCCACCGAAGGCCCCAATGGGGGTGCCCGCACGCGTCCTCCACACCCAGTACAGCGCCTCGTGGCCCCCCCCATGGGGAGCTCCACCTACAACGGGCGCGGCCACATGCGTCCGCCCGACCCATGTCGGCACACCCTTCACACGTTTCGTGCCCCCATGGGGTGCCCGAAATGGGCACGACCAAAACGGGGCCCGATTGGCACGCCCGAAATGGGAGCCAGAAATCCGATTGGCACGCCCGGAATGGGCACGGAAAGAATGGGCACAATACTCAACAGCAGATGTTCAGTACCGACAGCGGTCGCTGTTACGCGGGCGACCTGTAGTTTCAGATGCACAACGTCCGCGCTGACACCGACAGCGAGGCCTGTTCAAAACAGGAAGGAGCTGCAATCCGTCTTCGTCCCCATTAGTTCCGTACCCATGTCTCGTGGGCGGAATCGCCAGCCAAGCCCCTGGGCCGCGATCCCGTGAATACCGAGCGTTTTTTCGCAGATGCCCCACGCGGAACGTATCCATGTGACCGCATATCCACGGGATCGTGAGTCAGAATCCAGAACGCGAGGCCGTGCATATGATAGCATATGGATACGTTCGCCGCCCAACAACGGCCGTCGGTTTTGGGCAACGTTTACTGTCGGTCTTCGTCCCGCATATTTTTGTACACGTCGTTAATGTATAATCGTGCTCATTTCGAATTGTGCTGTTTCTAACTGTCCCTGGCCCCCTAATGGCCAGGACGAGGCCCAAAGTAGAACAATAAAAAATGGAAGGGTCTTGCCCCCCCCCAAAAAAAACAAAGAACTTTCGAATACTTAGGACATGAACCACGTGCACCCATACCCATCGGTCGGAAGAAGTAGGTAGAAACATGAAGTAGGAAGGCGTTGGAAATACATTGGGTTCCCGCCCGCCTCCTGAAGAGGAGGGAAGAAGGGAAGCCACTCGACTCTTGAAGTAGGAGGGCGCTGAAAGCAGATCGGAACCTGGGAATCCCAAAATACGCCATCGCTCGGACGTCCATTCCTCGTGTGTTTTTCGATGTCGTGCGTGCTTTTTTTTCGCCAAACGATCAAGGATGGTCCTCGATGGCCGTCGCCGAGAAAAAATGCACACGTCCGAGCGAAACCCAGATATTGGCCGAGGAGGGAGGGAGGGAGGGAGGGAGGGAGGGAGGGAGGGAGGGGGAGGAGGAGGGAGGAGGAGGGAGGAGAGGAGGAGGAGGAGAGGAGCCGCACCCACTTGCGCGGCGGGCCGTCTGTCTCGGCGCGCCGCCCGAGCGCCCGAGCGGCGCGGCGGCCCCCCGCCTCGCCGCCGCGGGCGCGGCACGCCCTCGCGACACGGCGCCGACCGCCGCCGCCGCGCGGGCGGGCACGGGCCTACGGCCTCAGCCGCCAGCCCACCTCGGCGCAGGCGCGGCACGGCGCATGCCGCCTCCGCGCCCCGCCAGGGGCCTCACGCCGCCCAGCGCCCTCCCGCTGCCGCCCAGCAGGCCGAACGGCCGCAGCAGTGCCCAAGCTGGGCGGCGAGCCGCCCACGAACTTCATGTCGATGACGGCACCTCGTCCGCTGGGGCCTCCGTTAGGCGCGCCTCCAGCTGGACGGGCTCGCCAATGAAGTGGCCCTTGATCGGGTGCTTCCCCGCCTTCATCCTGTTGAGCCTCGTGCCCGCAGTGGCGTTGGCGATCTTGCCCAAGCACTTCGTCGCCAGCAGGACCGCCGCGCCCCCGCTCGCCCTTGCACCACACGCGCTGCAGAACACCACGTCGCCCATGGTCATCAGGCGGTGCGAGGCGTCGGCCGCCAGCACAGCAGCAGGCGTCCCGCGGCACAGCCCCGCCTCCAACTTGGCGCGGTCCCTGCAGCGGACCCCGCAGCGGTCGCATGCGAAGGGCAGCGCGCTGTCGCCGCCGACCCACTGCGCACGGTGCCGCAGCGGCAGGCCCACCACGCTGCCCTCGTCGTCGGGCATGAAGAGCTGAGGCCCTCGCTCACGCTGGAGCCGTGCCGCCACGCGGCGGCCGATGCCGTCCAGGCTGGCAGTCCTGCCATCGGCCTGGCTGCTGCTCGCCTCCAGCGCTGCTTGCCGAGCTTCGGCCTCGCGAGGCCGCTTGTCACCTCCTCGAGCCAGCGTGCCCTTCGCCGTGTAGAGCTGCCGTCGTCGCGGTGCCGCCTGCCTGCGCGGCTGCACCAGCGGCGCGTCGTCGCTGTCCTCGTCGTCGTGGCAGGCCTGGCTGCTGCAGCCCTGGCCGCTCCGCGGGGTGACCCGCGCTGCCCAGCCACCCGCCAGGCCTTCGGGGCCACCGCCGCTGGCCTGGCTCGCCGTCCCCTGCTGGGCCCCGCGGGGCGCGGCGGGGTCGGCCTCGCCCCTGCTGCCAGTGCTGCCACGCTGGGCCAGGTCCTTGTCGCCGGTCACGCCGTCGGAGCCCCCCGCCAGGCCTGCGCTCCCAGCTGCCGCCGCGAGCGCCGCCGCCGACAGCACCGTGGCCCCGCGCGGAGGCGGCTCGCCTCCGCTGCTGTCGCCGTAGGAGGAGGAGGAGGAGGAGGAGGAGGACGAGGAGGAGGAGGAGGAGGACGAGGAGCCAGTCAAGAGAATACCTACGTTCAACGACCGATGGGTACCCACGACCCGAAAAGGGACGGCCCGGCAACCAGAGGCCCCCCCCCCCCTATCAGCCCCAAGCGGTCCTCGGCAATCGTCCCCACTCGTCCCCTGGGAGGAGGGAGGAGGAGGAGGGGGAGGAGGAGGAGGAGGGGGAGGAGGAGGAGGAGGAGGAGGAGGAGGTGGAGGAGGAGGAGGAAGAGGGGGAGGGGGAGGAGGGGGAGGAGGAGGAGGAGGAGGAGGAGGAGGAGGAGGAGGAGGAGGAGGAGGAGGGGAGGGGGAGGAGGAGGAGGAGGAGGCGTCGCAGCTGGAGACGTCTGTCGGCAATCGTCCCCACTCTTACGCCCATAAATGCACACAACTCTCAGGATTCTCAATCTTTCATTCGATTTGTCTGGATTCTCGGCTTCCCCCCCACTTCCTATGTCTTCCCATATTTTTCTTTCTTTCGTCTGTCGGCAATCGTCTCCACTCTTTTCGTATACCCACCTCGGTCGCACCGTTGCATGAATGTTGGGCGTGGCTGAATGGGGGGGTCACAAAAGGGGGGGTCGGAAAAGGTTCCCTTTCGTGCCCCTTTCGGGCCCCTCCAGAGCCCCTTTTTACTCCTGCGTCGCAACTGTAAACGTCTGTCGGCAATCGTCCCCACTCTTACGCCCATAAATACACACAACTCTCAGGATTCTCAATCTTTCATTCGATTTTCTGGATTCTCGGCTTCCCCCCCCACTTCCTATGTCTTCCCATATTTTTCTTTCCGTATGCTCCAGATCTCGTAAGAAAAGGGAGGGGGTCTGGACCCTCCAGGACGAGCCATTTCAGACCCCCCCCCCGTGGGAGAACCCTCCAAAACGTCGTCCCCAGACCCCCCCAGGCCCTCCAAGATACCCTGGAAGAGACCCCCCCCGAAATGAGACCCCCCTCCCTTTATTACGAAATCTGGAGTACCCACTTCAGTCGCACCTTCGCATGAATGGACGCGGGACCTGAACCCGGGGACCGTCCCCCATGACCAATTCGTCATCCTGAGTCGTTTTTTGATGGTCCTAGGGTCCGTATGGGGGTCACGTGAGCCCGAAAACTGTGACACAAACCTGAGGGCACATTTCCCTCGGGACCCGCTTCCTTCACCAGTGGAACACAAGACAGCATAACCATGAGCTTTCGACGGTCCGCGCGGATTTTTCTGAATCTGGGATAATGCCCCCGCCCTGGCGCGCTCCGCGCGCCAGGGGCGGCGCCAGAGGCGCCTCCAGGGGGGCCCGGCGCAGATCGAACAATTCCGCGCCGAGCGCCGACAGTTTTCTTTGTTCGTGCCGCTGCTTCGTCTTCGACATATCCCGATCGGACCGACCCGAAGCCCCGCCCGTCCCGCAGCGCCCGCCGCCGGCCGAGCTCACCCTCGCGTGCCCCCCTCTCGGCCGGAGCTGGGCGGCGGAGACGAACGAGGCCGGTCGGTCGGCAGAGGACCTCGAGCGGCCCAGTCTGCCGAGCTCTGCCGGGGAGGGGTGGCGAGGGCCACATGGGAGACGGATCCATGGCGGGCACGGGTCCTGAGGGAAACGGGTCCTGAGGTGTTTCGTCGTTTTCCTGGCCATCGCTCGGACGTCCATTCCCTGTGTTGTTTCGTCGGTTTCGTGCGGGATTTCTTCGCCACATGACCAAGGATGCTCCTCGATGGTCCTCGCCGAGGAAAAAACGCACACGTCCGAGCGATGCCAAGTTTCGGGCCCTCGGGACCCTCCACGGGCCCCAGGACTGTCAGAAAACGGCTTGGGATGAAAAGCTCGTCCTGGGGGAAGGCCCCAGGGCCCATGATCCGTTGGTCTCGGGGCCTGTTTCCCCATGCTGACGTGTGAGGCATCTGCTGCGAAATATTTTAATGCGCTGCTCCGAAGGAGTCCAAGGATGGGCGCCCAGACCTGGAATGCCGAAGAGCATTGCATCGCTCTTGTCTCGCCGTGGAATTGGGCGCCACGGGTTGGGACCCAGACGAACTAGGAGGAGGTGAAGGAACGATGATCGAGGAACGATGCTCGAGACTCGATGAATCAATGATCCGATGAACGACGATGATGACTAGGAGGAGTATCGATGACCGGTGAATGAAAGGTTCGGAGATTCATTATCGAAATTATGTGAACCGATGATGACGATGATGACCGATGGTGATGACCAGAAAGGTGGGTAATCGGTGATCGACGAGAGAGTAGTAAGGGGATCGTGACGAGGTGGGGGGAAAAAGAAAAAGAAACACAGACGGCCAAACAGACCACATATGGCCTCGCATCGGCCTGCACCTGGCGGAAATAAGTGCGCTTTAAGCTTTTCTGTTCGCGGGGTGGGCGCTTGAGGCAATGGCCTGCGTTGTACATGGTATAGATCATGGGGATGTCTTTGCGCGGAATCACCTGGGCGAGCAGCATCGGCAAGGGGGGGGGGGGAAACTCTTGAGAGGAGTGGCGCCTGGGCCGGCTTCTCCTCCGCTTGCGTGCGCCGGCTTCTCCTCCGCTTCCCCAACCTGCTCCTGTCCTCCCGTTTTCCTCGCTGGGCGAAAAGAGGGCGACGAAGACGAAGGAGCACGACACAGGCGGAAGAGGCTCACAGGATGATGACGGAGACCAGGGGTAAGAGGAACGGATGCGCGAGCCGACGGGGCAAAGAGGACGGAACGGATGCGGAGGATGATGAGGAGACGGACCAAGATGAACAGGAAAAGGTGGTTGAGGAGAAGACGGGGGCGCGGAATAGAAATCGATACACCCTGCGAAATGCTTAAGAAATCATGGGTTAAGAAATCCCACCAGCCCTCTGGGCGTAGGTGGTCTAGAGCAGATCCTCTTCCACCCCTCCCTCTTCCCCCTTGGGGAGGGGTTTACCCCTCCCCCTACCCCCTCCCCTGGACCTGGACGGGGGGGGCCGCGGGTAGTTAGAGCGTCCAAGATGGCCCAAGACGGCTCCAAGAGCGCCTCAGAGAACCCAAGATGAGCTCCAAGATGGCTCAAGATAGCGCAAGATCGCTCACGATGGCTCCTAAGATGGTTCCAAGAAGCCCAAAGACGGCCCCAAGATAACTCCAAGTGGCCAAACAGCTCCCCAAGGAGGCCCCGAAGAGGCCAAAATCGTCCCAAAACCTAAGGAAAATCAATGATTTTTGCTTTCTCGCCTTTTCGCTTCCGATGGCCATCCGAGGCCTGGAGATGGCTCCAAGATGGCCCAAGAGGGCCCCAAGAGAGCCCCAAAAGAGCCCCAAGACGGCCCCAAGAGCGCCCAAGAGCACTCCAAGAGCGTTCCAAGAGGGGTCCAAGAGGCGATTTTAGGGGCTTCCGAGGGGGGGCGCTAATTAAACCCCCCCTCTTGTTTGATCGAC
This sequence comes from Prorocentrum cordatum, assembly GCA_963575745.1. NCBI lineage: Eukaryota > Dinophyceae > Prorocentrales > Prorocentraceae > Prorocentrum > Prorocentrum cordatum. The sequence goes on from CAUYUJ010017208.1 coordinate 110,686, forward strand.
TCCCTCCAAGATGGCCCCAAAAGCGCCCCGAAGGCTCCCCAGAGCGCCTCAAGAGGGTCCCAAGAGGCGCCCAAGATGCCCCAAGGCGCCCAAAAAGCCCTCCAAGAGGCCCTCAAAAGACCCCCAAGAAGCTCCTTCCCCTCCTCCTCCTCCTCCTCCGATTCTTCCTCCTTCTCCGTCCTCCTCCTCCTCCTCCTCCTCCTCCTCTTCCCCCTCCTCCTCCTCCTCCTCCTCCGACGACGACGACGACGACGACGACTCCTCTTCCATCCTCCCCCTCTCGGGGTCTGTGACAGCTTCCCCCGCCCTTTGTTATTCTGCATGCTCCCCGACTTCCCTGATCACCTCAACTCCCCTGAGCATCGTTTCTGGATGGGCTGGTGGGGATACGCGAAGCGTCAACAATTCATAGTCTCAGAATTTGAATAAAAACCCACAATTTCCATTACAATCTTAAGATTTACATTGAAACGTTAAGAATAATCGAGACTCTGGCCGAAAACTTAAGTTTTCTTAAGCATCGCCTAAGGTGTACCATAGATGACCCACAACCCTGCCGACAGATCTGGACCCACCAGGTCAGGGCCTTGGACAGGGCCCAGCTGAGCGTGCCGTAGGCGCGCGCAAAATCCACGCTGCTGTCCAACTGGTCGACCTTGTTCAGGATAATCACGAACTCGCCGCCGCGTGAACATTAACAAGGGAAGCAACCTCTTCTTCATCCTCCACCACCCCTCTGCAATCATCTCCCCTCCACTTCCTCTTCTCCTCGTCCTTTCCTCATCCTCATGTCTTCTCTCCTGTAAGAGTTTCCTCCTCCTTATGTCCCCTGTCCTCCCCTCCCCACCTCCATCTCCCACGCCTCCCCCTTCTCCTGGATCTCGCGGCCCCAGTTCCCAATGTTCCAATTCATCGCCCCGCCCCAAGCCCCTCGGCGGGCTTTTCTTCTCCAGCCGCTTGGGGAAAGCTGCCCTTGGAGAGCTCAAGGGGTGCCGAACCCCAGCAGCAGTCCGTGAGGAGACGACGCGAGGGTGCAGCCGAGCTTCTCTGCGGTGACGACGACAATGGCGCGGGGAAACGAATGGAAAGAGAGAGAGAGAGAGAGGCAGGCAAGGAACGGATGTAGAGAATGTGGAGGCATTGCAACAAGGAAGGGGAACATGCTGGTTCTTGGGCGCTGGGGCTTGCCGCCTCCCGCTTGCACTGCTAAGTCCACATGCGTCGAAACCGAATGCGCCCAACAGCTACACGGATGTGTCACGTCTGGGAGTTATGTACATCTATATGCGTCTTCAGCTTGCAACTCCAACCGCTCTCATCGGGGTTGGAATAACAACGTGTTTGAAACCAATCTCGAAAACGGTACTCCATCACATTTGACGACATCTAAGCCTGAAACAAAACAAACTGCAACTAGACAGACGAAGGGATGGTTTCAGAGCGCGGTTCCCGCCGGGAATGGCACGGCATGACAACAGCTGCGCGGACTCGGGGCAGGTCCATTTGCTCAAACCTTGCTCGCATACGATACCCCTTGAACATTACAGCCGATTAGCTTGAGACGCCGAACTTGCGAACGGATAAACGACGGCTCGTGCCACGCATCGAACCCTTAAATGCCCCGAAATAAGACAAGCTCCGATGAACAACTACACGGATGGAAACTGGCCCTGTTCCAAAACAGTATTTCCAAATCTGTTGCGTCCCGTTCTGTGACCCCACATATGAAACTTCCCACTGGTTGAAACTAACCTTGTTCCAAAGAGGTGGTTCCAAACATGTTGCGTCGCGATCTGTGGCCCCACAGCTTGAAACTTCCAACGGGTAACCACATGCATCGGAGTGTGATCGTTGCCCAGAATCATACTCTCGCCAGGGCTCCGCACACACGTCACCAAATATTCTGCCAGACATACAGGCGAAGGGCGACCTCCTCCCAGTCCGGGTTAAAGGGGCCCTGGGACACTCAAATAAATACACACAAATCAAACTATTCCCCATATTTTCCCATATTTTCTGGGTTTTTGTCCTCCCCGCTGGCTCTTGACGGCGATGGGGCTCTCCGCGCCGCAGGGCTGCAGCTTCCTGAGCCCAGGCCCGCGGTGGGCAACCTCTCCCCGAGATCCCCGACCCTAAATCGAAGGATTGCAAAAAACCCTGGATTGCAAAAAAACCGTGTTTTTTGCAATCCTTGGGTTTGCAAAAAAACCCAGGATTGCAAAAAAACCCTGTTTTTTTTTGCAATCCTGTTTTTTTTGCAATCCTTGGTTTTTTTTGCAATCCTGGTTTTTTTGTTGCAATCCTTGGGTTTTTTTGCAATCCACCACCCAACAAGAAGCCACCCAATTCGGGGCGTCCCTTTCACCTCCGCCGGCTTCCTCTGGCCCTCTGCCGGCCTCCGCTGGCGGAGCCGCCCCCTCTTTGCTTCCGCCACGCCCCCCGCCGCGGCAGAGATGCCAGCTCCCGCGGGGGCCAGTCTGGGACGACCCATATGAGCATCACCACTCCATGCCTCCCCGATCTGGCAACAATGTTCTGATTCTTTCCAGCAGGCTCTCGCCGCAGTGGAAAACCAATGCGGGCCGTGCCGCACCCCTACCTGGGGGAACAAAGAGGTACCGCTACCGCCACTCCCCGGACCTCTCCTAAGTTGCGCTCTGACAAGGAATTCGGGGCAAATCCAGTGGTTACGACGAGGGCCTCCCAAGAGGCCCAAAACGCCGAAAACGAGGAATGGGATACCGCTCTACCTGGCCACCAGCTCAGAACGAGGCCGCGGCCGTCGCGCATTCCGCACGGACGCCTCCGCGTCTGCTGGCGGGAACCCCTGCGTGCAATCGTATCAGGAGGGGGGGGCGTGATGGAGATCAGCGGCGGGTGCTGGGGCCCTGGCCCTCCGCATCCCCCTCCGTCACAATCCAGCAGGGAGGGAGGGCCCAGCGGGGAGGAGGCAGCAGGGAGGGAGGATGCAGGATGCAGAAAACGACGAGGCACAGGCGAGGGGGGAAGAGAGGCGGTGAAGGGAGGGGGCAGGAGGGAGTGTGAAAGGAAAACGCAGGGTACCGAATTTGACTCCGGACGCCCGGATTAGACCAGAGCTCGACCGCATGCCGTCTTTAAGAGCGACCTGGTCCTCTCCTTCAGCCCATCCTTGACGCGTGACGGTCATGTTGAGCTCCTCCAGGAAGCACTGAGCAACATCGGTCCGTTGACTTCTTTGTCCAAGACTGTCTTGATTGAACAGAAATTACTGGAAGATGGTCTGAAGAGTCTCCTTGCGGAAGCCAGAGTCGCCACTGCTTTGCTGGGCCCTCCTGGCTTTCAACGAGGATGCAGTGTTTGTGGCTTCTGTTCATAGCTCCGATGGCGCACTTGATTGCAGTTTTTGGGGTCTTTCGCAAGAGGCTCGCGTTCCGCTGCAAACGTGTACCAGCATGGGCTTCGCCCATGATGCGGTTGCTCCCGAAATCTGTGTTACAGCAGCTTGGCACCTACGATTCGGTACATTCAACCCGTGTGATAAGGACGCACGGCAAGGATGCAAGGGCCTTGGAAGGCCATGTCGACACTTTGCGATCGGGGCGCGGCCAGCGAAAGCGGCCGAGGATGGGCCGGAGGGGAAGGACGCAAGGGTAACCTTGGAAAGCCGCTCATCCTTACTACGCGGGTAAACTGTATAGTAACAGAGTATGCAGGCCGCGCTAGCAATAACTGATCCGCCAGATGCGATACTCGACGTTGGCAAAACGAGGGCGAATGGTCGTGGGCCCGTCTTGATCTCCCGGCATGTTCGCTCCATCATGCGAAGAAGCTGCAGGAAGGGCTCCCCATTGCACCGCATCGACTGGTCCACATAGGTTGGCCCACACAGCTGGCTAGAAACACGCAAGTATGAGTCCACGCTGGCTAGAAAACGCATGCAAAAAGAGAGAGAGAGAGAGAGAGAGACATATCTATAGATATACACACATGGAATGAGATGGAGGCCTTGTGGTCCAAGCCCGTCAGCGCCCGCGTCAGAACGTCCAGGGCCTCGCCAGTGGTTCCTGGAAGACGACCACGACGCGCAGCGACGAGACGGGCCCGGCAGATCGGACGGGGGACCAAAAAGGCCAGAAAAGCGAGGCCACCCCTCTTCAATGGCGCCTAACCTCGCGCTTCGCGCTGTGCGATACGCGAATAATTTCGCGGCCCCAGGGGAGAATACTAGGATGAGGAGGAACCGGGGCCGAACCGCGAAGCACGTAGTGCGAATGACTTTGAGCCCTCGAAGGCACCCTTGTAGGATGCAAAACCGGGGAAAATTCCTACTCAAGAAAATGGCGTATTAGACC
>CAUYUJ010017208.1:120019-168513 GCA_963575745.1 Prorocentrum cordatum
GACGACGACGAGGTCCCCCTCCCCCGAGAACGAATCTTCAATCGCATTCCAAATCATGTGCCATAAATCGGCATGCGGTCGCCTGGCTTGGCGGCACCAAACTGGGCCTCGCCTGAAGCCCCGAACGACAGTGGAATTATCGATCCCTACCTGCAGAGGGGCAGTGCCGTGCCGAAGAACATTCAGGAAACCATACAATTCAGCTCTAAGCACACTTTGTGCCTGCCTTACACCTGGAACCGTGCCATGCCTTGCTTTGCGTACATTACCATGCTGGTCAACAAAGCAGAGGCCCCAACCGAACGCTTTCAACCCAGAGACCCCGACCCCCGACCCATCCGAATAGGCCAGGCCCGAGGGAAGGGGATCGTCCCCGTACTCGGGGTCCAGGGTCTCAATGCTGGGCGTGACGTCCTGGAAGGGGTCCCCCAGTGGGTGAGGCGCGAGAGCCCTGGAGAAGAGACGGGAGGAGGAGCACGAGGAGGAGGCACGGTGGATTATATCAGGATAAGATTCACCTGCAGCCTGGCGCTGCTCCTGAAAGGCTGGACACCTACAAAATCTATGGTGCTGATTTCCGATGGCGTGCCCGCACTTTTGACAACTTCGATCTTCCGAGTGGCCAGCTCTCCACACCTTATCTTGCGTCCAAAAATCGCTGCACAGGAAAGCTAGCATAGCCGACTGCTTCTGGCCCTTTTTCTTTTTTGTCCTGACTGCTGCGCGACAAGGCTCGAGGAAGGGCTTCCGAAAGGGCATGCCTCGCTGCGTTGCCCAGTCAGTGAGCTCTTGATCCTCTAAACGAAGGTAAATATACTTGCGCAGCGTGCTGGGCGCCGATCGGCGCATATCAAACATTTCACCAGTGTGAATGCGGATGGTGTGCCAGCTAGGCCAGGACCAGCCCAGCCGCTGCAGCGTAAGATTACATGCAGAAGCTGGCCCTCGAACTTGGTTCCAGGGGCGATCTAGCGTCCGACTCCGTCTGGCCGCTTCGCGAGACATTTCCCTGCGCCATGCCCTGGCCATGTCTACCTGATGCACTCCATTCCAGGCCTGCGAGGCCCACATGCATAGCGGCCTCTGTGATCCCTCGACCACAGGATCAACTTGATACGTCCAGAGTCGGAGGACTCTGTCTCGACCAATCGCACTACCGCCCAGGCTGCCCGAAACCATGACACGCATTCTGTTCAGAGAAACAGGCGAGACTCCTAAACAGCTCGACCCGTAGGTCACGGACGGGATCACCCCTTGGCGAACAACCCTGGCGAGGCGGGCCCCTTGCTTCGAGAGGGCTTTTAATTTTGACTTGCGCTGGCATGCATATTTAAATCGCTTCTGCATTTTCTTCTTTTTGCGAACTACGGCGCCTCCAGCGCTATCCACTCCCAGCTGTGAGCTGGTGTCGGTGATGGCAAGACCCAGGTCTTTGGCCCAAGCAGCGCAGCGATTCCGAGCCGAGGCCGCGGCGACGAGGATGTACCCTTTGCCGCGGGCACCACGGGAGACAGGGATGCGCCAGGTACCTTCGATCTCACGGATATAGAAGGTGACAGCAGCCTGCAGAACAGTGAGACATCGCAACGCTCCTCGGACCTGGATACTGAGATCGTCAACGAATAATTTCATCTGGAGGCGAGCCCCCCAGGCTTGATGTATAGCATCGGTGACCTGCAGCACCACCATCTTGAGTGCCCTGGTGCCACCGATCGAGCCAGCCACAACGGCCGAAAAAGTTTGAATAGACTTCTTAGCTAGGACCCCTCGAAAGGCCACCAGCCTGGTGGACGTGTAGATGCTGATGAGAAGCATGAGGGAGGGGAGGAGCCCAATCGGCCGAGTGCCTCCCGACTCCTTCGAAAGTAGGAAGTATATGATGTACCTTACCTGCGATGGGAACTGTGCCGTGCGAGAGATAAACATCACTAGGAGTACTACTAAGGATAATACTAGTGTTACCGCCCTGAACGCCAAGCGGACTGTGATCAGACTGTGACAACATCCTCCTCCTCCTCATCATCATCATCCACCTCATGCTGACGGCGGGTGCCAGTATAACGCTTCCCGGTGCGGAAAGTTGCTTATCCTTTTGCCGAAAGGGGGAGGGGAGGGGGAGGGGGTTCTTCACGAGTTGGTGAGGTTAAACTACGTTAAACTAGATGATGCCAGACTTAACTTGACCTCGACCACGAATCTACTAGCGCCGATGCTGAATGGGACCTCCTAAAAATTGCATCCTGAGATCGCCAGTCGGACGCAAGCGCAGCCACGAAACAGACCACGGAATCAAGATCGAACCATGGAGAGGGCAACCCCGAGACTCCAACGGCGAGGGAATCATAGCCGCCTCCCTGAGAGAAGTGACGCTCCACCCTTCCACAGTGGAAGCTGAACCTGTCAAGGAAAAGCGGCCTCGTCGCTGTGGTTGATGACCCAGACATGGACGACCCGGCTATTGCCTGTGAACTTCACGGCAGCTCTTCTTTCTCGACACCCTCCCACCGTTCCGCCGCTTCCATCGCTGATGCCGTCGCATCCTGCCGCCTTCCTCGAAGCCTATCGTTGTGGAACTCGCTACACCTGACATCCTGACATTCGTTTGTCTGGTTCTGGTCAGAGGAGGAGCTGTCCTGGCTTGTCTGGGTCGAATAATAGCAAGATGAGGTCGGCGCGCTTGGCGAACCACCTGACGACCTCGAGGAAGTTGTATCCACGACCGCCACCTAGCCATCAAGGACGCAAAGGGCACACACACACACACTTACAGAAACATGTGAATTATGGCTGACTGTACGCGTGTGCGGAGTTGTTAGATCAACAGCAAGAAAAAATCAAACGGACTGCAAGGTGTAGCCAAATGCTTGCAACGTCAATAATCCAATAAACAAGCACTCTTCCAGTTCTCAACCGTGGATCCTGCTTCTCCAGGGGCAGGCTTGAATTCAGGGCTCGCTCAGGCCTGCGCTCCGAATCGCGCACAGCGACATGTGCGTGTGTGTGTGTGGCATCCTGGGCGACGTTGAGGGTCTGGGCGTCGCGCGCAGTGGTCCGCATTGTTACGCTTTCTCCGCCTCGTCGCTGCGCGCGAGGCCGCTACTGCCAAAAAGCAGAGTGTGTGTGTGTGTGCGTGCGTGTGTGTGCGTGCGTCGTCTCTCCCCGTCGCGCCGGAGCTCCTCCTCCTCCTCCTTCCGTGCATTGCGGCCCTAATTTGCATACAGCGTGCCCCCTGTTGCCTATCCGCCGGGGCAGTCGCCCTCTGCCCAGCCACCGACCCAAAAAGTGTGCGTGCGTGCGTGTGCGAGTGCGTGCGTGCGTGCGCGCGTGTGTGTGTGTGTGTGCGTGTGTGTGTGCGTGTGTGTGTGTGTGTGTGTGTGTGCGTGTGTGTGTATGTGTGTGTGTGTGTGTTCGTGCGTGCGTGCGTGCGTGCGTGCGTGTGTGTGTTTGCCCTAAGCGGTTTCTGAGAGCTCGGGCGCTGCCAGTCGCGCACGCGCGTCTGCACCTTTACAGCGTCCTCCGCCGCGACGCCGCACGCAGGGCCGCAACGCTAACAGCAAGCGTGTGTGTGTGTGTGTGCAGGTGGGACAGAGGATAGCCTGACCTTTCAGCGTTAATATTGTGTGGATCCCATGTGTGAATAACCTCCACCACCTGCAGTGACAACACGTGCAGAAAATAATGCTTGTCAACGGGCGCAGCGGCACAAGTCAAGGCGATGCGCGTCAGGGGTCGGTACACGCTGATGTCCTGGAACGTCGACGTCCCTGTCTGTGACATTCCTGCTTACATGGCTTTCCACGCCTATGGAAACTAGGGAGGCGCACGGTACCACGCTAGTGGAGGAATGGTGATGAAGAGGGTCGACAGAGTAGAAGACGATGTGGAGGAGGAGGAGGAGGAGGAGAGGAGTTGGAAGAGGCGGAGGACCCAGATGCGGTTGAGAGATGACGAGGAAGAGCATCAACAGCATAAGCCAATGCTGGACAGAGACAAAGGGAAAAAGAGAGAGAGAGAGACTGGAGGCGAGAGAGAGAGAGAGAGTGAGCGAGATACGGGGATGGATCTGATGTATCACACACATAGCCACATGTAGAGAGAGAGAGAGCTATCAACTTACAACAAATTTGCAGAACGAGACATGCATATTGAGAGAGGGAGAGAGATAAAGACAGGACTAAGTATTGTATGTTGAGACATGTATGTAGATGTGCATGTATATAACGGTGTGGAGGTTTATATATGCGTATACATGTACACATGTATGTATATGCGACATAACATATGTCAGCGATAGATCACGTAATGCATATGGAAGGCGCGAGAGAGAGAGAGAGAGAGGAAGGGGACAGGGAGCGAGATAGATAGAGAGAGAGAGAGAGAGCGCAAGCGACGAGCACGGGCACGTTAGACCTCGACCTCGCCGGACGACGGTGGCCGGGCTTCGGAGACATCAGACAAGAGGCCGCCAGAGGCAGGACAGCGACCGAGTGGCCAGCCGCAGGCAGCCTGCGGTCGAGGGAGGAGCGTTAGGGCGGGGGGGGCCAGAATACACTCGGACATAGGTCCATAGGTCCCTCGAGGCTGCCTGCCCCCCGACTGGGGCATGGAGGAGGGGGAGGGGGAGGAGGAAGAGAAGGATGGGGCGGAGGAGGACAAAGAGGAGGGGGAGGGTACTGAGGGTACTGAGGGTGCTGATTGCACCGAAGCTCGATGGAGCTGCTCGCCACAACGGCCGCAAATAGAAAGCTCACTTTCGGGGAGCTCGAAGAGCGTGGCCTCTGCACTAACGCCCTTCAGCCACGAGGCAAACTCAACCACCGCAGTCGGATGGGCAAAATAGGAGGATGAGGAGCAGGAGGACGGGCAGGGACGCTGGGAATGATCCCGAGCCTACTCCGCGGCAAGCGCCCGGAATTCCCAAACCTGGGGCATCGCCCAGCCGGAGCATCCTTTTGCCAAGAAGAGGTAGAGGAGGAGGAGGAAGAGGAGGAGGAGGAGGAGGAGGAGGAGGAGGAGGGGGAAGGGGAGGGGGAAGGGGAGAAGGAGGAGGCTATACAGCTTACGTCTGCTCAGCGTAAAAGATGATGATGCTGCTGCTGCTGCTGATGATGATGATGATGATGATGATGATGATGATGATGACGACGATAATGATGATAACGATGATAATGATACTCATGATGATTAGGAGAAGAAGGAGGAGGCGGAGGAAGAGGAGGAGGAGGGCAAAGGGCTCCTTCTGCCCATCCTCCTCCCAGCCGTCGGGGGGAGGGTCCTCGTCGCAAAGGAGCCGATGCCCACTGCGACCAAAGCCCCTTGGAAAGGCCTCGGCCTGCGTACGGGCAGCTCCAGCACCACCACCTCCCCCAGCTCGGATATGGTCCAGGCTGGCCTCAGCCCGGGAAGTGCCAAAAGGGTCACCTGTGGGGGGGGGTCACAACCTCCACCCCCAGGGGAAGCCCAACCCAATACCGGCAGGGACACCGCCCTCACCCCACACCGGCACGCACGATCCCGCGCGCGGGAGGAAAGAGGAGGAGTAGGAGGAGGAGGATGAGGAGGAGGAGCAGAAGGAGAAGGAACAGCGGGAAGACGGGGGGGAAGACGTGAGCTAGGAGAAGCATGAGGAAAGAGGGGGAAAATGAGGAGAGAGGGATGAGGATCCCTCCGCCTTCTCCTCCTCATCCTTCCGCTCCTCCTGCAGCGGGGCGCGGAAATCGTCGGCCCACCCATGACGTTGTTGGACTGGACCTCGGCACCCCTCTGCACGATCGAACCGCCCTTCCCGTCAGGGTCTCACTCACCATGCCAGTCTTCGCACTTACGCCATCCGAATCCTACTCTCGTCTCCCTCCTGGCTGCGTGCAGGAGACATCCAGCCCTCTCCGCGGTAGCTTTCTGCACACGCAGGAGATCGAAAGGTGCAACATACGACGTTTGCTTTGCGCTCCGATCGTTTCGTAGTTTCGATGTGGTGCTTCCGCTGCAGCGTGCGTTCCAGTTTCGGGTCGGCGCTTCGCCCCCGTCGTTCAGACTGGCGCTCTCGCCCCTCACGTCCCCTCCTCCGCCTTCCCCTCGCCCTCCTGATCTTCCCGCTCCTTCCACTCGAACTCCTGCTCCTGCTGTTCGTCCTCGTCCTCCGCCTCCGCCTCCTCCTCCACCTCTTCCTCCTCCTCCTCCTCCCCCTCCTCCGTCTTCCTCATCCTCCTGTTCCTTCTGCCTTCCTGCTGATCCAGCACCTCCTCCTCACCCTCCTCCCTCCTCCGATGCATGTTCAAATTGAGCACAAGACGGTAAGAGTCTTTCTGAGGGTCCCAGGTCCGATATGACACGCGTCCGCGGATGAGGAAACAAACAGCGCAATGGTAAAGGATGGGAGGGAGGGATAGGACGTAAGAAATGGAGCGATAGCACCTAGCCAGTCAACACCCCGTTTCCTTGTCCTCCTATTCCTATACCGCTCTCCATTAGCAGCCAGCCAACCGCGTCGCACCACCAGAAGTGACGGTAGGGCGGATTGGGTGATTCGCCTGAGACTTCCCCACCGAATATGGCACCAGAACTTCGCAACGGATTACCCGCTTCACGAATGGAACGTAGATCTGTATGATGACAAATGTCTCGCTACAGTGCCGCGCACATCCCATCTCGTCTTGAAGCCTCCAACGGCTACACTGCTGGAGGCAGGGCAGTGCTCAATACGTGGTTCTCGCCGTGGCGCCGCGTACATTCACAAGGGAACAATCTACGTGGCTTGTGGGTGGGGTACACCCTGCGAAATGCTTAAGAAATCATGGGTTAAGAAATTCATAGTCTCAGAATTTGAATGTAACCCAGAACTTCTATCAAAATCTTGGGATTTACATTGAAAAGTTAAGAACAATCGAGACTCTGGACGAAAACGTAGGTTTTCTTAAGCATCGCCCAAGGTGTACGAGCCGCGTGAGCTGTATGGCTCTCGCCGGAGCGCTGCGCTCCTTCACCGCATGCTGCACACCGCTTGCTCGGAGGCAGCGAACGCAGTTGGGCAGATTCGGTCTTCCCGTGGCCACTGCACACATAGGCGACGAGCCCAGGGGGGAAATGAGAAGGAGAAGGCCTTCTCAGAAGGCCGCGGGACTTCTTAGAAGTCCGGGGGGGTTCTGAGACGTTTCCTTGGCCTATTTCGAATACGGACAGAACTTCTCAGAAGCCCTCTCAGAAGTCCAGAAACTTCTCAGAAGCCTCGGAAGTCCCGCCCCTTCTCATTTCCCCCCCGCGCCCGCCGCCGAACACAGTCACCGTATTATCTCAAACCAGAACCACGCGCGCGCTTCGCGCGCGCGCTCAAGTTCTAGTCGACTCCGAAGACGGTGTCAATTTCCATGGGACCTTTTCCGTGTGGTCTTCCGGGTTCCTCCCTTTCACCCATGCGTGATTTTCGGGCGGATGCTGCGAAGTTCAAGGAAGGGTTTGGCCTGTAGCGTACCAGCGACGACCGACGACGACGACGACGGACCACCGACGATCAGCATCATTGTCACCTGATGCACGTGTGCGGGAGAGGCGTTTCCAGAGCGTCTTGCGGGCGTCATGGGGGCGTCCTCGGGCCTCGACATTCGGTGGGCGGGTCGGGGGGTGTAGCCAGGGCCACGTGTTCCGAAGGGCTGTTCCGGAGCATGGAGGACGAAGGGCTTCTGGCGGGCTTCTGAGGGTCTGTGTGGAGGCCTCCTGCGAGCTCGGTGGGGGTTTCTGGGGAGCTTCTCGGGTCTTTCTGGGGCCTTTTTGGTGGCTTCTTGGGGCGTCGCGGAGGCCTCCTGGGAGTCTCTGCCTCCTGGGGGCCTCTTGGGGCAGAGGGCGCCTCTGTTCGGGCATTTGGGGGGCTCTCTGGAGCCTCCTGGGAGTTTCTTGGGCCAGCTTGGGAGCCTCTGGAAGGGTCCGGGGCCCCTTCTGAACCCTCTTGGAGCCTTCAAGGTCCCCCCCAGCCCCCCATGCGAACCAAAGGTTGCAGTTCTGGGCCCATCCCGCAACCGTGTCTGGGTTGTGGGTTAGAGGCTTCTCGGATGTTCGCTGGGATGATATCGTGGGATGCCTCTCAGGGGGCCTTTTGGAAGCAGGTTTGAAGCCTCCACGGGGGCGTTGTGGAGCTTCCTGGATCTCTCTTAAGCATCTTTGGGGCCTCTTTGGAGCCTCCTGGAGCCACTTGGGGGCCTCTTGGGGCCTCCTGGGGGTCTCTGGGGGCGGGAAACTCGAAAGGTCGGTACGCGTTCCCTCTCTTGGGCCCATCTTGGAGCCGTCTTGAGGCCCTCTTCAGGCCCTCTTGGGCCTTCTTGGGGGCCTCTTGGGCTGATCATTCGGCCCTCTTGGGCTGTCTTGGGGGCCTCTTGGGGGCCTCTTGGGGCGACGTCGGAGGCTTCTTGGGCAGTCTTGGAGTGTCGGCCGCTCGAAAACGTGAGAAGCATCAAATATTGGAACCACACCATGGAAATTAATGTTTTTGGCGTCTTGGGGCTCTCTTGGAGGTCCTCTCGGAGCGACCTTGGGACATCTTGGGGGCCTCTTGGGCCGATCACGGGGCCATCTTGGGCGGCTTGGAGCGCTCTTGGGCCGTCTTGGCGGCTTCTTGCCGTCTCCAGAAGCCTAGGTTGACGCCTCGGGGAAGCGGAAAAAGTTCCAGGACTCCAAAGCCCCTGGATGCCAAAAAAGGCCCCCGCAGCCGAGGGTGCAAATTCGATTACGGGGGGGGGGAGTTTGGGAAAAGTGTGCGACCCTGGGCCGCGGGGCCCCGGACGCCGCTTATCTTATATGTATGAGTGCTAATTACACGCGCGGAAGGCGGGCCATCACTGAATGTGGCTTTCGCCTAAGGTATCCCCACGCCGCGTTGGTAACAGTTGAACCATTCGGCGGGTACGCTGTTGTATGGGGCACGCTTGTTCGAAATCTGGCGATCGTTTCTGGACCCCTTCCGTCAAGTAACCAGTCATTTCAATTATCACAAGTTTTACACGTGCAGAGGGCGGCTCCATGGCACAGTCGCCTTTCCGCTGCCTCGTAGGGATTGGCAGAACCACTTGCGCACGCCAGTCACACACACAGCATCACCATTCCTCAATCACACACGCACACACGCACCAGAAACGTGTGTCCAAGGGGTGCACCGAGAATGTACACCACCAGCAGACACCTAGAACCCACAGCAGGAGAATCCACATCTCATCTGCGACAGGCGCATGAGTGACAACCCGCGAGCAACATCCATGCATCAATCGTGCACGCCAAGAACACCCATCCGCCACCGAGTCGCTGGGCACGGGGCGGGCGCGTAAAGCCCAACCCACTGAGCCTCAACCCTGGGGAGGAGGAGAAGGAGAAGGAGGAGGAGGAGGAGAGGAGGAGGGAGGAGGAGGAGGAGGAGGAGGAGGAGGAGGGAGGAGGGCCACTGAGCCTCAACCCTCGCTCATGAGGGGGGGTCTTGGAAAGGATCTCCTGGGGATCGCCGCAGCGCCCTCTCCGAGGAGGCCGTGCACCGCGGCGCTCCGCTGCCCGTGGGCCCCGCCGTCCACGGCGAGCGGGGGCTCGCCGCGCTCGCCGCCGCGGCCGTCTAGAGACGGCCGCCAGCCTCTCCCTCCTCCTCCTCCTCCTCCTCCTCCTCCTTCCTCCTCCTCCTCCTCTCCTCCTCCTCCTCCCCCTCCTCCTCCTCCTCCCTCCTCCTCCTCCCCCTCCTCCTCCTCCTCCTCCTCCTCCTCCCTCCTCCTCCTCCTCCTCCTCCTCCTCCCTCCTCCTCCTCCTCCTCCTCCGCCTCCTCCTCTCTCCTCCTCCTCCTCCTCCTCCTCCCCCCCCTCACTGAGCCCACCCTCCGAAATCTCCCGGGGCTTCCCGCGTGCCCCTTTGAGCTGCCCCCACGTGCCACCTGGGCGTTGCCACGTGGTGGCGCGCGAATGTTCGGACTCGAGCTGGCCATCGCTCGGACGTCCATTCCCTGTGTCTGTTTCGGTTTCGTGCGTGGCTTTTTCGCCAAATGATCAAGGATGCTCCTCGGTGGTCCTCGCCGAAGGAAACATGCGCACGTCCGAGCGATGCCAAGCAAGAGGGCCCGCGAGACGGGCCACAAGGGCTCCACGAGGCCCCCAAGACGGTCCCGAGGGGCCCCGGGGACGCCCCAAGCTCGGCTCGAGACGCCCAAGATGGCCACAAGATGGCCCAAGAGGCCTCCAACGCAGGACTCCAGGAGGCCTCCCGAGAGGGCCTCCAGAGGCGCAAGCATTGATTTTCTTTAGGTGTTCGAAGGATGTTGGCGTTCTCGTCTTTTCGGTTTTCCGACGCTCAAAGACGGCCCAAGAGGCCCCCAAGACCATCCCAAAACGGCCAAAGAGGCCTCCGAGATGGCCCCAAGACGGCTTGATAGCGCACCAAGACGGACCAAGAGGGCCCCAAGACGGGTCCAAAAGGGGCCCAAGAGAGGGAACCCGAACCGAACATCCGAGCCTTCCGCCCCAGGAGACCCCACCAAGAGGTCCCCAAGATGCCCCAAGAGGCCCAAAAAGAGACCCCAAAGAGGCCCCAAGAGGCCCCCACGAGAATCCGCCGAGCATCACTTGCAGGAGGTAAAAAAAAACGTCTGGGACATTGTGCGTCCCTTCGCTTCTCCCCCTCCCCTGAGGTCCAAAATATCTTTAGACGGGGGGGGGTGCACGAGCTCCTCGCACCTGACACTTGGAGCCTCCACGTCCACCCGCCCCAGCCTAAAATGGTCAGGCCTCGGAGCAAGATACATCGCTCCAGAGCTGATGTGCCGACTTTCGACCATCGTTACTATAGGTAGTTAGGAGGAGGAGGAGGAGGAGGAGGAGGAGGAGGAGGAGGAGGAGGAGGAGGAGGAGGAGGAGGGGGAGGGGGAGGAGGCGGAGGCGGAGGAGGAGGAGGAGGAGGAGGAGAACCTCCCCATCCTCCCTTCTCCCCCGACCTACCAATGGTAACGGTGGTGGAAAAATGCCAAGATGCTGTCTAAGATGGCTCCAGAAAGGCTCCGACGCGACAGCGAGGCCGCCAGAACGTCCAAGGTGGGCCCAAGAGGACTCTCAAGACGGCCTCTCAAGAGAAAGCATGTCTTGATGTTTCCTCCAATGGGTTCTGAACCCTGAGGGAGTCGAGAAGCCCTCCAGATTGGCCAGGTCGGCGGAAGAGGCCCAAAAGAGAGCACGGAGGTGGCCCCAGAGGCCGCCAGACTGCCTCAAGAGGCCCCCGAGACTACCAACAAAAAACGGCCCTCCTGTTTCTCCTCCTCCTGTTTCTCCTCCTCCTGTTTCTCCTCCTCCTCCTCCTCCTCCTCCTCCTGTTTCTCCTCCTCCTGTTTCTCCTCCTCCTCCTCCTCCCGTTTTTCCTCCTCCGCCTCCTCCTCCTCCTCCTCCGCCAGACTGCCCCAGAGGCCCCCGGCTACGCGCAAGAGTGGCCCCGGGCAAGAGTGACCTTTGGTGCGCGGTTTCTGCGGGGCCCGCGGGCGGGCCGAACGCGAGCACGCGAGACGCTACTATCGCACCACACTCGGCGACCGGGAGGCCCCAGCGGGCGCGCACCGAAGGATTGCAAACAAAAAAACAAAACAAACCTTTGATTGCAAAAAAGGCTTTTTTTGCAATCCTTCGTTTCTTTTGCAATCTATTGTTTTTTTTGGCAATCCAAGGTTTTTTGTTTGCAATCCTTCGGTCACTCCGGCGAAGGGTCACTCTTACGCAGAGTCGAAAAAACGGCTGCAAGAGGGGCCAGGGAGGGGGAACCCGGAGGGCCCCAGGGAGCCAACCTTCCACAAGCTGGCCCCCGCGACGCAGAACATGCCCCCGAGGTGGCCCCAGCCAGCCTCCAAAGAGCCCCCGCGAGCACCTGGGAGCCCTCGAAAGGCTTCCAGCAACCCGCCCCCGAGGCCTCCAGGAGGCCCCCGGGCACCCCCCACAACAGACGCAGAGGGAGAGGCGGACAGAACGGAAATAGCAGCGCGCAGGCAGCACGACTGGCCTTGGCAGACAGCGCACACGAAATCGGCAGCAGGCAGCGACACGAAGAGCGCACCGTGCAATAATTGAATTAAGCGTCTACGATCGAAAACCCAAACAACCAGTGAAAGATAACTATTTCTGGCCCCGATGTGGGCGTCAGCGGAGGAGGAGGTGAAGGATGAGGGGAGGAGGAGGAGGAGGAGGAGGAGGAGAAGGAGGAGGAGGAGGAGGAGGAGGAGGAGGCGGAGGAGGAGGCGAGGAGGAGGAGGGGGAGGCGGAGGGCCGGAGGGGGAGGCGGAGGGGAGGGGGAGGGGGAGGGGGAGGGGGAGGAGGAGGAGGAGAAGGAGGAGGAGGAGGAGGAGGAGGAGGAGGAGGAGGAGGAGGAGGAGGGGGAGGAGGAATGACGTAGTCCTCTTTGGTTGACTTCACGCACGACCGAATCCCTCGAGACCCCACCTCTCCCGAGCGTGTCTCGAGCCAGAGCGGGCCGCGAGAGGGTCCCAGGGGCCCGACACGGGGCAGAAACGCCCAGAGGTTTGAATGTAGGCGGCGCACGAATCTCGGAGCTTGTGTCTCGCGATGTTCCGCTGAGGTCGGGCATGTCCCCCTACACGCAGATTTTGGAGCAAGAACCAACAATAGCTCAAACATGCTCAACAACAATCAAGAATAATAGGAAAACCGTCCCCAAACTATCTTTTGATCATCTTGCATATTCCTCCCCCCGACTTCAGTTTCCGTGGTAAGATCAGCCCACCCCCAGTTGCCGCGGCTGCAAGGGCGCATGGGACATTTGGCTATCCCACTCCTCCTGGGCTCAAAGAACCGTTAGAGGCCGATACGAATACTCCGCAGGCCTCTCCCGAGGTGCGCTCTGACCAGATTTTCGAGGCGAATCCGGCCGTGGCGACGAGAGCTTTCACACAGGCCCAGAACGGAGAAAGCGAGGGGAGGGCAACGGTATCGGCAAGTTCCCTGGGATCCGACGTCGTAACAAAAGAACAGCGCCGATCGCAATCGCAGCCGAACCCCTGGGCCCCAGCCTCACTGCCGCACTCATCGATCTGGACTGGCCCGCGATGGTCTTGGGGCCCGAAACTGGGAGAAAAAGCACGCGCGGCGAAGAACGTGCAACGCCCTGATCTCAAGGTGCTCCCCCTCCCCCCCCTCCTCCTCCTCCTCCTCCTCCGCCTCCTCCTCCTTCTCCTCCTCTCCTCTCCCCCTCCTACCCCTCCTCCCCCTCCTCCCCCTCCTCCTCCCACTCCCCCTCCTCTTCTTCTTTCTCCTCCTCCTCCTTCTCCTTCTCCTCCTCCTCCTCTTCCTCCTCCTCCTCTTCCTCCTCCTCCTCTTCCTCCCTGGCGGCACACAGTATGGGCTCTACCACAAGAAACCTTCCACGGGAAAACCCAACCCCGAGACCCTAGGACGTCCATGGACCTTCGGTGTGGGGGCATCACGCCTTCCATCGCAAGACCATCGAAACCCAAGAAACCCATGGCACCCTGGAGGCAAGCAGGGTGCTTCGTTAAAGGCTTAACGACTTCTGCCGTCATTCGACTCGCGCTGGAGCGGCCGCGGAGTGCTCGAACTTTCCCTGGAGATCTCTGGATTTACCTGGATTTACCCAGATTTATCTAGATGTACCTGGATTTACCTCGATTTATCTGCATTTACCTGGGCTTATCTGGCTCGATTCTCACAAATCGATTGGCGAAAAATCGACAAGCCCTAAGGGAGTGCTTCCACCGCAAGACCATCGAAACCCAAGAAACCCATGGAGGATGGGGAATGGGAGGCGGATGGGGGAGGAGGAGGAGGAGGAGGAGGAGGAGGAGGAGGAGGAGGAGGAGGAGGAGGAGGAGGAGGATGAGGAGGAGGATGAGGAGGAGGAGGAGGAGGAGGAGGTCTGGGACCAGCAGGGTGCTTCTGGGCATAGCCCCCCGCAGTAACTAAAATCCATGGACCGCACCCTGCGCCCGCCGACCCCGACCGCCTGCTCCGGCAGCGGAAGGCGGGACCGCGGCGGCCGAGGGCCGCGCGGGCATGTCGATCATGCCGGGGGTGTCGATGATCTGCAGGCCATAGGGCATGGTCGTGTCCTCGCGGGCGGGCGGGCTCCCCCTCGTCGCACAAGTCAGTGAGAATCAGATCAAATAGATACCGCTCCCGAGTAGGACCTCGAACAATCTGTTTTAAACCATGAAGCGGTGCCCTCTGGCGTATTACGGATGGAATGTCTAAGCCAGGACGGATTGTGAACGTTAAAATCGCCAACACTCCAATGAGCCACTTTGGCCCACATGGCGATCCTCATGGACCTGCAGCGCTGCAAACGTGCCCCTCGTCTTCGAGGACTCGGAGCGGTGACCCCGGACGCACTGGAACCAAGGCCCGTGCTGCAGACCGCCCATCCGGTAGTTGATGCAAACGTCGTTCCCGCTCCCTCTGGCACCCCGCGGCCAACAGAAAGTCGGGGCAGGGGGACTGGTTTTGTTGCATTTGTGCGTTCGTCAGCATATAGATGGGAGGGAGCCCCCACCCCAGCAACCTGCGACTAGGAGGAAATGGGGGGGAGGGGATGATTCGTGCAGTTGGTTTCCATCAGCACAAACGGCCCATCGACCATCAAATGCATCGCCGCCCGTCTGCGAAGATACGATGCCAAAGCGCTGGCGGAGGGACCGACGTATGTGCCACCAAACCGTGTGCATTTCCTGGGGCAAAGCTTCACTACGCACACGTCTCTCTTGTCGTTTTGCAGGTCGGGGCCCTAGCGGCGCGGTCCTGGGCCCAAGGGAGGCCAGGGGCTGCCAACCAAACGACGCAAGGTGCAAACCTGCCCCCATGGGGAGGGGTCGGACAAGTCTGGGCGGGCAGGAGGAGGAGGAGGAGGAGGAGGAGGAGGAGGAGGAGGAGGAGGAGGAGGCAGAGGAGGAGGAGGAGGAGGAGGAGGAGGAGGAGGAGGAGGAAGAGGAGGAGGAGGCAGAGGAGGAGGTCTGGAAAAAGGCTGGACCGCCAAGTGCCCAGGACCGTCCTCGCCCGATCGTCCTCGCCCATCCCTTCCTGGGCGTCGTCTTCGTCCCGAGGACGAGGTTTACCCATGGTTTACCCATAGTCGTCGAAGCCCTAGTTTACCCATAGTTTGCCCATAGTATAACCTATCCACCACTTTGGGGACCCATTCCCCGGGATCCTGGGAGACGGTGGGCATGGATAGTTTCGGGTCTCCTGCGGCCTCCTGGTGCCCCCTCGGAGGTGGTGGCGCCTGCCGTGGCCTCCCCGGGCTTCCCGAACCCTCCGTTTGCTTCACGCGGCCCCTCGGCGCCTCCGCCCTCTGATCTGCTCTCACTGCCGCCACCCCAAAAAAGACAGGGCACGTTTTCCTGTTGTCGGTGTTTGCTGGGCTTCCCGCCCAATGTGCGAACGCATGGGAGGGTGGGGGACCCTCGATAAGGCGGGATGACGATTAATAAAAAATGGGGGATATTGATTTAAAACATAGTTTTCTGCTATTTCTGCACCCCGCTGCTGTTGACCTCGCTCCTTTCTCCTTGACCCCTTCCCTCCTGAACCTCCGCTTCGGCTCCGTCTGGCCCGTCGGCCGCCCGGGCGCTCGCCCGAGGACGGCGGGGGGGGGGGAACGATTAAAAAAACAGTCTTCCAGCCCGCGGCCGGAGTCTCTAAGCATCATCCCGGGCGCCGCCGCGTGAACACGACCCCCGGTCATTTATGAACCGTCATCCTCCATTACCATGACCCAAACGTGCAATTCGTCGGCCCGAATATGCACGGCGGCGACAGAGGCCGCGGCGATGACGATGGCGTTGCGACGGCCATGGCAGTGACGATACGGACGGCGAGGGTGACGGCGGTGACGGCGAGAAGGCGGCGCCGACGGTGATGAGTGACGAGGTTCCTGGCGGTGGCGCCGACGGCGGCAGCGATACATTCTTTTCTTCAATCAATTGTGTTATTGTGGATTGTTCGGTGGTGGACGATGTTGTTGGCATATGGATGCCAATGTTTTCTTTATTTCTTGATTTTTCTGACGGTGACAGCCACAGGCAGGCGGCGGTCGACGACGATGGCGGGATGACGCAGGGGAAGCCGCCCCCCCTAAGAGTATAGGAAGCGGCAGAGGCCTGGTGGGCAGCACGGGCCTCGTGGGCAGGAGTCGCGTGCTCCCGGGCGACAGAGGGGGGGGGGGGACCACGCCTTTCACGCAGCAGCGTCAGGGCTCCCAAGACGATGCCAACGATGCATCCTCGGCGATGGCCTCCTTCGACAGCGAACCAGTTCCGATGGCTCCCTCGGAGCTTCTGGCGGCGTCCGCTGCTTCCCTGTTGCGTACCCCCCCGGGCCTACATCGTAATACAAGTCGTGACTCTCGCTCTCGCCTTCCTGGCAGGCCGACCGCCATGTGCCTGAGTTCCCTCCAGGTCCGTAGCGGTGCTCGCACGTCCCAGCGCGTCCCGTGCCGTGCAGAGAGGCGACCGTCCTGCCCGATAAGGTGTTCCCCCGGCCGCATCACCTTCCCCGCTGACGGCCCCGCCGTCATCATCACCTCCTCCTCCTCCTCCTCCTCTTCTACGCTCGCCTCCTCCTCCTCCTCCTCCTCCTCCTCTTCCTCCTCGGGTCGCCGTACCTACATGTCGCCGTCCTTGTTGCCGCCCTGTTGCCCACTATGGCGACCACCACGCTGGTTCAACTGGCCTGCCAGCGCAGCAACAGGTCGGAAGCAGAAACCTCCCCTGTGAGGGGTCCAAGCACCGTAGCGGATACATCGCGCTCACTACGGGGCTCTGACAAAGGAACGAGCCCACCCTTCCAGAATAGCCATCATACCTTTTGTGCGCCCCAGCGACAATGCTTGCAATATCGCAATGGTCGTGGGAGGCCCCAAGTGCCACGACTCCTATATCGCAGTGGCACTGGGGCTCTGGTAGGAGACGAGTCTACCCCCCAAACTGCCACGGCACGACCAGCATGGGCACCAACCGGCCACTGGTATGTCGCTTGCGCCCCGGTGGTTCCCTTTCAGGGAAGCCCGAGTGCACAGCCTTCTCCATCGCAGGTGCACCGACTTCCTGCTTGGAGACGAGCCTACCCCGCACAACAACCAAGCAACGCAAATCTCAGTCGACGAGAGAGGTCCCACCACGTGGTCCTCCCTTTGGGAGGCCCAGGTGTCGTGCCTGGTGCATCGCGATCTTGCTGGGGCAGGAAAGAACAGTTGTACACCCGCCCAGCGGTCCCAGACCCCCGACGTCAAGATTTTTTCATGACGTCGACCCCCAAAGGTCTGGACCCCTTCCCCAGGACCGGTTTGTCATCCTGAGTCGTTTTTTGACGCGCCCGAGGCCCGGTGAGGGCCCCCAGAGGCCGAAAATGGCGAAAAACCTCCCGTCGTGATTTTTTCATTACTCGAGGGGGTCTGGGGAGAACAGTTCTACACCCGCCCAGCGGTCAATCTACCTGAGCAGTCCACCGGCCTGTGCGCAGAGAGGCCCGTGACATCCGCTTCCCACCGAACCTTTTACACTTCGGCAGGGCCCGCGGGGCCCAAGAGAGAAAGGGCGCGGCGCCCGCGCGCTCTCTCAGAGTACATGCCAAGGACAATCTCCCAACGCAGTCATCCCCATCCTGGCCCATCCTCCCCTCCTCCTCCTCCTCCTCCTCCGCCTCCTCCTCCTCCTCCTCCTCCTCCTCCTCCTACCTCCTCCCTCCTCCTCCTCCTCCCTCCTCCCCCTCCCCTCTCCTCCTCCTCCTCCTCTCCTCCTCCACCGCAGCCCCTTCGACTCCCAACAACACAGACCAATGGTTTCACTATCCCGCACCACTGGGCAGAGGAGGAGGAGAGGAGGAGGAGGAGGAGGAGGGGGAGGGGGAGGAGGAGGGGGAGGAGGAGGGGGGGAGGGAGGAGGGAGGGGGAGGAGGAGGAGGAGGAGGAGGAGGAGGAGGAGGAGGAGGTCCCGCGGAGTCCCGAGCTCGGCGTCGCGTCGTCGGGAGGCCCTCGGAGCGCCGAGGAGGGCCCGCCGCGAGCTGTGGCTCACGTGCACCCTGCCGCCGCTGCGCTTTCTTGCTCGCAAAAGGATGGCGTCTGCGCTCGACCAGGCGAAGCAGACCCTCGTCTCTCCAGCGCACGATGGCGGCGGCGTGTGCGTGCGCCGTGGGGGGTAACCTGGCGAACCAAGACTCCCAAATGACTTCTGCAGCCCCACGTCTGGTAGATGTTGAGGCCAGGACTTAGGAGCCTCCAGAAACCTCTACGTTGGCGCAAGCTCCTCGATGACGGCGAGAGGACCCTTGCCATCACCTGCAGCATGGGCCTGTAAGCAAAAGGCTGGTGTGGGACAGCTGCTATCCTGGCTCTCGAGCGGGAGAGCCCACATTACCAGGCATGCTACGTCGCGACCCCCTGGTGGATCCCAACTTCATAGGCCCGTGCGCGATGCCTGCAGCATCGCAGTGATCAGGAGTATGAGCGAGGCCGTCGGTGTGCGCGTGAGTCTGAGTGAGCGGGCGACTGAGTCTGAGTGAGTTGGGATGTGAGAGTGCCTGAGTGTCAGTGGGTCTGCGTGTGAGCGAATGCGAGGTGGATTAGTTTGCTTCTAAGTGAGCTGAGTGTGATCGAGTCTGAGTGTGAGTGAGTCTGTGCGTGCGGTAGTCTGAATATCAGTGGAACTGAATACGAGTACGTCTGAATATGAATGGGTCCGGGTACTTATGCATTGGTCTGCGTGTCACTGAATCTGAGCATGAATGATTTGAGTGGGGCTGAGTCCGGGTATGAACGAAACTGCACGAGTGAGCCTGAGTATGAACGAGTCTGACTATCACTGAAACAGAGTATGGGAAGGAGTGAGTCCAGATGTGAGTATGTGCGGGTACGAGTGACCCTAATGAGAGGGTATGCGTGCGAACGAGACTGAGCATGGGCGAGTCTGAATGTAAAGGAAGGAAGGAAGGCGGACAAGAAGAACAAAAGGAGGGATACATGCGGAGTCACCACGCTGAAGCACGAACCACACCACAACCAACAACAACAACGACAACAACGACACCACCAACACCACCACCACCAACAACAACAACAACTGTACTTCTACACCTCAGACATGGGAACAAACAAAAGGAGGGGATAGCATGAAGGACATGTGTCCTGACGGAAGCGGATCATGGACCGTGTGGAGCTATCCGCAACCAGCTCTTCATTCCAGGGTGTATCTTGACGGTCCGTGGGCAGGGAGAGGGCCACGTGACCTCGACCGAGAGATATCCCAGGACCACTTCAGCTGAGGTCCTCTTGACTCCATGGCGAGA
Source organism: Prorocentrum cordatum (assembly GCA_963575745.1). NCBI lineage: Eukaryota > Dinophyceae > Prorocentrales > Prorocentraceae > Prorocentrum > Prorocentrum cordatum. The sequence goes on from CAUYUJ010017208.1 coordinate 139,315, forward strand.
CGAGTGGGCCATGCAAGAAGTGTTCTCACTCGTGAGACGGCTGTAGAAAAGCAGGAGCAAGTGCGGTGTGTGCTGCCCGGGAGGGGTGTAATCGTTGGGGGCCGCTGCCCCCGCTCGAGGCGGGCCACCGAGACACCGCGGGCACAGGCCATGAGCAACGCCTTGGCCTCCCTCTCCTGGTCATCCCAGCTGTGAGCTCGCATCTTCTCCCCTTCTCTCCCTTCTCCGCCTGCCCCACCTCGACTGACTCTGGCAGTCAATATGGTCCTCCACCCTCCCCCAGAGAACACGGTTCAGCGCACAACGCTCGAACAGGATGGCGCGGAAGGCGGACAAGGACACAGTGCAGAGGGGCAGGAGGACTGCCGTAAGGGCGCCTCGAAAGGCTCCAGGGGCGTCTCGGAGGCTCCACGGATGGGTGGGGTCAGAGGGGAAGAAAGACAGGGAGCGACGACTGACGAGGTGGATGGGGGCCAAGGCAGACGCCGGTGGGGAGGGAGGCACAGCTTGTTAAGCGACGCCCGAGCGGTGAACGTCGCAGACCGACGACGACGAGCGATGACGACGAACGACGACGACGACGAACAGACGACGACGACGACAACGACGACGACGACGAACGACAACGATTGACGACGACGAACGACGACGACGACAACGACGACGACAACGACGACGACGACGACAACGGAATTCGACGAACGACGACCGACGACGTCAAAAAACGACGACTGACGACAACCGACAACGACGAAATGACAGCCGACGACGAATGCCGCGCGGACTTCCTAATCAGAGAAACTATGGATTCAGTTTGTGTCGGGGTTTCGGTTTTCTGCTATGCCTGGCGGCCCATAGGGGCCAGACGGATCGCGAGGAGGCGGAGGAGGAGGAGGAGGAGGAGGAGGAGGAGGAGGAGGAGGAGGAGGAGGAGGAGGAAGGGGGGTCCAGCGCCGATCTAGTAGGTCGGCGCTGGAGCCCCGGCGCGCGCGCCGCGCGCGAGGCGGCGCCAAGGGGGGGTGGCCCGGCGGCGGAGCGCCGACCCCGGAGATCCGCGCGGACGTCCCCGAAAAGCTCGTGCTCGTGCCTTCCTCCTCCTCCTCCTCTCTCTCCTCCTCCTCCTCCTCCTCCCACTCCTCCTCTCCCACCCCTCCTCCTCCTCCCCCCTCCTCCTCCTCTCCTCCTCCTCCTCCTCCCTCTCCTCCCTCCTCCTCCCTCCCCTCCTCATCCCTCCTCCTCCTTCCTCTCCCCTCCTCCTCCTCTTTGTCCTCCCCCTCCTCCTCCTCTTTGTCCTCCCCCTTCTTCGTCTTCCTCTGGCCATCGCTCGGACGTCCCTTTCCTGTGCTTCTTTCGGTTTCGTGCGTGGCGTTTTCGCCGGCAGTTGGGCGCGAGTTCGTGGTGGGCGAGAAGTGAGGAGGGGAGGTACAATGCCCGCTTTCTCGCCATCGCTGGGACGTCCATTCCCTGTGTGTTTTTTCCAGTTTCCTGCGTGGCTTTTTCGCCAAATGATCGAGGATGCTCCTCGATGGTCCTCGCCGGAAAAAAAAAACATGCACACGTCCGAGCGATGCCAAGTCTTCTCCGGGAGCGACGACGAGCGCCGACGCGACGGGGAGGGCCGCGGCGGCAGCGCCGGTCCTCCGGGAGGAGCAGCCGCTTCCGGCGGAAGTGCCCCCAGAAGGGCTGCCCGAAGCGCTGCAGCTCCTCTGGTCAGGCCGTGCCCCGCAAAAAAAACCTCCCACCGACCCTCACCCACCCGCGGAACTTTTTTTTTTTGTTCTCTCTCTCTCTCTCTGCGCCGTGGGTTGGTTGTTTCAACGTCTCCCGTACCCGCGAGGTGGGCACCACCGCTAAGCGTGCAATGGCGGCCTTGGCTACCGCAGTCGCGGGCTGTCGACGGGACTCCCGTCTGCTTGTCCGATCTCTCTCTCTCTCTCTCTGGGCACCGCTGGCGCAGACGAGAGGTGTGAAACCCACGCCAGAGCGATACGTTCGGGCTGGTGTCAGCAGCCGCCTCGCGCGGCTAGCCCCCGCCACGACGACTGTACGCTCGGAAGCCTGACCATCGAGCGCTGCTCTCTCTCTCTCTCTCTCTCGTTCGTTCCCTTTCCTCTTACTCCCTCTCTCGCGCACTCTCTCTCTCTCTCTTTCTATCGCTCTCTCTCTCTCTCTCTCTCTCCCTCCCTCCTTCATCGACTCTCTGTGAACATAGACAATCCTATCTCCACCACTGTGCGTACATGTAGAGATCGAGTGGGGCCGCGCCAGGCTCAGCTGACGCCGCGGCAGCGGCCAGGAGAAGCAGCACGCCGCCCCTGGCCACCGCTCGGACGTCCATTCCCCGTGCATTGTTCGGTTTCGTGCGTGGTTTTTGCGCCAGATGGTCGAGGATTGTCCTCGATGGTTCTCGCCGAGAAAAATGCACACGTCCGAGCGATGCCAAGGCCTTGCATCGCGCCGAGGCCAGTCGCGGAAAACGCTCCAGGGCGGCGCCGAGGGCCCTCGATGACGGGTCGTGGTCGAAGCGGCGCGAGGCAAACCTCCCCCACCAACAAAAAAGGCTTGAGCCACAGTGCACTCACTTTTTTTTTTTTTTTTTTCTTTTTGCACCCGTCTCCCACTCTCGCTCCGTCCAATCCCCCATGTCTCCACCTCTCCACCATCTTCTTCCCCCGCCCTTTCCCGAGACTCGAGATTTAGACATCGACAAGCTCTCTGCTGCTACTGCACAGTTGTGGAGGCTTTGCCTCGCGCGAGCAGGCTAGAAACAGTCAGGGGGGGCAGCACAACGGCGACGGAGTGCTGAGGGAGGCAACTGAAGCAGGACATGGTCATAGGGAGAGGAGAGGGACAAGAGATCCGAAACGCAACCTGCCGATCGTCCAGCTTACTGCTCCGGCGGAAGCGGCTCCAACCGCATCCCAGAGGCGCCATCTCCAACTGGGCACGGCACGAAAGCCTGGCCGTTGAGAGAAACCTGTGAAGGGGCCCTGGTGCACACAAATAAATAAACACAAATAACAGGATCCCCAATATTTCCCAATATTTTCTGGGTCGTTGTCTTCCCCCCCACACTTCCCATATTTCCTCATATTTTTCTAAGGAGTCGACGCTCCATTGTGTCTGTGTATTCTTGCTCCCTCCTGACACCTGGAAGTTGGCCAGGAGCAGCGTGCAGCCAGCAGCAGGCAGCTCCTCCGAGCGTATCGCTGGCGTGAGGGCCGTGATCATCTCCACGGGCGTGAGAGGCTCCGGCTCCGGCGGGGCCTGCGGGTTCTTGTCCTTGGGGTCGGGCGGCGGCGGCGAGGGCGCCTTGGGCGTTTTTTTTTTTGTTGTTTGTTCTTTTAGTTTTTTTTGTTTTTTGTTTTTTTTCCGCCCTTGGGCGCCTTGGGCGTGATGGTCTCCACCAGGGCGGGAAGATCCACCACCCGCAGGAGCACCGGCTCCTCCTCCCAGGGGGACGTAAGACCTGGGTACAGGGGACTCGGCAATCACCGACGAGGTCGTCAACAAAAATGACGAGGCCGAGCCTGCATCTTGACGAGGCCTCCCGCTGCAGACATCCCCCGAAGCTCCTCCTCGCCAAAATCCGAGGCGCGGTCGCCAAAAAACGATGGCGAACCCGAGTCCTGGCAAACCCGGGTCCCCAGACCCCCGACGTAATGATTTTTTCATTACGTCGATCCCCAGAGGTCCCGACCCCTTCCCCAGGACCGGTTTGTCATCCTGAGTCGTTTTTTGACGCGCCCGAGGCCCGGTGAGGGCCCCCAGAGGCCGAAAACGGCGAAAAACCTCCCGTCGTGATTTTTTCATTACTCGAGGGGGTCTGGGTCTTACGCTCCCCCGATCCTCGTCCTCGGGCTCCGCGGCCTTGCCCTTGGCCTTCTTGCCCTGCTCCGCGGGCGCCGCCGCCCTCACTAGCAGGTCGGCCCTCAGCACCGCGAAGGAGGGCGCGGCCGCGTCCCCAGCCGGGCACAGGCCCTCCACGGCGCAGCCTGGCGAAACCAAACGGTGCTAGTACACCCTGCGAAATGCTTAAGAAATCATGGGTTAAGAAATTCATAGTCTCAGAAATGGAATAAAACCCAGAACTTCTATCAAAATCTTGGGATTGACATTGGAACATTAAGAATAATCGAGCCTCTGGCCGAAAACTTAGGTTTTCTTAAGCATCGCCTAAGGTGTACTGCTACTCCCTGGACCTCTCCACGGGGTGCGTTCTGGCCCGGATTTCGGGGCGGATCCAGCCGTGGCGACGAGGGCCTGGCGGGAGCCCCAGAACGGCCCAAACGAGGGACGGGTGGCGGTATGGATCCAGTCTTCGACTGGGGAGTCGACTACAGAATCGGGTTACCCCAGAATTGCAACCTCCATGGAAACAGCAACAGAATACGTAATACGTAGAGCGTTCGTAGATCTGCAGACGCTCGACTGCTGTTTCGTGGCTCCGGCGAAAGTCGTAAGCCTTGGGGGGGCGAGCCAAGTCCGCAGCCGACCTCCCACTCAAAGTTTCCTCCTCCCGCAGCGCCGAGCTTCGCGGCGGGCGGGAGCGGCCTCGGCTCCGCCTCCTCCGGGGCGGCCTTCTTGCCCTTGGCCTTCGGGTCGGGCGGCTCCTCCGCCACGTAGCCCTCGGGCAGGGCCAGCAGGCACACCGCGGCGGGCCGCAGCGGCCCGTGGAAGGTGAAGGGCACGCCGTCCCGCGTGAAGTTCTGCCCGTTCAGCGAGAGCTCCACGGAGACCTGCACGCCCAGCAGGCCGCCGGTGGGGTCCGGCGCGGGCGCCGCGGCATCCTCCGCGCCGCTGGGCCCGGCAGTTGGGCGCGAGTTCGTGGTGGGCGAGAAGTGAGGGGGGGGAGGTAGAATGCCCGCTTTCTCGCCACCGCTTGGACGTCCATTCCCTGTGTGTTTTTTCCAGTTTCCTGCGTGGTTTTTTCGCCGAAGGATCAAGGATGCTCCTCGATGGTCCTCGCCGGAAAAAAAATGCACACGTCCGAGCGATGCCGAGGCCCAACGCTGGCCCCGCGGGCGCCTGCGGCTCCACCCTGCCCGCCCCGAGCGCCGCGTCGGCGCGCTCCCGCACCTCGGCCGCGAGGTCCGGCATCGTGAACGACACCTCCCCGGTGGTGAGGTCGAGGCTTGCGGGCAGCTGCCTCCGCTTCCAGCCGAGCTCTTGGGGGAAGTCCAGCCGCACCCGGTGGACGTCGGACGGCACGAGGCCCGCGCCCCGCACCTTCCGCCGGGGCGGGGCTTCATCCACGACCACCGCCTGGGGGATCGGGCTTCGGGGACCTCGGCAGGCGGTGGGCAGAAGCTTGCGCCCCCCCCCCCCCCCTGGGGCCCGAATGGATAACTCTCCGCCGCCCGCCGTCCGACGGCTCGCTGCCCCAGGCGGCGGCTAGAAAGAAAGCCCCGCCTCGGAGCCTTCACCTGCGTCTGCTCCAGCAGCGAGCCCGTGTTGGGCTCCAGCGCGGTCACGCGGAGGTCGTAGACGCTCAGTGGCAGGGCACGCGGGAGATAGGTCCGGCCGTCGAGGGACAGCTCGACCGAGAAGTCGTAGAGCCCGATGCTCTCGGCGTCCAGCGGCGGCGAGACGACCCGGACCCCGTGGCCTCCGGCGTCCAGCCAGGCGGCCACCTGGACCTCCAGGGGCATGGCTGGGGGGAGCTCGGCCACCGCGTCGTGGTCGGGGCCCACCTGGAAGAGGGAGAGCAGAAACTGCCCACGGAGCTCCGTGCAGGTGCCTCGGATCGGCGCTGGATCCCCGTCCTTGGCGCCAGAGGCGTTGCCATGGGTGCCCAGCGCCGCTCTAAGGCCTCCGCGCGGACCTCCCAGAGTTTATGTTTGTGCAGTTTCTGTTCTTTCTCGGCCACCGTCTCCGCCAACGGTGGCCGCGAGGGTGCCCTGCCCGCGGGCCCGCCGACCGACTGCCGCGGCGTGCACACAAACTTCACGGCGAGCTGCTCGGCCGACAGCTGCGGAGGGAGATCCACGTGAAGCAGCAGCTCCGAGCCCCCCGCCACGGGTACGCACCGCGGCTCCACGTGCGTCGGGCCGTCCTTCGGCCGCCAGCTGTACCTCGAGGAACAAAAAGTGGCACACACATGAACTCTTGAAGGTCCGCGCGGACCTGCGACAGCTCATGCTTATGCCGCTCCTGCACCGGGCCCGACTCGGATCCGAGAACTCCGCGCGGCCTCCGCATGCTCCTGCTTATGCCTCTCGCCCCTCCTCGAGCACCAAAGCAGCGGCGCGTCCGCCTGCACCGGCTTGGAGTCGCCCATCAGGCCCTGGAGGCCCAGCTGCAGGGCGCTGTCGGTCGGCTTCGCGCCGTCGGCCGGCTTCCGCCTGCGGGGCGCCGGCGCTCGGCTGGGGGGCGCAGGCGGAGGCGCTGGAGCGGAGGCGCTGAGGATCGGGTAGCGGTCGGGGGTCCACGTGAAGCCGTCGTCGACGGAGACGCGGACCTGCACTGCGAACGTGGCTTCTGGGTCCACCAGCGGCGAATCCACCACGTTCGGCGTCGTGAACTCCTGAGGGGGCAACGCTAGGGGTTGGCCGGCTCAGGCGGGGGAAGCATCGACCTGGAAGCGGCAATACATTGCCGATAGATCGGCGATATAGGCCCCCGATGGCAAATGTACGCGTTCCTAAGCGGAGCGTGCCTATCGGGCCCCTACCGGCGGTCTGTGGGCGATTGGGGGTCGATGCGTTCGCCCCTGAGCCTACCCCCCCTAACCTTGGCCCTGAACTCCAGAGTGTCTGCAGCAACGATCTTCCCCGGCACGATGAAGTCACAGAGGGGCGAGTTTGACTTCAGCCGCACCCTTACTGGTATAGCGTCCGCCGCCATCTCTGAGGTCGTCGTGGAGTCCACCGCGTGTGTGCGGGCCGGCGGAAAGTAGGGAAGCCCGTTGACGTGAACGCGCACGGGCGTGCCCCCCTTGAGCGGGGCCAGGTTCGGCTCCACCTTGTGCACGGCGCTTCGCGCGAACGCAACCACGCCCCGATCGTAAGCCAGGAGCTGAGACAGCTGCGACCTGACGCCGCTGAGGTCCGGTGCGGCGATGGTGAGGGGCACGGGGGCAAGCACGCACTGGTCTGGGTCCATGCTGCCAGGTCGCCGGGGCGTTGTTCCATTCACGCTCCTGGGTCCGCTCTCACTTCGGGCACTGTGCTTCGTGCCGACCCTGAAGGGGATCTGCCCGCACAGCAGCGGACGCTTCTCCGTCGACAGGAAAGCCGTCAGCGTTCTCGCCGCGTGGGCCGACTCCACCTGGTGCACGTCCACGAGGTCCTGCAGGAGGTGCGGCGCCAGCCTCGCCGCCACGTCGCCGAGGCCGAGCTGGCCGTGCGAGTTGAGCCCCCAGCTGTAGACGCGCCCGTCGGTGCCTACTGCGACCGAGTGGGCCCAGCCCGCGGAGACCTCCCTGATCTGCGATGGGATGGAGTCCAGAAGTTGCGGCCTGTGCGTCGGCTTCGACTTGCGGCCGATGCCCAGCTGCCCGCAGGTGTTCTCGCCCCAGGAGATGCACTGCTGGCTCTCCGTCACAGCGAGGACGTGGGCGTTGCCACAGCTCACCTTGGCCACCCGGAACTTCGTCACAGTGGGCACGAACCGGGGGACGGACTCCACTTGTTCGACCAGCCCCGTCTCGCCGCTGAACCCGCGGCCCCACGAGAAGACGTCGCCCTCCTGCGTGATGGCGATGGAATAGTAGGGCCCCGCGGCGATGGCAGAAGCAGAACAAATGGCACAAACCCAAACTTTCGGAACTGCGCGCGGATGTCTTGGATCTGCGCTGGGACCCCCTGGCGCCGCCTCCGGCGCCGCCAGGGACGGACCCGGCGCAGGTCGGAAGAACTCCGCGCGGAGCTCCGAAAATGAACACGTGCGTGCCGTCTGCTCCGCTTCGAGATGGCCCTGACGCTGCGCCCCTGCAGCGCGGCGAGCGGCCGGAACTCCTCCACGTCCGTGGCTCCGCCGTGCCCGGTGTTGCCGTAGACCGCGGTGCCCCTGCTCCACACCGTGCCCTCGCGGGTGAGCGCGAGGACGTGCTGGTCCCCGATCGCGATCTCGCGGAGGCTCCCGTCGATGGCCTCGAAGTCCTGGCACAGCTCCGGCTCCAAGCTGTCCCCCCGCAAGCACCTGGGGCCATTTCCAGGGGGGGCGTCACCACCAGGGGTGTCGCCACTTCGTCGAGGAAGCGCCATGCCCTCGAGGAAGTGGGCCCTCATGGGTACTCCAGAGCCTCCCAGAAAGATCCCGGACGTCCACCTGCCATCGTTCGGACGTCCATTCCCCGTGCATGTTGTAGTTTCGTGCGTGTGTTTCGTGCGTGTGTGTTGCCAGATGATCTAGGATGCTCCTAGATTCTAGATGGTCCTCGCCGAGGACAAATACACGTCCGAGCGATGCCAAGTCCAAAACGTCCCTCGAGCTTCGATCCTGTAACCGCAGTCTCCGCACAGGGCTGCCTCGGGACCACCTGCTCTGGATACAATCGGGCTGCTGAAATAAGGAGCGACAATGAAGGCCCCAGAAGCGAATGCGTGCACGAGGAGGGCTAGAAGCTGAGGAACAGCGGGCTCCTTCTGAGCCCAAAGCGGTCCTTATTGTACCCGAAATCGGTACGGAAAACGTGGGCACGATGCCCAACAACAACTGTTGTCCCAAACCGGCAGCGGCCGCGGTTGGCCCGGCGGCCTTCTGTCTTCAATGGACACCGTCCGCGGCGACGCCGACAGCGAGTGCTGTTCAAAATGGACAGAAGCTGCTGTCGGTCTCTGCACACGTTCTCCCCGCACCCTCTCGATCGCACCGATCCTTCGGCGACGAGCGAGGGGGAAGCGAGAAGGAGAAGGCCTTCTCAGAAGGCGGCGGGGTTTCTTAGAAACCCTCGGGCCATCTGAGACATCTTCTTCGTCTAGGCTTAGAGAACTTCGCAGATGGCCGTTGGACTTCCGAGCCTTCTGAGAAGGCCTGCTCTTTCTCGCTTCCCCCCCAGGCGCGCCGCCGAATCTTGGCACTGCCTGGACACCAGACCGCACAGGGCTGCCTCGGGACCTCCTGCGGCGGCACTGGGGGCTCGCACGCCACGTAGATGCGGTCCGTGCCGGTCGCCAGGACGCAGATGCTCTTGTTCAGGAAGGCGGGCAGCAGCCGCAGCTGGCCGAGCGTCTCCCCGTTGAGCAGGAACAGCTCGCCGCTCGCGATCATGCGCGCCGCTGGCGGCGAGCACCTTACAGGCGACCAATATATTGATAAGGATGCGCGGTACGTTGGGCGTCGCTTAATGGGGGGGGGCAACAGATGGGTGGGGGGGGAAGGGTGTACTCCTCGAGCCCTGTAAGCCCCCTCTTGGGCCCTAGAGGGCCCATGTAGGGGCCCTGAAGGGCCCCCTTTTCTGCAGCCCTCGCTGTTCCCCCCCCCCCCCGCCTTTGTCGCCCCCCATTACACAACGCTCGAGTTAGGGTACAAGGGCCTTGGAAGGCCATGTCGGCACTTTGCGAGCGGGGCGCGGCCAGCGAAAGCGGCCAAGGATGGGCCGAAGGGGAACACTGCAAGGGTAGGCTTGAAAAGTCGCTCGTCCTTACTACGCGGGTTGACTGCAAATGGCGGCGTCCGAAACTCGCCAAGGGGGAAACGGGTCCTGAAGGAACCGGGTCCTCAGGTTTTTCGACCTTTTCGGCCTCTCGGGGCCCTCGGGCCCAGGGAGCTGCAAGAAACGACTCGGGATGGAGACCTCGTCCTGGGGGCAGGCCCCGGTTTCCATGATCCGTTTCCCCCAGGAACCGTTGCCCCAATGCTAAACAAATTACCGAGTCTCCTGAATCGATGGGAAGCGGGGTTTGGGTTCGGATTTCGCCACGCGTTCGACGAATTCCGAACCGTACCCCCGCCGTCACTAGAGCTGCCTGAGTCGAGGATCGGCAACGAGTAGGGTTCGGATTCCGTGGTCGACGCCTGCAACGACACCACCAGAGCCCGCCGAAGCCGTGCGCGTCGCAGGCACGGCTCTCAGGCAGTCCCGAACCCGCTCTGTCGCGCACACGCAGTTTCGGTGCGCGCGGCCATGCCTTGAGCCAAAATGGCTGCGGAAAAAGTCGGCGAGGTCTCACGATGGGGCTGCATTCGCCTGGCGCACACTTGTGTGTTCAATCGCCCACGGGTGCGCGCGCGAGGCGGAGCGAAACGAACCGTTGTCCATCGAGTGGGAGGAATGGGTACCAGGATTGGGCAAAAACGGATCGGCGCAGCGCAAAATGGACTGGGACAGCGAGAACCTCCTGGAAGAGAAGAACGAAACAACTTAGCCTGGAACGAGAAGAACAGACAGTAGAGACTGTGGGGAATGACCAGAAACGAACAGCTTGCAGGCTGAGATGGATCTGCCAAGGTTGAAACAACCAAGGTGGACTCCAACTTTGGTGGACTGCAAATATGCGCGCCATAAGAGAAAGAGAAAGAGAGAAATAGCACAAGAGGGGGAAAGAGAGAGAGAGAGAGAGAGAGAGATGGACTCGGGGGGGACGAGGAAACGAGTGTCCTTTTGGGGGGGCCTTTTCCCAGGGTCCTTGGAGTCCCTTCGGGGGGCCTTGAAATCGCTCGGGGGGATCGGCTGTGCCTTCGAGCAAAGCTCGGGCCAATCTGAAACCGTACCAGGTCCGTGGTGGGTCCGATGCTCGGCAACTTTGAACCGTTTGGGAAGCCTCAGGCTGTCTGGGGGACTCGTCGGGGATCAAACGGTCGCGCAGGCCGTCCGCGGGGAAGGGGGGGGGGGGATGAAGAGGAGGAGGAGGAGAGGAGGGGAGGGGGGGGGGGGGAAGGAGGGGAGGGGAGGGGAAAGGGGGGGGGAGGGGAGGGGAGGGGAGGGGAGGGGAGCCTTCTCGGAGCCGCCCGGGGGCAGACCCCACGCCGATCCCCACGCGCCCCCCCCACCCCCGAGGGGGTGGGGGGAGGCTCAGGCCGGCCTGGAGCCCGCGGGGGCTTCCGTCGTCGTCGTCGTCGTCGTCGTCGTCGTCGTCGTCGTCGTCGCGCCGCCTTCGTTGTGGAGGGTGTGGCTATTCGGTCTCCTCCTCCTCCTCCTCCTCCTCCTCTTCTTCCTCCTCCTCTCTTTCCTCCTCCTCCTCTTCCTCCCACTCCTGACGACAAAGAGCAGGATGGACGAGCATGAGATGGCGGAGGAGAAGCAGGCAAAGACGATGATCGACATGTCAGCGAAGCGGAAGAAAAGAGGAGGTTGAAACACGCGGCAACTGAAGCAATCGCGCTGCAAGACCAGCCCGGTGGACAATAGAGAAGCATGATATACATTGTGCCAACATGACCTGCTCTGATCTAGATATACGTACAGATATACAATATGATGACGATCGCCACGGTTGTGGCGATCGTGATGACTATTTCCACAAGGCGTGCGTTGCGGTTGACGTGACGAGACGTGTTTTCCACTAGACGTGAAGATGAAGGAGGAAGGAGCAAGTGGGAAAAGGGGGCAGAAGGACGAGGAAAAGCGGCAGGAGGCTCTTGTCCGCCAGGCTCGCCAGGACCTCTACTCGGACACTCTTTTGCAAGCGTGGAGCCCCTGCGACAATGCAAGGACACCTACTGATTATGATTGTTTGCGGTCTGATGGCGTCGGATCTCCGTTTCAGGATGTTCTGTTCTGGGTCGCCTGACGATAACGGCTCGGCGACTCGGGCCACCCACTGCTAAGCAAATCTCACTTCTGGGGGGCAACGGCCCCTTGCCAGTCTCCTGCCCTTTCACGAGGCCCCGCAACAACCGCGCAGGCAGAGAGGGACACAGCATGAACAATGACACGCAGGCAGAATGACGGGACGCGCCAAGCAGCGCATACGCCATCGGAAGCCGCGCGCTTTCTCTTCTGCGGTGGGGCCGGATCGCGTAAGCCTCCTGAGCGACCAGTGCCACGAAACCAACGTTGCCCTCGGATTGTCGCGCTGCATGGGCAAGCCAAAGTCCAGATCGCGTGCCAGGTGTGCCGAGGCCTTGGGGATGGGGGCGCTGTCCTTGAACGGCCTGTTCTCGGGGCAGCTGAGCAGCGTCGGACCGTCCTGTCCGCGGGGCGTCGCCCACCGGGGCTGCGGCAGCGGCGGTGGCAGAGATGATGCAGCGACAGGTGCTGGTGCGCGATGGCGGCGAGGACAAACCGACGCTGGCAATCAAACAATCAAAAACAATGTCATTGTCGCGTCGGTCGGACGGCCTCGTCACCGTGCCACCGTTGAAGAGGTGCGACGCTCTTCCGCAGAACGCAATTGAGTCACACGGGCAATCTGAAGGACGCCGGTTTGCTCTCTCTCTCTCTCTCCCGCTGTGGCAAGCTCCAGCTGCTGCACCACTGTGCTCACGTTCGGCGGGGGGGGGCAAAGGCAGGTCCTCTGTAGAAAGAATCACGAGACGAGCGATCGAGGTGCGAAACAGATGGCTGATGAATGGCCATGATGTTTCAACAAATGTTCGGGGTGACTCGCCTGTGGAACATCCCTTGTGGAACGAACGTGATCCTCTCATCGCTTCCGCCTCGGCTACACGAGCATCGCAGGGACACTTCGCAAGGACAGCGCTGACGTGCAATCTGAGTGGGGACGTCGAGCCGAGAGGTGCCGACGCCCCACTCAGAACCAGACAACCTAACAGACATACCCCGTTCTTTCCTTTACCCTCTCATACCCAGGACCTACGCATGTAGAGTTGTTTCTTAAATCTACTCGATACTAACCACTCATATTCAGACCTGCTCACGCGAAGGGCCCACTCCCACCCAGACTCTCTCATATCCGCAGACGCTCAGACCCAGACTCATATGCCTCCGCTTGTGCACGATTCGGTCCCATCCAGACCCTCATGCCATGCCACTCGTATCCAAATACTCTTATATGCACAATCACGGTTCTCTCGACACTCAGAAACGAAACGTATTCGATGCGGATCTCCGCGTCGAATTATTGCAGATTTGACGGGCGATGCTGACATTTACAACGTGACTGCCGAACGTCCCCATCTGTGATACACGTATGCCTCTCTCGATCGCAACGCTGCGCAAGGTGCTCAACCCGCCCATCCTCGACTTCGTCTGCCTTGGGGTGTCGTTGCAGCACTGTGAAGCCGTCATCAGTGGGCGCGACTCCAGTCTCCTGCAGAGCAGAAGAAAGACTTGGCGGCGCGCAGGGGGGGGTGGGGGTAGCGGGAGGGGAGAAGGCTTCGAAGAAGCAGGGGTGCTTCTAAGAAGCCTTTCCCATCCCAGTGCTCCCCCTCTGCGCGTGACAACGCTGGCATTTTAGCGGCTTAACGATATGTGCTCGCACGTGTGTGCTCGAAGGTGCGCGCCCATGTGAACAGTCCTTGTGCGTATCCAGCACCTCGCATGCCTACTGCGCTCGGGGCAAGGTGTCGTGACAGGCCTGGGAAGGGCTCAAGTGGACCAGAAGACCAACGACCGATGACCCGTAGTGCAACATGAAGGGCCGTAGGTGGGGTTCTGTCGGTTTTTCGGCGCGTCAATATATACACCAAGTCGTACCGATTTCTGGGACGCTGGAGCGTCTATGCACAGAATTCCCTCGCCGAGCTACTTGTCTCCTTGGACGGCGAAACGACGCGGTGTATACATCGAGCCCCTCCAAGAGCTAACCCTTTGTTTTCCACAACAAAGCCCGGGCACCGCCCCCCCTCCCGGGCGCTGTTCTGGCCGTGCTCCGGTTGATCCGTCCGCGCTGGACATGCCAAGCGACTCCCTAAACGAGAACAAAGGACCCAGCTGGAAGGCAATGTCGGTGCAAAAAGGCCCAGACCTGGCAGGTCTCTTCACAGTCCCACCGCCATCCGAGAATGTAATCGCCAAGGAGTGATGTCTGCAGGGACGAGGACTTGGCGGCGCGCACAAGGGGGTGGAGGGAGGGGGGAGGGCTTCTTCGAAGGAGGCTGCTTCTTAGAAGGCGCCGGGCTTACATCTACAGGTAAGGCACGCGCCTTCTAAGAAGCAGGGGTGCTTCTAAGAAGCCCTCCCCCCTCCCCCCCACCCGCCTCTGCGCGCGGCCGAAGGACCCTGTCGACAATCACACCACCTGTCCAGTCCCCTAAGTAATCACCCTCGGCGTCCACGGATGCACTTGCTGGCGGCCGCGCGTGCCAGCCACTGTCCTGAGGGCACGGAGGGTCGAGCTGCCGGCACGCAGGGCCGGTGGGCGCGGCGCACCATGTACCACGTTGCAGCCGGTGAGACCTCTTGGCTGCCCCGAACTCTTGGAGCCGAGGTCGATCCGAGGGATTGGGCTCCATCTTCCAAGTTGATCCCGACGGTAAGGTGTCTCGATCAGCAAGCGTGCCTCTGATCGGAAGAGGCGTGCCGCTGTTCCACTGCAGTGCCTGCCCTCCCCTCACGAGCTCCAGCGGCCTCTTCATGAAGCGTTCCTCCGTCAGTGATTCGCTCGCAGGAATGAAGGCGATACTGATAGCCTCCTCCATGGTTGAAGCGGACGCCTCACGATACTTCCACCACTGCCCCTCTGGCCCACACGGCCCTCACGGTCCCCAAGGGCGCGGGTTTGAGCACTTTGCTGCCTAAATCGCCTTGCTTTGCGAATTTAGTCTTCGCGAAGAAGGCGACGCCAGGGCCCGCGTGTGCCGGCACCGTGCCGCCTGCCCTGCCACACGCGCCAGCCACAAGGGTAACGCCTGGCGAACGCCACGAGTTGAACCGGTAGGAGTCATTGGCCGAACGGGCAACCGCTCCGCGATTCAGTGTCCAAGCGTACTTCGGCAGAGTGGCACAAGCCGTAGAGTTGCACAGACTCAAGGCCGTATGCGAATCGATTCTTGCGCAGAATGGGCATCCGATCGCGCATCGGAGCGAACGCTACAGGTACCGCTGTCCGCGCTCAGTAGCATCACAGTCATCAAGATGACGTCCAGGCAGCAGCAGCAGCAGCAGCAGTTCAATGACGGCCCCCTCTTCGTTGACAAGGAGGGCGTGGTACACTACAACGGCGACCCATCCTACGGCGAGGAGTTCGAGGAGCGTGCAATATTCGGCTACCACGCGAGCGAGGAGAAAATCAAGAAGCTCTACGCCACGCGTCGCGGCTGCTTCCGCCACTGCAACAGCTCGGCGCGGACATCCCTCCGGCAGATGCCGGAAGGAAGCGACCCGCCGCACCCCTTGGTCGGCGGTGATGCCGTCGCCCCGTGCCCTGCGGCACCAGCAGCCGCTGACGTCAGGAGCCCTGCAACCTTCACGATGCAAGCAAAAATGAAAATTCTACGTTCTTCGAGAAATGCTTTGAATCTAAGCACTCTTACGCGTGCATAGAGCTCTACGAGGTTCCCGGCGGTGACCAGGTTGACGGTTCACCGCCGGCGCCAGTTGGCCGAGCCGACCAAAAGAGACAATGTGGTAACTTTGGCGGCGATGGGGATCGGCTGGCACTGCAATCAGACGACTCCGAAGTTCTTGACATTGAGGGATGGAAAATCGACCCTACCCTGGGTCACAAGTGCGCGGTATGTAAACCTCCTGGGAACCCACGAAGCCTAGAGCCGCCAGGACGCGGCACATCACGCAGGGTTTACCCTGCTAGCCCACAGGGGTTTCAGCGCACAGCGCCTCGTAAACCAGGGTAGGGGTGTTTTTTTATGCCCTCGATGCAGTGGGGGCGCTGACCTGAGGAACGATCAAAACGGAACGAGGCCGATTTTTTTCCATACGTAAACCTCCATCCCCCATGGAAAACCCTCGGAAAACCCGAGGCAAACTTTGAAGCAGTCAAGGAACACCGAGCGCCCTCCCCAACGGAAGGGGTTCCCTCTTCAGGGCCCCGGCTGTAGTAAGCGTCGGGAGTCAAAACGGAACGAGGCCGCTGTTTTTTCAGAAGTCAACCTCCATCCCCCATGGAAAACCTTCGGAAAACCCGAGGCAAACTTGGAAACAGTCAAGGCACACCGAGCCAACGGAGCCGCCGGACCGACATTCAGGGGCAGCCCATTCGAAGATAATTAAAGACCCCTAAGTGCAAGCACAATTTGGAACATGTGGAGAGAGAGAGAGAGAGAGCAGAGAAAGTTGTGGACTAAACGAGGAAGGAGTATGTGGAGGAGAGGAGCAGCCGCGAAGGGAAGTGGAAGAGCGCCTCCCCAAACGGAAAGGGCTCCCTCTTCCGGGCCCCGGCTGCAGTATAGGCGTCGGGAGCGGGGCGGCACCCCCGCCGACGGCCCCACGTCGACCCCCCGTCGCGGGCACGGCCGCCGCGCGCCGACCCCCCGTCGCAGCGCGACGACGGGAAGCGAGGTGGACCCCCCCAACGGCGGGGCCTCCACCTCTTCCTCCCCCTCCTCCCCCTCCTCCACCTCCTCCTCCTCCTCCTCCCCCTCCTCCACCTCTTCCTCCTCCTCCTCCTCCTCCTCCTTCTCCTCCTCCTCCTCCTCCTCCTCCTCCGCCTCCTCCTCCCCTGGCCATCGCTCGGACGTCCATTCCATGTGTTTTTTTTTGTTGGTTTCGTGCGTGGTTTTTTCGCCAAATCATCCAGGATGCTCCCCGAGGGTCCTCGCCGAGGGAAAAACGCACACGTCCGAGCGATGCCAAGACCCCCACGCCTACGAAGAAACCTGGAGTAAGCAACCTTGCAACCCTGAAACACCTCAACCAAAATGGTTCCGCACTGCACGCGGGGCACGGCATGAGGAGCAACAGCGCTGGTAACGATGGCTCTCACGGCTGCGTCGGTCTATCAACGGCTTTGCCTCCTCCGGCTAGTTCTGCAGCCCGCGAAGCATGTGCAATAATGGATTCTTGAACTAGCAGATCGTGGGGGGATCACCCCAATAAAGAGTTGAACCAATCAAACCACCAAACGCGGAACGCTTCTAGCCACAACGCGCACATGCAGAAAACATGAGATCCGCATGGCTATGCAACGACAAGAGCGTTGACTTGCGGCTGGCTGCGATGAAGACGATGACTACCTGAACCCGATACTTCCGCAACATGCCAAATCGCGAAACTGATACTCACTCTGCAATTTCGCATTACCAAAAACTAGTTATAACACGCGGGTGGCAGGATTTAGCACCTTGTGCGAGAAAATGTGAAAGCTCGCTGCCAGGATATTCGGGGCAGACCCCATCCTTACGGGAACACTGACCCAACGACCACAGCCACACACAATTTAGCACCACCAGGCCCACCGCGACAAACACACGATCTCTGTCAACTGCGAGCAGGCCTCAGTGTCTTGGTCCATGCGCAATGTTTCGCGCAAATATTGCTCGTGCTACGCCAAGCTAGCTATGACGTGCTTTTGTATGCGATGCTACGGCACGTTATGCTATGATGCACCCTGCCTGTCCAACCTGCGCCAACCTGCGCCAACCTGTGCCATGGGATACCCTGTTGCGCCATACTGTACAATGCTATTCCGTGCAATGCTCTGCGAGGCCATGCAATTCGATGCAATGCAATGGCATCCGAACCTACATGGTGCAATGCAACGGAATGCTGCGTAATGCTAGGATACGTCCTTCTGCCATGCACACATGTTTGCTCTGCCATGGGGCACCACGCTGTGCCACGACATTCGCTGTAGCGAATCACGTTGCATTGCGCCTCGTTCGTTGGCACCTCACTGCGCTGCATCTCACCTTCATCCCTCAACACAAGACTGTCCCTACAGTCGGATCTAGGACAGAATAACATCCTTCAAGAACATGAGACCATCCGTCGGCCAAACCACACAGAATATCCAGGGGTGTCCTCCCCAGGATGCAGACGGACATCCAACAAGCACGAAGAATATGAGGGTCTCCTCCCCGAAACCTCGACCTTATACCTCGGTCCGACTGCACTTGGTGCACTTGGAGTTGCGCAGGTCTATCTCCATCGCCTCCCTGGATCCCCTGCAGCTGCGAGCAGGTCCGTCAGGGGACCCGCGCCCTCGCACGCCGCCCTCCCTGGTCGACGCTGCGAGGGAGGGGCACACGCTCATAGGCAGGGTAAGCAGAAAAAGCTGCAACTCCTCCTCCTCCTCCTCCTCCTCCTCCTCCTCCTCCTCCTCCTCCTCCTCCTCCTCCTCCTCCTCCCCCTCCTCCTCCCTCTCCTCCTCCCCCTCCTCCTCCTCCTCATCCTCCTCCTCCTCCTCCTCTTCCTCCTCCTCCTCCTCCTCCGCCTCCTCCTCCCCTGGCCATCGCTCGGACGTCCATTCCTGTGTTTTTTTCGGTTTCGTGCGTGGCTTCTGCGCCAAATGATCAAGGATGCTCCTCGAGGGTCCTCGCCGGAGGAAAAAGGCACACGTCCGAGCGATGCCGAGGCAATAGTGCGAGGGAAGGCGGGGATGCGGTGGGGGAGCGGCGGCCTGGAGCCACGGAGGTGGACCGAGCGGGCCCCCCATAAGGCAGGACTGGCGGGAGGCTCGCCGCGAGGAGGGGGCGCAGAGTCCGGGCACTCCCTGGCACGGAGCACCACTCCGCGGACGGATCCGGCGCGCGGGCGCGGGGGAGCGGGGAGCGGTCCCCCCCCCCCCCCCCCCCCCCCCCGCAGCAGGAGGCCCATGCTGCTCGATGCGGCGCGGCGGCGAGCGCCCGCTCTGGCGCGCGGGCGGGGTGCGTGGCCAGTCCGCGCGCCCGGATCTGCGCTCCTTCTCTCGTGCGTCCGCTGGCGCTCTTGCGCGCGCGCCTGGATTGCAGGATGCCGCCCCGCGGCGCTCAGAAGCCATCCAGTGACGCCGTCGCTGACGGTGTTCGGGAGGAGGAGGAGGAGGAGGAGGAGGAGGAGGAGGAGGAGGAGGAGGAGGAGGAGGAGGAGGAGGAGGAGGGGGAGGAGGAGGAGGAGGAGGAGGAGGGGGAGGAGGAGGAGGAGGAGGAGGAGGAGAAGAAAGAGGAGGAGGAGGAGGTGGAAGGTTTTGTCGCAAGTTCGCAACGGTGTCCACCACGGAATTCTCGACCGCCCGTGGTCATCGATGACCTGCTGCATGATCACCCGCTCCGATTCCGCGATGCTGGCTGCTGCCCTACTCCGTGCTTGCGTCTCCACGTACAGTCGGACTCGATTGGAGAGGACACTTTTTTGATCCGCGGGTCGAGAGCGCACCTCTTCCGGTCGAAGCTAAGCGGGCCGCGCACGTTTTTTTTTTGGGAGAGGGCACGCGAGAGGACGCAGGACCCTTCCGAGGACCACACTGCCACAGGAATGCAGGAAGCACGGGTCGCGAGGCACAGGACACGAGGGCACCCTTGATCTGGCAGGGTCGACCTGCTCGTCGGGGCCGACTGTGTGGTGCGGCCAGGTGGCTCCGAGCGGGGGCCACGCCTCCCCCCTCTCCCCCTCCTGGAGCGGCAGGTGGGTGAGGCCCTCCTCGCGGCGTGGCTCTCGAGGCGCCGCAGCCTGCCGAGGCGGCCCTGCCAGGGCCGCCATCGTCGGCTCACTCGCCGGGGACGAGGACGAGCGAGCGACGAGCTCCCCCTGTGGAGTGGCCCCCCCTCCCCACTCGAGGCGTCCCCGACTCCCAGCTCGGGGAGGCATCGTGGAGCTCCTCGCTGGAGGTGGCCCCCGGTCCGCAAGGTGGCAGTGGTGGTGCAGCAGCTGCTTCCGCCCATGACCAAGGCGATGACGACGTCGTGGTGCGATTGGCTGGGGATGCGTTGAAGGAGTTGTGGAGCATCTAGTGGCCCTCGTTTCTGCAGTCCGTGCGGAACTACGGGAAATCCGCCGTCCCTGTCGGCGTGTGTGAGAAGCTTTTCCGTTTGAGTCGTCGTCGTCGTCGTCGTCGTCGTCGTCGTCGTCGACAAAGTCGTCGTGGTCACCGCACCCCCCCAAGGGTTCCAGCCAGACGCAAATCGAGTTACGTCGGAATCGAATCGAAAAGAAGCCCCTTCCCTCCGATGCCTCCCCCGCTGAGGGGGTGCAGGGGCGGGCGGGGGTCCCGGGGGGTTTGTGACCCCCCCCATTAAGCAACGCCCAAGGCTGTCGCCGCGCGCTGAACTCCTGGGGCCCCTGAGCACTGCGCCAGCAGGAGCTGCTGAGGCCACTCGCCATCCGAAGGTACAGCGCGCACGCGTGGTGGACCGCCAGCATCTCCGCAGTCCGCGGCGCCTGCGCCGCTCACTTCGCCCAGCTGCTCGCAGAACCAGCGCAGCTCGGCCTCCCTGATCGCTGGGATCGCTGCCACGCGCGCGCATGCTCAAACAGCTTTTGCGCCGCACCCGTGGCGCCGCCTCCGCTGCCCATTACAGATGCGCGGGCGGCGCGTCGATTCTGGACGGCCACGCCGCCGCCAAGGCGTCATGCACCCAGCATCCCACAGGCCTGTCTGCCGCGGCCCGCATATCGGGCGCGACCCGTGACTGCGGCGGCAGCAGCAGCAGCCATGCCCAAGATAGAACGGTGCGGAGCGCCACGCGTGCTGCTGTCCGGTTCAGCAGCCGCGCTTCAGGGCACGCGCGCACATGGCGGCCCGTGCCCAGCGAGGCTGGGAGGGGGTTGCCCGAACAGCGTCTTCGCCACGTCATACGCTCAGGAACTTTGGCCCAGCGTGTCGCGGCGCCAGATCTGGCCTGCGCTCTCGAGCGGCAGAAGGCGGCAGCAGCAAACCTTCCCGACGCCCCGCGCGGTTTCCATGTAATTATCGGCGCCGAGACCGCCTGGCGGCGACTCGGGCGCCCCCCCCTGGCACGCTCCGCGCGCCAGGGAAGGAGGGGGCCAGCGCAGCTCAAAGACTCTGCGCGGAACTTCGAATGTTTCTGTTCCTGCAGCTGTTTACCAGCCTGGAACATATCCCTACCCCTATGCTGGGCATCTCCTCATCACGATGCCACTCTTAGGGATCCCCTTATTTTTTGAAGGCGAATCCCTAAGATTGTCATCGCCTTTTGGCGCATGAATCTTAGGGATAGGGATACGCTCGAGGCTGGTAGGCTGCTCTTCCCCCCTGGTCCCAGAGCGCCCTCGCCCCGAACTCTTGTCAGCCTCGGGCCCCGCGACGCGGCGCGACGCGCCACCCGCTCGCCAGGCGCAGCGCGCCGCCGCACGCTGCAAGTGCAGCTCCCAGCCGCAGCACCGGCGGCTCGGTGGCGCCGCCGTGCATGTTCTGTTATTGCATAGTAATCTATACATATACATATATATATATATATATATATATATATATATGTGTATATATATTCACATTGTACGATAATATGTGATATGATCGTACACTATATTCGATCTGGCCACCCGCGCCCGTGGCTCGGCAGCAGCCGGGCTCCGTGGCGAAAGCTGCCTGCCTCCGCTCGTCGGGGAGCTGCCCGGCCTGCCACGGCCCGCGGGGGCCGTGGCCCACCAGCAGGCCGAGAGAGCCCACGGCGGGGCCCGAGCCGCAGCGGCCAGCCGGCAGCGGCCCTGCGGCTCCGCCCTGGCGAGGCTGCGGGGGCGCGGGGCCTCCCCGAGCGAGGCACGTCGCTGGCTCGCCAGCGAGCACGTCGCTGGCTCGCCCTTGCGAGGCTGCGGGGGCAGGCACACCGAGCACGTCGCTGGCTCGCCAGCAGGTGCCACACGGCAGCGCGGACCTCCCAGTTTGGGCCGCAGAGCCCCGGGGCACCTGGCGAATGCCCAGAGTCGACGATGGGTGACACGTCGGTCGGAAGGAGGAGGCAACACCATGAAGCAGGGAGGCGGGCACAGTAGAGTGGGTCCAGGCCGGCCCTCCCTGATAAGAACAGGACGCGGCAGACAAAACAGACCGCTTCTTGAAGCAGCAAGACGCTTGAGGCAGGTTGGGATCTGGGAGCCCCGAAAGACCGACTTTCAACGACCGACAGGCAGGCAACCCGCCCGTCCCTCCTCCTGCTCCTCCTCCTGCTCCTGCTCCTCCTCTTCCTCCTCCTCCTCCTCCTCCTCCTCCTCCTCCTCCTCCTCCTCCTCCTCCTCCTCCTCCTCCTCCTCCTCCTCCTCCTCCCCCTGGGGGGCTCTTGGCCTGCCCTCCCGATCGCGGCGCCCGCCGTCGCCCGACAAATGGCGGAGCTGCAGGGGGTCGAGCAGAAGGCCCGCGGCCCCCGAGCAGGCGTCGGACTGGACCCGCGGCCTGCTCGCCGCCGACCGGCTGCTCGCGGAGGAGGTCGCGCGAGCCGCGAGTGGTCAACGGTGGCCGCGCGAGCACGCCACGGGCTCCGCCACGGCGCGGGCCGCTCGAGCCCCTACGGGGTCGCCAGCAGTACCTCCCGACGTGCCGACGGCCTCCACGAAGCACTGCAGCATGCCAGGCCGTTGGCCACGCCGTGGCCCCGCTCCCCTTTCACGACGGGCTTGGCCGGCCCCGAGACGACAGCTCCCGACCTTCCCTCCAAATATAGACGAGGTGGGTGGGGAAGACGTAGGCAGCAGCCCCCACGAGAACGACATTGTCGACATGCCTCTGGCAGGCCCGCTCGGGGCTCGGCCCAGCAGCACCACCAGTCACTGAACCAAAACTGCTCGACGCAACCCCCCATTTGGCCAGTCAACTCAAACAGCGACCGAACACTACCATGCGGGCCGCTGACAGGCGATACAGGGTGATCGCAGCACAGCATGGATGACCCGCGGGGGGCCCTCCGCTTGCGTAGCTTTTCTCTAGGAGTATTCGACCAATTCCCATCAATAACCCTGCACGCTGCGCCGACTGGCACGTGGCATGAGTCACTGGCCTATCTCACTCGAGAGGCAACCTGCACCAGGTCTGCTGGCTGACCACCAGCACTGCCTCTGGTCTGACCTCCATCTTACGGACCTGCCGCGGCCTCACGAGCGTCCAAACTGACCTCTGCAATTTTGCTCTCGGCGATTCCGCCACTCTCATGGCAGCAACTCGCCTACCACCAGGACCAGGACTCACAATGTCCAGGACGCAATCCCTGAGAGGCTAGATTCGACATCGGGCTGGCACATCTGTGGATTAAAAACCAGCCAAAATCCGGCATAGTTCGTTAAAGGCTTAACGACTTCTGCCGTCCTTCGACTCGCGCTGGAGCGGCCGCGAAGTGCTCGACCTTTCCCTGGAGATCTCTGGATTTACCTGGATTTACCCAGATTTATCTAGATTTAGCTGGATTTACCTCGATTTATCTGCATTTACCTGGACTTATCTGGCTCGATTCTCACAAGTCGATTGGCGAAAAGTCGACAAGCCCTTAGGGAGTCCCCCTCAATCTGGCTCCATCCCGCTTCGCCTGGCTTGGTCCTCAGCTTAACCGGGGCTGCTCTGGACTGCGGGGCCCATACCCGGGCTGATCCACAGGACTCCGTGGGCATCCATCGGAATCCTCAGGAGTCCCTGAGGAATCTGGAGGCAGCGCTCAGAACCCCTGGGCATCCTCTGGAATCCTGCGGGGTCCCCAGACCCCCTCGAGTAATGAAAAAATCACGACGGGAGGTTTTTCGCCATTTTCGGCCTCTGGGGGCCCTCACCGGGCCTCGGGCGCGTCAAAAAACGACTCAGGATGACAAACCGGTCCTGGGGAAGGGGTCGGGACCTCTGGGGGTCGACGTAATGAAAAAATCATTACGTCGGGGGTCTGGGCTTATAGGACTCCAGGGCAGCCCCGCGGCGCTCCCGCGAAGGCCCCCCCCCCCCGGGAGCGGCCCGCGCGGCACCGTCCCGACGCCCGCCTCGGCAACTCGCGCCCTCCCGCCTGCACCGGCCGCCCTCGCTTCGAGCAGGGGGCACGCGGCGAAGGAGAAGGAAGGGGCCCTGGGACACGCAAACAAATACACACAAATCACAGGATTCCCCATTCCATATGTTTGGGGATTTTCGTCTTCCCCCCACTTCCCAAACTTTTGCATATTCTCCTGGGAATCGACGATGACTTGTGTCTGTGGGTTTTTTTTTCCCCCTCCTGAGCGAAGGCGAAGAGGGGAGGCGGTCGGCGACGGGGCGGCCGGGGAGGGAGGAGAGAGAACGAGCGCACGGGTGGCGCCCCGCTGGTCTTCCTCTGCAGGGGCCACGACGGAGGGGGGGAAGGGCCCGGGGGGGGGGGGAACGCACGGACCCCGAATCGCCCATAGGTCGCACGTAGAGGCCGCGTGGCCGACCCCACCCGACCCCACCGGGGAGGGGAGAGAACGAGTGCACGGGTGGCGTCCCGCTGGTCCCACGGCAGGGGCCACGACGGAGGGGGGGAGCGGCCCGGGGGGGGAACGCACGGGCCCCGAATCGCCCATAATAAGGTCGCAGGTAGAGGGGGCGGCCAGGGATGGAGGCGGTCGGCGAGGGGGCGGCCTGGGAGGGAGGAGAGCGAGCGCACGGGTGGCGCCCCGCGGGTCCCCCTGCAGGGGCCACGACGGAGGGGGGGAGCGGCCCGGGGGGGAACGCACGGACCCCGAATCTAGGGGGAAAACAAACCTACCTCGCTTTTGAACACCCTCGCTTCCAGGAGATACCAAGCGATGCCAAACTGCGGCCTGTACTGGTCAGGCCGCTTGACGAGGAGGCGCGTGGTATGGCTCGGTTTTGCCTGGAAGCGAAAGCGGGGTAGGTAATTCACGCTCTGAGAATCGCCCACAATTAGGTCGCATGTAGAGGCCTCGTGGCCGACCCCACCCGGGACCATTTGGCTTTGCTATCGGGGGCCCATCGCCGATCCATCGGAGGCGCATCGCCGATTCAAGCTCGAGGTTTCCCCCCCTGAGCTGGTCCCCCCCCGATCGGCCCCCCTCACCTCTTGTGCACCCCACGCCTCGAGCTGCCGGGGTCATTCAGACTAGCAAGAAGTCATGATAATGATGCGTTCCCATTTCTCTTCAAGATTTTCCCGGATTCCCCAGATTGCCAAGGCCTTGCGGAGGGTGCCGCCGACTCTGAATGGAGACGACGACGACGACGACGACGACGACGACGACGACGACGACGACGACGACGACGTCGACGACGACGACGACGACGGCGCTGACGCTCTGGAGTCGAAAGCTTACCCCAGGGTGGGGTGCTCGCCAGGGGCGGGGGGGGCGAGGAAACATGTACCTGTGGGCCCTTTAGGACCCCTGAGGCGCCCACTTCTTCACCCCCTTTCCCTTGTGTCGCCCCCCATTACTGGACGAGCGCGCTCCAGTACTCGCACAGAAACTGCTCGCAAATGGCCTGGATCCGACGCACGGGATCTACGACCCATTGCCGCGAGGGTGACATGTGTGTGTGTGTGTTTGTGTGTGTGTGTTCGGACGTCTGCGAAGAGACACTTTGCGAGCAGGGGCACGCGCTCGGTGAATGGCGCAACGCCCGACCGCCGCGCGCGCCGCGGTTGCCGGGGCCCTTTTGGTGGCGTGCGCGCTGCGCGACGCGGACGTCGTCGACGCGCTGGCAGCCCGGGGGTGCGCCCCGTCGGCGCCCTCGTGCGCGCCGGCGGGCGGATGCGCAGCGCCCGCCCGCGGGGGGGGAGGCCCCGCGGGCAGGGGGGGCCAGCGGGAGCGGGCGCCGGCCTGGCCTCGGGCCCTCTCCTCTCCCGCTGCCTTCGTCTCTCCGCCCTCGTCCCCCTGCTGCCGTCCTCCTCCGCCTTCCCGCTCCGCCAGCTAAGGGCGCTGAGGGCACAGCGGCCCTCCGACACCCCCGCCCTTGGGAGGAGGAGGAGGAGGAGGAGGAGGAGGAGGAGGAGGAGGAGGAGGAGGAGGGAACTGTGGCTGCTACGCCCTCGATCTGTTCTCCCAGCCACGCCCTGCGCCGCCCTTGGCTCCGCCAGCGAGAGCGCCCCGCGGGCGTGACCGACCCACGGAAGTTCGAGCAGAAGCTCCTCGCCCTCTTCCTGCCCCTGCGGCTCCGACATCTCCCCCCGCCTCATGTTCCTCCCACCATCCCTCTTCCCCCCCTCTTCACCCCCCCCTCCTCCCCCTTGCCCTGTTCGATATCCCGAGGCACAGCCCCGCTATTCTGATCCTCCCCGTCCTGCTCCGCCAGCTCCAGTATATCCTCCTCCTCCTCCTCCTGCTCCTCCTCCTCCTCCTGCTCCTCCTTCTCCTCCTCCTCCTCCTGCTCATGCTCCTACGTCCTCCTCCTCTCCTCCGCCTCCTCACTCCTCCTCCTCCTCCTCCTCCTCTCTCCTCCTCCTCCTCCTCCTCCTCCTCCTGCTCCTCCTCCTCCTGCTTCCTGCTCCTCTTCCCTCTATACCTCCTAGCTCATGCTCCTCCGCCTCCTGCTCCTCCTCCTCTCCTCCTCCTCCTCCTACCTCCTCCTCCTCCTGCTCCGCCTCCTCCTCCTCCTCCTCCCGTCCTGCACCTGCCTGCCGAGCAGCTTGTTGATGAACGTGGACTTGCCGGCCGAGTGGTTGCCCACGACCATCACCTCGCCCCCCCCTCCCCGAGCCGAGGGGGGCCCCAAGGAGGTGGCCCCGCGCGCGCCCGCGTGGGGGCACGCGGGCCCGGGCAGAGAGGCGCCCCCGAGCGGCCGTCGGCGACGACGACGACGACGACGACGACGACGGAGACGACGGAGACGACGGCGGCGGCGGCGGCGGCGGCGGCGACGACGACGACGACGACGACGACGACGACGACGACGACGACGACGACGACGACGACGACGGAGACGACGACGGAGACGGCGGCGGGGGCGGCGGCGGCGGCGGCGACGACGACGACGACGACGACGACGGAGACGACGACGGCGGCGGCGGGGACGACGACGCGGACGACGGGAGGCCCTGGCTCCCAAAAACGAAGAGCACGGGCGTGCGAGGCCGGAGATCGGGGAGGATCGCGGAGGACGGAGAACCGAAGAAGCTCGACGGGACCACGGTCGTCGTCGTCGTCGTCGTCGTCGTCGTCGTCGTCGTCGTCGTCGTCGTCGTCGTCGTCGTCGTCGTCGTCGTCCTTCGGGGTCGGCGGTGCCCGCCGAGAGACCTGCGCAACCGCCGGGGCCAGGGCTCGAGGAGGAGGAGGGGGAGGAGGAGGAGGAGGAGGAGGAGGAGGAGGAGGAGGAGGAGGAGGAGGAGGAGGAGGAGCGACCCTGAGATCCGCGAAAAACTGCAGCATCGCCGAAAAACCACGGCCGGGGCCCACGGCGCCACCTTTCTGAGGCGGCCTTCGGGCCGGATCGACCCGGGGTGGCCCCCCGGGGCCCATAAAACGCCCGGGGTGGAAAAATGGCGACGCCCAGATCTCATGGGGAGAGGGGCCGAGGACGGGAAGAGGAGCGCCCATTCGCTCCCGTCCGCGGGGCGAAGCCGGCCTCGGCGCCCTCGAAGCTCGCCCTCGTCCGAGGCTTCGATCCTGGAGCCATCGCTCGAGGGCGCCAAGGCAGCCGCCAGGCCGAGCATTGTGCGAGTCTGTTTGGAAGCTCATTTTAACGCACACCGCCTCGGCTTCGTAGCCTCTAATGGCCTGTAGCGGCCCTTGGTGTGTTATTGGCATTCTCCAGTGGCCTTCAGTGGCCTCCTAGCACCCTCCAGCGGCCTTCAGCGGCCTGTGCAAGTGTGCAAAAGGGTGTTACGCAAGTTAGACAGAGCTTCCAACATGACACGCCCGTCGGAAGAACTAGATAACACATGAAATAAGAAAGCGGATAACATAGATTGGGTGCAAGACCCGACCCATCCCCGGGTGGGGGGGCGCCGGCCGGGCGGGGGAGCGCTGCTCCGGCGGGCGGCAGCGCTCTCTGGACGACCCTCGGCCTCGGGGCCAGGAACGGTGACGGCGACGACGGCGACGATGACGACGACGAGGATGATGATGACGACGACGCAAACGACGCCGAGGCCGAGGCCGAGGCCGACGGCGACGACGACAACGCTGTCGGCCTGCCCCGCCGCACCATCGACGACGACGAAGACGACGACGGACGACGAACGACATACAATCAGCGACAGACGACGGACGACGACGACCGCGACGGCCATCCCATCCCTCCCACCCTTCCTTTCCTCCCTGCCCTCCCCTCTCATTCTTGCCCACAAATGCGGGGACCGTGGTATGCGACATGGGTCGGTCATGGAGGTGAACGATCAAGAGAAAGATCTGTTGGGGGACGATGAGCAGACGAATTTCGCTGGCCCCGTGGCCCTCAGAGTGGCGGGCCGAACAGCCCCGCCCACACAGGGCTTTGGACGCCCGAAATGGGTACGGAAAGAATGGGTACAATGCCCAACAGCAAATGTTGCCCCAAACCAACAGCGGCCGCTGTTGGGCAGGCGGCCTTCTGTCTAGAATGGACAAAGGCCGCGGCGGCGCGGACAGCGAGTCCTGTTCAGAGTGAACAGGAACTGCTGTTGGGCATTGTACCCATTCTTTCCGTGCTCATTTCGCTCGTGCAGAAGGGCTGGCAATGCGGTATGCCCCCGGGCGGGAGGCCAGGGGGGGGGCCCGAGGACTGACGATTCGGAGCGGTTGGGGGCGGCAGTTCGGGCTGGTCGAGGGGACCCCCTGCCCCCTGATGCGGGCGTCTTGTAGCGACGACGGCGGACTGGTGGATGGCACAGGGGGGGGGCTGCGTGGGCTTCCTGCAGTCCCGGGGCGACGACAGAAGACGACGACGACGGGATGACGATCGACAGGATGACGACGGCCCACGCGACGCCCAAACAAAAAACTGGCTGGGTTGGGGGACGATTCAAGAAACAGTTCCGCCCCCACAGATTTGACTCGGCTGTCCTACGCAATAGGAAGGCGATCCCCCTTGGGGGGGAACTTGTTTGATCGGCGACCTGCTTTATAAGAGAGAGGGAGACGGAGAGAGAAAGAGAGAGAGAGAGAGAAAGATATATAGAGAGAAATAAACAAACACGTATATACATTCTCATAACATGGTAAGGAGGAGAAGAGGGAAAGAGAGGGAGAGGGAGAGAGAGAGAGAGAGAGAAAGAGAGAACGAGATAAAGAGGGATAACAGAGGATACACAACGATAACGCGAAAGAGGGAGAGAAAGAGAGAGAGAGAGTAGAAGAATTAATGTTTGTGGAGAGATGTGTGGGCACGAAGGAGGAGGAGGAGGAGTAGGAGGAGGAGGGAGGAGGAGAAGGAGGAGGCGGAGGAGGAGGAGGAGGCGGTGAGCCTCCCCGCGCCCCCCCCCCCGCTCGTCCCCTCCAGCGGCGTGAACGGGAACGCGAAGAGGTCGTGCTCGAACGGCCGCCCTGGCAGCCGAGCGTCCAGCGGCCGCACGACGGCATCCTGGAGCCACTCCACCACGCGCGTGAGCTCCGCCTGGTGCGCCCGGGAAGGGGAGGAGGGAGGAGGGAGGGAGGGAGGGAGG
>CAUYUJ010017208.1:173613-176113 GCA_963575745.1 Prorocentrum cordatum
AGAACCATTGATTGTCCTTGGGCGCTTGAAAGATACAGTCGAGACGCTGTCAGAAGGAACCTTGAATAAGGAACGAGGCCACTTTTCCATCAGCTGAACTTCGACTTCCCACAGAAAACCTCGGGACAAACTAAGACAAACTGTAAAACAATCAAGGAACACTGGAACACTGAGCCCCTCCCCAACGAAAAGGGTTTCTTCTTCAGCGGCCCGACTGTATTGAGGGTCTCGCCTATTTGGGCCAAGACGACCCAAAGGGCTTCCAAGATAGCTCCAAGACAGCCCGTGAGGCCCCCAAGAGGGGCCCCGAGTCAGCCCAAGAAGACTCCAAGATCGCCCAGGAGGGCCCCAAGACGGCCCAAACGCGCCCCAAGAGGGCACCAAGACGACTCAAAGAGGCCAATAAGACAGCCTCCGAAGGCGCCAGACAGGCCAGGAGTCTCCTAAGACAGCCCAAGACGCCTCAAGAGGCCCCCAAGAGCCCCAGGACCCCAACAGGCCCCGAAGTGGCCCCTCAGGAGGCTCCCGGGAGGCTCTGAGGAGGCCCCAGAAGGGTTCCAAGAAGCTATCTCATCCTCGTCCTTTTCCCTTTCCTCCTCCTCCTCCTCCTTGCTATTTGTTATGATTCCTCCTCCTCCTCCTCCTCCTCCTCCTCCTCCTCAGATCCTCCTCCTCATCCTCCTCCTTCTCTTCCTCCTCCCTACCGCGTGGACGAAGACGATGTCGGCACCACGACCACCCCCAGTTCAGACCATTCGCTGAACTGCCGCGGGGTGTGGACGCGACCTCCACCCGAATGCGCGGACGAAGGCGAGGTCGACGGCACGAACCGTTCTTATCAGACCACGTGTCGGCATTGCGCTGTTGCTGCAATTACTATCATTCCCCCAGCTCTGTTGCAAAGGCACGGTGGCGGGGGTTGCGGCAGGCAGCTGGATATGTTGCGCCAAACACGTTGTGGAATAGTTGGCGCGCAATGACTGTGGAGCATATCTGTGGTAAATGCTACGTGGTGTATTATATGTGGAACAAAATGTGTGGTGCCATCTATGTGGTGCACCAGATGTGGTGCACACTATGCGGTGTCATGTTATGTGATGCGCATTCTGCGTGGTCACTATACGTGGTGCAGTCTATGGTGTACAATCGATGTGGCGTAATATCTATATGTATGTATGTATATATATATATATGGTGCCACGTGGTTTGCACCACGTGGTGCAATATACGTGGTGCAACTTATGTTGTGCAATATTTGGGGGCAATCTACGTGGTGCAATTAGTTCCTGCTCGCGGTGGGTTGTCAACTGTACTTCTCGCGCAATCATCCCACCCACCCACACGCCAGCTGGTTTGCAAAACACATGCGGTGGCGATTGCGATGAGTGCTTGACGTTGGCTGGTTCATCTCTGCGGCCACGCCGACCCAAGCACGCGCGCGCAGCGGCCAGCTAGTTTGGCGCGACCGGCGCGGCCGCGGTGGCGCTGGCCGCTCGGCACGTCCCAGCGGGCACTCCAGTGCGAGTCGGCGACTTACGCGGGCGCGGTTTCATGGCAACGTCGACACTGGTAGACACGATGATGATAGTAGCGATGCCGATGACGATGTTGAGCGCGGCCAATGCGGGCGCCGATGCTGATCACGCCGACGACGATGACGGCGTCCTCGCGTCGGAGATGAAGGTTTTGGACAGAGTTCGACATGCGCGCGTGGCAGACGCGCGAGAGTTGCCCGCATGGTATTATTTGACACGGCTCGTGCCCCCCCAGCACGCGTGCACGGGCGTGCGAATGATGTCGGCATGCGACGCGAGTGGCCCGTTTGGCAGAATTGCATGAACGCGTTGATGGTTTTCTTCAGAATTCGCAAGAGCGCGAGCGCACGCTTTCTTGAAAACTGATGTTGCGAAACCATGTGTTGTATATATGCTGTTGGCCACTCGGTTTTGACATCGCTATGAGAGCCAAGCTGTTTGACGGATTTCGGCATGCGCGCGCGACGACGCGCGCGCGTGCACTTCATCGTATGGTTTGCACAGGATTCTCGCCAAGGCACGCGCGCAAGGGCGTTCGAACGATTTCGACATGCGCGCGCGAGGCCTGTTTGGCAGCAGCTTCTGGAAATGACGAAAAACCTCTGGTTCTCTCAAGAATTCACACGAGAGCGCGCGCGCAAGCTTTTTTGAAAACCCGCGTTGCGAAACCCTGTCTTTTTATACGTTTTTGGGACACTCAATTCTGAAAGCCCTACGAAACCAAGTGTTTGACGGATTTCGGCGCGCGCGCGCGCGACCACGCGCGCGTGCGTATTTCATCCCACGTTTTGCAAGGGATCGCTGAAAACTGACGATGTTTGATAAACGAGCGCGCGCGCCCCCCCTGGGATGGAGAAAACTCGTATCTAGAACGGAAGATGGGGCAGAATCATATGCAAACTGCAATACGAAAACTGCAACGGATAATCCCTGAGGGGGGTAGGGCTTCTCTCTTGAGAAAGGGG